>CM068830.1:28740673-29159684 GCA_028554795.2 Sinohyriopsis cumingii | reverse complement strand
TTTCCATGGCCGATGCGAGTTTGTTTAGTTTTTCTATGGTTGTGATAATATTATCACGCGGACTTGTTAAATCAGAAATATAATCTTGGAAATATACTCGCAGGAGTTGTAGCTGTTGTTTATGTACTAGATTGATCGGAATAAATAATTCAGATTCTATATCATCTAGACGGTAAACACGGAGCTCCTGCCCCCCCTTAACACGTGGAGCTTCTATACTCCAAGTATCGGGCATTAAAGTACTTTTTCTTGCTAGTAATTGATCTGCAAGGAGTAAATAATAATTGTACTCGAGGTCGTGTAGTGCTTCTTTATAGGTCATAAAATCCGATTTTTCAGGTTTTGGTGGACGAGGTTTAACCTCGGGGGCCTTTGGCCATCCTAATAATGTTCGGATTGAGCTGTTATAAATATCCACGGCGTATCCTGGCGTTGAGATTTCAATGACCGCAGACAGCGTTGGTTCATGAGCTGTTATAGATATTTTGGCTTCCTTGCCGGTGATTCGTTTTATTTGGCGTTGTATCTCATTATTGATTTCTTCGATCTGATAACTCCCAGTGGGAAGTGTAATTGTATTCCAGTCAAGTTCACCCTGTTCGCCGGAGTCGGCTTTGCTTTTCCCGAACACGAATGAATTATTTGGCTGCAGACCACCAAATGATGCCGACCTAACATTGGGCCAGCTGTGATACACACTGAGCTTTGCTAACGCGATTTCACTCACTGGAATTGGAGTTCGAAAATTAATACCGAATTCTGGTGTCGTCGAGGACACTGAGATCATTGTGGTCCTTACCGGTGTTGTGTTTGTGACTATTTGTTGAAGCAGTTCTATTGACATTATTTATTTGTTTAGTTTTCAAATAGTCATTGTACGCATCTGACATTAGTTTGAATTCAGAATCTGATATCGTAGCGTCGCTACTTTGCACGTCTAACGATGATGATATCAGCGATGATAATTTCTGATATGCGGTCGTGGCTGTATTTAATTTTGTCGTGTAATCGTGTAATTTTGTGTTAGCACATGATGATATTTTTTTGCTATGATGCCGAAAACTCCAGCTGTTGTTGTGGCCGCGGAAACACAGATCGTGGCGGCGACTGCTGCAGTTACCGGAGTGACCGCTGATAGTATTGCTCCGGCAGATGCAACAACGGCAGATACTGAATAAACCATAATATCCAGCACTGTTATGCGGCGCTTGTATTTTTTTACTTTTTGACTAGTTACTTCGATGACAGTTTTTAACTCAGATTGCCACTCACGGACTTGATTGTATCGATATTGTTGAGCATCTGGCGTCGTTGACATTATTCAATTACGCGGTAACCAATTGAGGCGTTGCAGCGACGAATTCCAAACAAAACCAGTAAGATGTTGCTGTTAAACTATCGTCCTCGGCTTCAAGCATAAATGTTTCCTCGGTTCCGCTGTTTAGTATTACAGTGCAAACCCCGGAATACTTATCGGTGGAATGTCTCCAAGGATATGTTGTGAAGATTTCAAATTTAGCGGCTGAAAACACAGACAACCTGTAAACACCGGTGGCTGTTGCTGTATATTTGATAGTGTTATTTTGTCGTGACCATGTTGCGAATCCCGATGATACCGTGAATACGATGTTGGTGATATGCCCCGGAGTAACTCCAGTGGGAACTTTAATCAAACTGGTTTTGTTAACGATATCAGGAATACCCGATACGATATCCTGCTGTGTTTGTTTGATCGTGTTAATGTCGGTCTTTACATCAGCGAGTTTTACATCGACGACTGGAGGAGTCCCAAAGAACTTATCCACGACCTCATCAGTTTTTACGAAGTTTCTTCGAAATCTTGTAAACGCGCCCACGTGAACATCATGCTCTGCACGCAGCGTATTTAGTTTACCGTTGACGATGTCCACGTATTGTTTGTTTGACGCATCCTGGTCGGATTCGGGATTCGCTAACGCGGTTATTTTGTTGCCGCTCATGCTGAGTTCGCCTGTCATCGTGTCACCGGCTTTTTTCACACATTTATCAACACCTTTATCAATACTGTCTTTGATGCTTGCGATTGATATATTCGAGTCCTTGATCCGGCCGCCATCACTAAATGCAACGAAGTTATCCTTGGTAGCTCCAAGAACTCTGCGAATTATATCATTCCACTTAATGTTGCTCGTTCTTAGTTTTCCTTGCCTGTCTTGGAAAATAGCAACTTCATCTGGGTCAACTCCAGCTATATTCAAAAGATTATCGACTTCATCTTTGGTCGCATATTTTGAGAGATCAGCATCTGTGCTTGGTTTACCTCCTCGTGTGAAAGGTCTTCCGTAAATATCCACCATTATTCTTATTGCTGTTTTTCAAATGCTAGCATTTCTCGATGCGGTATATTCATACACTACTTTATGAGGAGGAGTTGCTGGATTTCTTGAGATTGCATCAAGAACATTTAAAACCTCCCTCCCACAAATGGGCGGATCAATTAATGTTTGTGTTGGTAACGTCGACTGCCACACTGGAACATTAGAAAATCTGCTGACATACTTGAGAAACTCAACTGGCGGTGCTAAACCGTACGAATCAAAATAGATAATTCCACGTGGATCGATCGCGTAAGCAACCCAGTGAGTTCCCGGACCATCTTTGTTGTCGAGATTGATAATGCCAGTTTCTGGATTATTCGGTCGTTGCGGTAATTGATCTCGCATAAATACGCCTCTGAAATGTTTTACACGCAATTTTTTAACAGCATCGAGTAAATCAAAATTGCTCAACGGCGTTAGAATTTTTTTGGATACCATGATGGTGGAGTTCCTGGTAGTCTTAGACCGCGTCCCTTTTTTTTCTTGTATCCTTTTCCCGTTGCCTTTTTTAGTGCCATTCCAGCTGCAGTTCCAACTGCACCGAGTGCTGCGGCTTTTGCTACGGCTGGTGCTGCCGCGGCAATCAACGCCGGTATTGCTGCGAGAAGAGGAAATATTCCACCGGTTTTAGTCATGTCCTTGATAGCTGCAGCAGAGAAATCAAGTCGGACACCGGTTTTTGCTGTTAGTGCCTTATTAAAATGTTTAAGCTGAGTATTAGTCAACGACAATTTGTTTGGACCACCAGTAATCTGATCTCGTTTTAGTGTTATTGATGTCCCGCACGTGCTTGCGTTCTTTGATTGAAATTTCTTCGTTTGACCGGAAGTCAAGGTGACATTAACATGACTGTATGACATTATATCCTAAGTTTGATTTTAATTGCGTTACATATTCTCGATTGGAGCGTCGATGACCCTCATTCGTCCGCCAACACCTTCAAGCAGCATTGCTTTATCGGAGAGTATGACAGCAATCGCTCTGTAACCACCAGCAGGAACACCTACACGAGCTCGGAAATGTAGGTCGACAACAGATTGTTTAACCAGATCAAGATGTTCCAGCGAAAAGTAATAAATCGGATATAAACTCATAAAGTCTCGCTGTGATATTTGCAGGCCAGTGTCTACATTAAGGTCGCGCCCCATAAATGACATCAGACGATGATACGCGCGTGCGACACGATGATGTTCGAAATCTATTAATATATCCTCAGATGGCTCCTGATGCCCATTTATTCTCAACGAAACTTCAGAAACTCCAAGTGTATCAAATACCATTGGATTTCTTTCCTGGCTATCTGTTCTAGCACGGTATTGAAATGCAATGAAAATATGTCGTGGTGCTGATACTCCTTGTTGCGATGATATATGCCATGTAAACAACCCACCATTATCACCCTGAATAACGTCTGTGGTTGTTGTTTTCCAGGATAGCAGTGATTTACCGCCCGTGTCCATGAAAGACAACAGTCGTTGTTCTTCGGTGATTGACGGAGACAACACTGGCATCCACAACCACAGTTTAGTTAGTATTACCTGACCAGGGGCAACAGCAGCATCTCGCCAGATAGCGTCATTATCATCAGGTTTTCGCACAAGTACAACTGTGTGTTTGGCACCGAATATGACCTTGTGGACATCTCTGCAGAATCCAAAGATGTGAGACAATGGAATCACACCTGAGAACTCTTCATCTCCACTTAACATCGATCTACGTGTTGCAAAACCCAAATTAAAATTTTCGTTCATCGATGCAACTGCGTCACCGGCATTATTCATTGTTACATTCCTGTTCTCGGGGCTGTCGGTTATATCCTTTGCAAACATCATTGATGGTCCGGCTGATCTGGTGTAATCATCCGAGTATCTCGCCAACCCGAGAATTGTTGTGGCAACGTCGACGTTATCATGAATTGTTTCAATTTCTTTTCCATCTATCATGTAAATAGCGGATTTAAATAACGCCATGATGCCGTTGTTAACAAATCCAACTCGGTCGCCGATTCCGTAGTTAGTGTTATCATTCTTTAAAAGCCTACCTTCAACTTCGATGAAGGCCTCAGCGGGCAAGAAGTATCTACTTGTATCCTGGACCTGTAGTTCAATTCTTCCGCGTTGGTTAGGATCACGTGCTTCATAAGAATAATATTGAAAATCACGTACAGAATCATCTTTAAGTACTGGTTTGGACATATCAAACGCGTCATTGGATTTTCGTGCAAACATTATTATTATTTGTGATGATCTAATTAAAATGTTATCGTCACCGGAAACCACTACCAGCTATCAAATTAGCAGTTACACTATCTTGCAACGCTTTGGAGGTAATTCCTGCTGTTGCGATCTCAGCTAATTTCTGATTTACGGCCTTATTTACTACGCTACTAACATTTGCCGGCATAGCTTCAGTGGATGGTAGTTTTACTGGCACCAACCTCTCGACTGGGTTTTTTTTTCGTATCAGCTGTGCTAGTCGATCCTTGATTGATTGAAATGCTTTCCCGGCAAGACTACCAACAGTGCCAATGGCTTTATCCTTGACAACATCAGCGGCTTTCATCGCGAATTGTTTTGCTAACGGTCCAGCTTTCGGAGCGATTCTTGTGACTAAATCCCTAACAACATCACCGACTCCATCTCCGTAAACAACCTCGTATACTGGTAATCGTGAGTTTACTACTCTGACACTTCTTGGTCTGCGAAAAGAATCGTGTAGTATCATTTTATTTAATTATTGTTTATCTAACTGAATTTGCTAGCAAATTTAATTATTAGTCGCTGTGGTAACCGTCTGCGAGTTCATCAATGAGCCCCCGGTAGATGCTGATATCCATGATGCCACGCTGAAATAGTCTCTGACAGATATCTGCGGCTTCATTTATAATTTCCGGAGAATTGTTTCCGGCACGTCTTCCTCCGATGAGAACTTCCAACCGTGATACATCATCGATGATATTATTAGGGCAGGCAATAAAACCGGATCCTAAACCCTCCCCTGTTGATGGTACAATTCTTGGGGATAAAATGTCTTGAGGCAAACTTTCAGAAGATGTTGTTAAGCTAATTATCGGCGACCTAGTTTGTTTGAATTTTTGGCCCCGCGGACTTCCTTCAGATGCAGCCTCGTATTCACTTAGCGGAGTTAGGTCAGGATCTATTGCTCTTCGCCGTGAAGGATATTGTTGTCGTTCTGTGTGTTGCAACGGTGATTTTTCTTCTTGAGGTTGCGATGGTGGAATTTCAAGTTTACGTATAGCATCTACAAGTCTATCGTATTTTGTATCGTCCCTGCTGATTTGTTTTTTATTTTCACGTATACGATACGAATATTTGATAAAATTATCATCTGCCATAGAACCGTGTTCTGGGTTTAAAGACACATCTCTTCTAATCAATCCTAACAGTATTGTCTCAGGTAATTTCTCTTCTGGTACATTTTTAAGAAGTTCAATATAATCCGGCGTAAATCTTTTGGCGGGGTCAGTAATTCTCCCTGTTACTCGCTTACCAGCAGGTACTGACACAACAACTTCATCGGGTGGAGGCGGGGGGTTAAGTCCAGCTGAAATATCCTGTAAAATTTTCCTTTGCTCTATTAAAGCCTCTTTGGTAACAGCTGCGGATTTTTCAGTAGCTTTGGTCACGGGTTTAAATAATTCCTCCGTAGTCTCTGCAAAGCCTTCCCGTGCTTGCTGTCTTAGTTGTAATTTTTGTCTGACACTATCACGGACAGGAAGAAATTTCTGAATTGCTTCGAGACGTTCTCGAGCTAATCTAGTCGTATGTGCTTCTCCAATATTTGCCATTATTTATTTGTCAATGATTTAATTCCGCTAACATAAAAATGTTTTTCCTTGGAAACTCATTTCCCAGAGCAGCAGAGGGGATGGACCCGACCCATGGATTTTTCAATAACGACCCCGCCACGGAAACTGTTTCAGATTTATTGAAGTAACCCAAGTTGTCAGTGCAAACTCAACGAGTTTGTCCCTGGAAACTCTTCGAGTTTTCGGGGGACATTTTTTTTTGTCCTGTATTCTGAATAGAAGGGTTTATTTCGTCGAAATAAGCCCTCTATCGAGGAATAGTTTCCTGGAGGGGTTTATTGTGCAAAAAGTTTCGGTCTGTACAGCCCCTCTGCTGCTCAAAATAAATTGTATAATATGAAAAACGCGTTATTACCCAGTATATTTGCATTTCAAGACAGGAATAACATGCAATGGTATTTTCAGCATGGGGAAACTCCTAAATTGCACACCACATTCGTAATTAGTTTAAAGAATATCACTGATATGTTTGCCGAAATTAATCATTATTACCAATTACAACTAGAACAGCTACGAGAGACAAAAGCACAAAAACACGTTGAGGTGTTAAATCAACTTATATCAGACATGGAATATATCAATGAACGAATCGTTAAAGTAATATCCGATAGCAGCGATGATAATAAACAAAAATTCCTAACCGAGTATAATATCACAGAAGCCGATTTACCTGATTTCAAGTTTCCAGGATACAACGCGCCAGAACTAAGAAAGTCTCTTAATGATTTTATCAGTTCATCAACTCATATCCTCAGACACGATAACGGAGATGATGGTAGGCATATTGCTCCATACAACGTAAATATCGCATCGGTGATAGCAATTAATCTAGTGTGTGATGCTATCGAAGGGAGTTACCAGGTGGATACCAATCAATCAAATCAAGCTCAACAGGGATATATCCTTTATTCATTTTCACCAACAGCCCCTCCGGGATATTTAATCGTTGAGGATCCGATTAATCCGGTCTATATGCGATGCCATGATCGGTTTTTAACGAGAATTAATTTTAAACTCACCGATCAGTCAAATAACCCAATTGATCTACAGGAGGAGGAGTTAGTGATCACTCTGCTTGTAAGATCATTGTAAATAACTCCTTAGCAGCAGAGGGGGCGATGACATCGACGCGGTCGTCGATGTGCTTACCGGACGCTGACGACGCTGGGGATCGACGCGCAGAAGGTATTAATTAAACCAAATGACGATTGGACGATCCACCGACGACGACGTTGTTTTTTTTTTTACCAGGCGCTGACTACACCGGATCCGTTGAGTGCAGAAAGTACTAATTAAGCAAAATAACGATTGGACAAAATGTCGGATTCGCCCCCTCTGTTGCTGAGGTTGCCAATTGATATAATGCGTTAGTTATTTGCAGATTTACATTGACAAAGTAATTCACATATATACAATAATTACAGCAGATGATTTGAAATTGTGTTTGTAAACCACTGTTTGTTATTGTTTGTGAGCGTTTAGTATTTTGGTGTTACAGAATCAGTACATTGATGTACAGTGGCCATATACATGTTGTTTTGTGTGGTACGCATGGTGAGTGAGTAGTACGTGAGTTGCTTGCATTGAACGTGTCTAACACGCAACCACCGATTACATTAACAAGTTCCTTCACTCCTCCAACGACTTTCCACGAGTCGACTTCAACTTCTGAGTGCAATATGTTACTCAATACTTTGCAAATTGTATCAAAGAAAATGACTATTGCACACCAAAATACTATACGGCACTGGTAAGTTTTTAATTAAGCTACATTGTGGTAGTTTTTATTTAATAGTTCCGCGCTTTATTATTTTATGAATTGTCCGTGTGTATTCGTTTGCTTATAATTATTTATATATTTCATGAGTATATGTTGTAGGCCTTCATCTTTATGGACTTCATCTTCATTATCTTCGTCTTCTTCATCTTCATGGTCTTCAAGTCTGATTAAAGTACATTAACCCACGGAGATGTTATTATAATTATTTCTCCCGAATACTGCTACACCTATTATGTTTGTAAAATATATATGCCCCCACTGGAGAGTGCTGTTAATACAGTAGTGCTAATAATGTAGTTCTGAAATGAATATCCCATGACCTGCTTTAACAAAATTTAGTAAAGTTTTTGTATGAGAAAGACTCATCTGGGCATGAGAATGAAATGTTGACCTTTGACCTGTCAACAGTCTTATCGATTACTCATTGTTCAGGATGGGAAAATTGGATTCAAGACATAGTTTGTTGATTTCACTCATTTTTCATTTGTTATTTTCAGAATTCAAGTGAATGATACAATTTTTGGTTCAGGTTACAATAATCAGACTGTTCCAAATCCACTTAGTACAAGGATAATTGATCTAGTGCTGTTTCCCAAGGTAAATCAGAGGAAAAGCAACAACTTATAGTCAACATTTTTATTACATCTTCAAAGAATTAAATACATTTAATGGAACCACTCTGTTGGTGAATGTTCTTAGCTACATGCTGTCCAAAATTACATCTTTTGTATTTTTTTTTTAAAACTGTGTCAGATATAAATGTTTATCCACATTGTCTTAGTTTCTTCCTTGGATTACGATCAGCTTTTCATTACCTCTATAAGTGTAATATTGTATGTGTGTTGTGGTGGGGGTAGTGGAGGAAGGGAGAGGTCACTCACTGTACATCTTGACATGTATATTTATATATTGAATGAAGTACAAATGGACACCTTAGATCACCTTTTCAAGTTTCATAAAATATTTTAAAGCAATTTTTCTTTTCTTCTTCATCATCTTCAAGGTACTCAGATATAAATGGTAGAAGATCTGGAAGACTGAGTTCCCGACATGAAGTCATCATTCAGGACAGTTGCATAAAACAATTATTTCCTAATTTGTACATTTCTTGCTGGTTGTTATTTATAAAGCTGTTAATATGAATATGAATAAAATCAACACAGCTTTTAGTTTATCATGTGTACCACGTCGTAAATGATAATACTTACTTGGACTCCAGTGTAAAATTTTGATTAAGACATTTCTCACATTTAACCCTTAGTAGAAATAACACTTATCACTATGAAATAAGATATATGGGGTGAAGGTAACAAACCTTTCTGGACCCTTATTATCTTCTAATATCTATTTTATGCAACACATCCCTTCAAACCCTTTCCTACCCTTAAAATAGTCTTTTACGAACTGACAGATAATCATCATGCAATGAATATGACTTTGTAGAGCAATATTAACAATCCCTTTGGATCTTTAATACTTTGAAAATTTTATTTAGGTTCTGAAATTGCTGTTAAAAATATGACATGCATGGATCATGCAACAACATGGAAGGGTCTTCATAACTGGAATATAGCTCTGCTTACTGATAACAGCAATCCTTGTATATCTTTCCCATCATTACAACAATCTCTATATACCTTTCCTATCTTCACAACAATCCCTATATACCTTTCCTATCATTACAACCAACCCATGTATACCTTTCCTATCATTACAACAATCTTTATATACCTTCCTTTCTTCACAACAATCCCTATATACCTTTCCAGTCATTACAACAATCCCTGTATACCTTTCCAATCATTACAACAATCCCTGTATGCCTTTTCTATCATTATAACAATCCCTATATTGCTTTCCTATCATTACAACAATCCCTATATACCTTTCCTATCATTACAACCAACCCATGTATACCTTTCCTATCATTACAACAATCCCTATATACCTTCCTATCATTACAACCAACCCATGTATACCTTTCTTATCATTACAACAGTCCCTATATTCCATTCCTATCATTACAACAATTTCTACATTGCTTTCCTATCATTACAACAATCCCTATATTGCTTTCCTTTCATTGCAACAATCCCTATATACCTTTCCTGTAATTACAACAATCCCTATATACCTTTCCTATAATTACAACCAACCCATGTATACCTTTCCTATTTAGTCTGATAAATCAACCCCATAAATCTGTGTTGATAATGATCGACAATGTTGTATGTCAGATATCTTCTGTGCATAAAAATATGCAATTTTGCTGCATGCAAATCATTCCGGAACAAATCTGTGTACACTTTAGACATACCCGTAATTGGTAACAGCCATATCAAGCGCGAAATTCAAAATGGACACAGGACAGATGGTTGTGCTATTCCAGGTGGATTTAGAAGTCACCAAACATATGATTTGCTCATGAAATATAATCTACATGTCACCAAAAGAATCCTTCAGCCAACGGTAGCTGCACAGCCATGAGAAACACCAGTAAGTGTATAAAATATACACCGATTTGTGCACCCAAATCTGGATGCAGATAATTGCAGTTTTTAATGAATATATGATATCAGCACCTCACCCAAAAATCAATATCATCATGGGTGAAAGGCTGATATATCGGCCTACTTTCCTGTCATTACGACAAACTCATATATGCCTTTCCTATCAATATCCTTTTTAGGCCTAAATGATCAAAAAAAATTAATGCCACTGAACAAATAAATTAAAGGAAAAAAATTAATGCACAGAATTTATCTTAAAAAATATTCTCTTTAGGTCTAAATTCCCCAAAGCAGCATGCAGACATTATGCAACAGTTTGTAGTAGGCTTTATATCCATGAAACTTTAGTCCACAGGGAGAGTAATGGCCCCATTCCTAACACTAACCTCTTCCACAGGAAAAGAGTAATGGCCCCATTCCTAACACTATCCTCTTCCACAGGGAGAGAGTAATGGCCCCATTCCTACCTTCAAACCAGTCTTTAAGACTAAATTCTGAAATTTTCCCTTCGTCAAACAGCTAGGAGTGGAATTCATTACTATGAAATATGTTCTTGCAACAGTAAGATTTTCTTCATCAGTGACCAGCTATTTCAAATAGTTACGTGGAACACTCTTAAATAAAATTTTTGTTTCAGTGTTTTCCAGTGAAGTACTCATAACCATACTTACTGCAAATGTAATAATAAAAGTAATATTCTATCTGAATGTGTGATACCACCACCACCACCATTACCATCAAAAGAAAAAGGTTCCCTGACTGAAAACCATTGACACATGTCTCTTCTTTTCTATTTATCTATCTTCATATTCTATATATATAAAAGAAAATATATATAATAAAAAAAAATTCAACCCAAAAAAAAAAATCAACTCAAATGACTTTAAAGGTCACGGACCCGTGACCAATAATATTCTTAGGGTATACTATAAGATATGTCACTTCCGGTGTAAATGAAAATAGACACACCGAACATTCTGTCTGTATGTTTAGGTAGTCAGTTTGCAGTGCTTGTTTAGAATGACTGCGCTAATTCAAAAGGTGGCACAAGCCGCATACAAATTATTTTCTCTTCTGGGACCTGGTGTTAAAATCAGTCCCCCGTATGAAGGATTATCTGAGGTTGCCCGACTTTTTAGTCAGCTTCGGGAATCGGATGTTTTTGAACCTAACTCAAAGTTGTTGTATAGTGATAAAAAGTTACTTCCTGATACAGATAAACACGAAGCTCCAGTTACTTACGTTCCCATTTGGGATGATAAGGTAGTGTTATAATTCGCGCGCCGTCCTGTTCATTTGTACCCCTCTACCGATTTTAAAACGAAAGGCATCAAGGTGCACAAAACTTAGTCATTTCATTCACTGATTTATAATTTCTAACTCGACTATAGCCTGATCTCACCCATGCAGATAATACAACTGTGTTACTTAAGAAACTCCTGTTTGATTGAAAACACCAACAAGTTGACAGAGTTTAGGAATCCATGGCAACAATCAGGTTAGAACTTGTAAATCAATAAATGAAATAAGTTTTGTGCATTTTGTTATATCCTTAAAGCTTTTTTATATTAAAATCAGTAGGAGGTGGGTTTACAAACAAAGGTAGGGTTTGCAAATACTATAGTAGCTTTCAGAGGGAAAAAAATAGAATTAAGCCTTTGTTTTCACAATGATCTGAAGGTTCATCATACCACTTAGTCATAACATGTATTTTGATTATATGAAGTATAATGTACACAAAAAAGCTATATATTTCAATAGATTCCTTCATTAGATTATGGTAGTTATTGATAGGTAAAGAAAGGTATTTAATAAACTCTTACTGCAGCAAGAATTATTCCAAGGGAACCTAAAAAGACAAATATTAGCATGTGGAGATCTGCTACATTTTTAAGTTAAGAAGGGGTCCTCATGCTCAAAAAAGGAAGGGAACACTCAGGCCCCAAGAGATATTGTTAACTAGTCATGAAGAAATTCTTTTAGTATTCATGTTCATAAATTTATTAAGTTAAATGAGTCTGGATTATGTTATTTAAATTTGAGGATATGTAATAAGGTTTACTGCAACTGTATTGAATTATCCAAACCTCGCAAACAATATCCATACGTCACAAAGTCCATGACATTCATACACCAGAGTATCCATACTTCACAAAGTCCATTACATTCTTTATACCACTGCATCATTCTTCACAAAGTCAAGTACATATTTTTACACCACTGCATCATAATTTACAAAGCCCATGACATTCTTACACCAATGTATCCATACTTCACAAAGCCCATGACATTCTTACACCATTTTATCCATACTTCACAAAGCCTATGACATTCTTACACTAGTGTATCTATACTTCACAAAGCCCATGACATTCTTACACCTGTGTATCCATACTTCACAAAGCCCATGACATTCTTACACCAGTGTATCCATACTTCACAAAGCCCATGACATTCTTACACCAGTGTATCAGTGTATCCATGCTTCACAAAGCCCATGACATTCTTACACCAGTGTATCCATACTTCACTAAGCCCATGACATTCTTACACCAGTGTATCCATACTTCACATAGCCCATGACATTCTTACACCAGTGTATCCATACTTCACAAAGCCCATGACATTTTTACACCAATGTATCCATATTCCACAATATCCATAACATTCTTTTTACTATTGTATCATTCTTTTACACCATTCACTTCAGTAGTAGTTTCTTTTGGTAATATTGCTTTTAATGATGGGTGCATATTTAAATGATGAAAAAACTCACTCCCCAAACCTACTTACTCCTTACTGAGTATATACAGAATGTTTATTTATCTGTACTGTACAACATCAATTTTTCTTGACAGGTACTGACCATATGTATGTTTATACTGAAGAAAGGATCTCGACTGCCCATGCATGACCATCCCAATATGTATGGATTTTTGAAAGTCCTGCATGGCTCTCTTACCATAACAAGTTACAGCCCCTGTCTTGATCCCAGCCCACCACTGCCACCAAGTCTTGCAACTAGGTTTAAGTACTTGAACCAAATTATGCCAGTGAAGCCATTGGGGAAGAAAACCATCTCTGCCGCTGATGATTGTGCAGTTTTAACACCCGAGTCGGGAAATTACCATGAAATAACAGCTGAAAGTGGACCAGCAGCTTTTATTGATATATTGGCTCCACCATATGATTCGGATGATCGACCATGTACGTACTATTCAGTCATACCAAACCAGAACTCAGACAGTGATGTTACATATTTAATCAAAGTCCCTAGTCCACCTGACTACTGGTGTAATGAAGAACAGTATACAGGACCTGATCTTCACCTACACTTTTAGTTGTCCTTTTACTTTATAGAATTGTATCATAGTGCAGCTTAAAGACGTGCATGAATGTGTTGCTAGTTCATGGTTTTAATTATCAGTAAGACATGTATTTAATAGGAAACTGTTTGTTTTTTGATGCATGATAGTAACATGTAAAATGATACCTATGTGTCCCTGCATTACTCACCAGGTTCAAATTGCCACCAATATTAAACATGGCTGCACTTAGCACTAACCCATTTACAGAAAAGTCTGTGACAAATATATCTGTGAATTATGCTTGTACATTAGTCCCCTCCACATGCTGGGCACTATTGTATTTCACAGACATGCATAGAAAGAACTCGTTCTCTCGCTTATGAAAAGGTGTTTGCCAATTTAAGGTAGCTCAGTTATTGTCCATGGAGTAACTTTGTGATCATTTGTATAAACCTATATACTTTGTTTCTTCTTCATTTTTTACAGTCGTATCAAGATGGCATTATTTAAGGTTATATGCACAAATAGACGGTTCTAATACAGAAACACATTTGTGTTAGTTGTTCAATATTAAGTTATGGTTTTCAAGATACAAGACTCACTGCCTTTGTTTTTGGTAAAAAATTTATGGACAACGTGTATGTGGACTATCAGTCCATTTAAGGACAGCTTTTCTTTTCATTAACACGATACCCATGCTGCAGTTTGTCACTACCTTGTATATGAAATTTGACTGATTTTGCTCATTATACATGTATATTATTTTTAGGGTTGAAAATCATTCGTGTTTTGTTTACTTTCACACACTGTAAGGAGAGGAAGTGAAGAAACTAAATCTATTTCCTAATGTGTTTGAAAATCTGTGGATGTTGGTGGTTATGGAGTGTTAGTTTGATAATGGGGTAACTTCAGGGTAGATTGTCTATGCTTAATACATAATGTGCACAACTAAAATCACCTCAGGGAATGACACACATAATAATTATGCTTCATTCAATCTATAATACTTTGGATAATATTTGTTATACAGTTAATTAACAATTTTTGTTAACTTTTTGATTGTTTTAAATCATGGTACTGGTAGTCTGTTTTTGTCAAATAAGTACCTCCTGTTTATCTAAGGATGATATGATTATAATGCCATCAATATATGAAATAACTTTTTGCATAGGTATATGTATATCTGAACTCTTTGACAAGTTGGACATATACATTAACGTGTTGCAATGTCAGTCTTTTATATAATGAATAGTAAAAACATTATAGTACAGTTTTAATAATCACAATAGCTGTCCTGTAAAAATGGACATAAATCAGAAGTATAGTCTTTATGTTGTGAAAAAATGATGTGATCTCAACAAGACCCAACAAACAATGATTAGTCTATGAACCACTATGTGATCTCAACAAGACCCAACAAACAATGATCAGTCTATGAACCACAATGTGATCTCAACAAAACCCAACAAAAAATTATCAGTCTGTGAACCTTTATGTGGTCTCAACAAGACCCAACAAACAATGATCAGTCTATGAACTACTATGTGATCTCAACAAGACCCAACAAACAATGATCAGTCTATGAACCACTATGTGATCTCAACAAGACCCAACAAACAATGATCAGTCTATGAACCACAATGTGATCTCAACAAAACCCAACAAAAAATTATCAGTCTGTGAACCTTTATGTGATCTCAACAAGACCCAACAAACAATGATCAGTCTATGAACTACTATGTGATCTCAACAAGACCCAACAAAAAATTATCAGTCTATGAACAATTATCAGTCAGATAAACAAGACTAAGCATTGATCCTTCTATGAACTACTGTGCGATCTCAACAAGACCCAACAATGATCTTTTATGGAATCACTACCACATCCTAGTCTGCAAAATTTAATTACTAATGAAAAATCGTTTTTTCAAAGTTGCAATTTTGGGGGACATACAGGACATTAAATTCACAGTACAAGTTCTTCATGTAATATTCATGATGTTTTTCTAGATTTTTCTATCAAACTTCTCATCTGCAATTTCACTTCAGTACTTTGGTGTCATTTCAATGGTACAAGAAGGATTCATGTTTTTGATTGGGAATCCTACTTAAATTCATGTTTCTGCTAGATGCATGGCAATACACAGTGCTAGAAACTTATTTTGTGCTACAACTGTCATGTCATGGTGGTTCAAGAACAGGTAGACAAAATTTACTAAGCCCAAATAAACCATTGTAATGTATTGTTTGTAACAGCTTTAACTGAATGTCAAAACACAGTGTATGTGAATGAAGTCTTTATAATAATGTAGTATCAGAGTGTGTATGCGAATGAAGTCTTTATAATAATGTAGTATCAGAGTGTGTGTGCGGATAAAGTCTTTATAATAATGTAGTATCAGAGTGTGTATGTGAATGAAATCTTTATAATAATGTAGTATCAGAGTGTGTATGCAAATGATGTCTTTATAATAATGTAGTATCAGAGTGTGTATGTGATTGAAATCTTTATAATAATGTAGTATCAGAGCGTGTATGCGAATGAAATCTTTATAATAATGTAGTATCAGAGTGTGTATGCGAATGAAATCTTTATAATAATGTAGTATCAGAGTGTGTATGCAAATGAAGTCTTTATAATAATGTAGTATCAGAGTGTGTATGTGAATGAAGTCTTTATAATAATGTAGTATCAGAGTGTGTATGTGAATGAAGTCTTTATAATAATGTAGTATCAGAGTGTGTATGCGAATGAAGTCTTTATAATAATGTAGTATCAGAGTGTGTATGTGAATGAAATCTTTATAATTAGTATCAGAGTGTGTATGTGAATGAAGTCTTTATAATAATGTAGTATCAGAGTGTGTATGCGAATGAAATCTTTATAATAATGTAGTATCAGAGTGTGTATGCAAATGAAGTCTTTATAATAATGTAGTATCAGAGTGTGTATGTGAATGAAATCTTTATAATTAGTATCAGAGTGTGTATGCGAATGAAGTCTTTATAATAATGTAGTATCAGAGTGTGTATGCGAATGAAATCTTTATAATAATGTAGTATCAGAGTGTGTATGCAAATGAAGTCTTTATAATAATGTAGTATCAGAGTGTGTATGTGAATGAAATCTTTATAATTAGTATCAGAGTGTGTATGCGAATGAAGTCTTTATAATAATGTAGTATCAGAGTGTGTATGTGAATGAAATCTTTATAATAATGTAGTATCAGAGTGTCTACAAACCCTTACCATTAATACTAATGCAGCAGTGAAATGGAAGAAGAAATATAATTTGTAAGAAACCTATAGATACCCTAAACTAGGACATGTTATGCTGTACACACCATGATGTTTACATTAAGATGAAGCTAGACCCACCCATGAATATATGAAAAGATTCACCAGACGATATGATGTTGACATAGTCATGTACAACTAATCAGTTTTGTATTCACCATACCATGTACATGTTTGGTATGAAAATGTGTGTAGTTCACGTAACTATATGCATTGTCAGCATTTCAGATTCACAGTTCATGATTCTAAATACACAGTTCGAAATTCACATCCTTTGAACAAAGTATCTTTTGGCTCCTTAAAAACCTCATTCAGGTCAATACCACTATGTTGCTCTGTTGCCCTATTGGCAACTATGTTGTTTTGCTTCCAAGAAATTTGCCTTGTTTCCAAAACTATGTTGCTTTGTTTCCAACAAAATAGCTTTGTTTCCGACTATGAGGCTGTGCTAACACTCACATTGCCCTTGTTCCTAATCTGAAGCAGTGGTGCAAACTATGTTGCTCTTTTTCCAGCTATACTGCCATGCTGCCAGCTATACTCCAGTACTGCCAGCTATACTGCCATCTGCCAGCTATACTGCTATGCTGCCAGCTATACTACAGTACTGCCAGCTATACTGCCATACTGTCAGCTATACTCCAGTACTGCCAGATATACTGCCATGCTGCCAGCTATACTCCAGTACTGCCAGCTATACTGCTATGCTGCCAGCCATACTCCTGTACTGCTAGCTATACTGCCATACTGTCAGTTATACTGTTGTACTGCCAGCTATACTGGCAGCTATACTCCTATACTGTCAGCTATACTGCCAGCCAACGTTCCCTCTAAGACATGTACACTAGTGAGCACCGAGCAAAGGCCACTGAGCAGACTGCAAAACCTACTGAGCAAATTTTTTTTTATGGAAATTGTATCCTCAGGCAGGGTGCGTCAGTGGGTGGGGGGTCACGAGTCACTTTCACACTGTGTAAGCTAGGAACGGCTGCATAGTTCTCACTGGAGTTTCATGAGAAATCAAAAGAATTATCTCTGTGCGCAGAATACATTTAGCTGTGCTAAGACATGAAACAAGCTGCGTGCACACGCGCGCAGCTTAGCGGGAACATTGCTGCCAGCTATACTGTCAACTATACTTCCGTACTGCCAGCTATACTCCTGTACTGCCAGCTATACTGCCATACTGCCAGCTATGCTGCCATACTGCCAGCTATATTCCTATACTGCCATACTGCCAGCTATAAATAAACCAAACTGGCTAGCATATTACATAGAATGAATGTCAATACTAAAATCAAATATGTACATCCAATCAGTTATACCCAAAATATAAAAGAAATGCTTTTAATTATTGCAAAAAGGTAAATGTTAAAATTGAACTGACTATTCTTCGTATCCCAGATTTGGTATATTTGACAGAAAATTCAAATGTCACAAATAAAAGTTGAAATAGTACATCTAGACAAAACTTTTGAAGTATGAATGCAATTGTAATTAGAACTTAGAAATAATGTACTGGTAAACTAGTACTCACCCATAAGGCAGTAGTTAACTGTCCTGACAATATTTCAGAATCATTGTGTCTGCATATAGCATATGCATCCTAAAAATACTAAAAAGATCACATGCAAGACTTGAGGATAAAATACCCATCTACCCCATGAAATATCGGTATCTCACTTAGAATGATCCACAATATCTTTTATTTGGTTACTGTTAGTCAAGGTAAACAAAACAAAATTAAACTACTCTAGGTATCACTGTACGCATCAGATTAATCCATTACATTGTAATTATTTTCTTGCCTTATTCCATGACATTGTAATTTTTTGTATGCCTTTTATTTTTCAACTGTACCAATATTTATTATAAAACATGAATAACAGTTTTCTTATCTACCACAATTTATCAGAGTTTATGAGAAAATAATTCTCTTTATTATATGAAAAGAAAACACGTTACTAAACTTTTTATTGATCGATGTTTGAAAAAATATGATTATGAAATATGTTCCGACAGTACAGTATACATGTGGCATAGCAACTAACCAAGCAACCCCCACAACTGTGTAGGGGCAGTGGCCAGGCCTAGTGAGGGCCAAAAATTCACATTAAAACAACTTTTTTTGTGAGGGAAGTGGGTCCCAGAATTAAATTTTGGGGACAGGGTGCAATAATTTCTTGCTATACCACTGCAGTTTACTCCTTGGGTCAGAGGATACTGTCTAGAAAACCTTAACCAGAGATAAGTGATTGCTGTCTTTGTATTAAACTTTGTCGAAATTAGTTTCCGATATTTATTTTTTTGTGGCTGTTTGAGTTACCATTTGGCAATGACAGCTCTGAGTAACAATTTGGCAATGATAGCTCTATGAGTTACCACTTGGCAATGACATTTAGCTCTATGAGTCACCATTTGGCAATGATGTTGTATGCCATTATGTCAATGCAGCCAGGTGTACTGGTAGCAGAGTGATCCATATGAAATGGTATTACAATTTGTTAAATGCATCTTTCCTTGACATTAATTACAGTTCTGGCTTGAGTACTTTTGTAATTACTGGAATTGTTGTTATTATTTGTTTACATGAAGTGTATTTTAAAGTGAATTTCACAACGATTTGAATTGCTTTTTTGTCAGATTTGCAAAATTATCATTGATAAGTTATTTCATATTGCTGTACACATTCTGATTTATTAATAGATACATTACTGAATTGTCAATGGATCAGAATATTTGCAATTTACAAGGTTTACAGCCCTTTAAAAATGAATTTCACATTTCAAGGTGCTTTTTATTACGGGATGTTTGTCAGGATGAATTTTAAATTAAAAGGTTCTTTGGTTACAGGATCTTTGTCTTATAGAGTTTCAGATTAATAGTTGCTTTGGTTACAGATTGTTTATCTGATCAACATGCTGACATCTTGCAGAATCTTAAACAACAATTGCTAAACATCTGTAACAGAAGTACTGTTATCACTTTTATGTGTGCCTGTGTGTGTGTGACAAATACATAAATCAAAAGCCATTTGTAAGAATTAAATGAGATTTGGTGGGAAATGTTTTTTTATTTGTGTTGTTAATGGCAACACAAAGTAAGCTATATCATACTGAGGAAACAAGAGCTAAGTGCCTTTCCCAAGGATACACACAGGCAGCTGATCGAGGGTGGCCTTGGTGGGTGTCAAACCTGTGACCCTTGGATTACAAATCCAACACTTTACCGGGTTGAGATTTTGGGGCTTGTTTGTCAACAGTGTTTGGAGTTGTGCCATAATGAATGTATTCTGTACAACAGCACTGGAATTAAGAGGAATGAATTTGAGTTTTACATGAACACTTATGGTCAAGTAGTCTAAAGCATTTAGGTCAAAAGCATTTAGGTCTAAATTGAAGCATCACATATTCAAGCTATCACAGATATGATTCGATTTTTTCTTCCCATGTATTCTACCGAGCTGTGTACAAACTATGCATAAGTATTATCAGAAATCATGTATATAAGCAGTCATGGTGTAATACTTATCTCATTTAAAACTGGTATCCCCAACACAATGAAATTTACTTACATATTCTAAAACTGCTCTCCCCAACACAATGAAATTTACTTATGTATTCGAAAACTGATATCCCCATCACAGTGAAAGTAACTTACATATTCTAAAACTGCTCTCCCCAACACAATGAAATTTACTTACATATTCTAAAACTGATATCCCCATCACAATGAAAGTAACTTACATATTCTAAAACTGCTCTCCCCAACACAATGAAATTTACTTATGTATTCTAAAACTATCCCCAACACAATGAAAGTTACTTACATATTCTAAAACTAGTATCCCCAACACAATGAAATTTACTTACATATTCTAGAACTGCCATCCTCAACACAGTGAATTTACTTACATATTCTAAAACTGCTATCCCTAGCACAATGCAATTTACTTACATATTCTAAAACTGCTATCCCTAGCACAATGAAATTTACTTACATATTCTTATAAGTTGATGTACTGTTTGACTGTTCAGCCTGACCATATTTAGAAATGTCCACGGATTTGTGGGGTCAGGTATTTTGCATTAAAGATGGACTGCTCATCATAAAAGAGACAGAGTTTTCCATTAAAGATGGACTGCTCATCATACAGGAGACAGAGTTTTCCATTAAAGATGGACTGCTCATCATACAAGAGACAGAGTTTTCCATTAAAGATGGACTGCTCATCATACAAGAGACAGAGTTTTCCATTAAAGATGGACTGCTCATCATACAAGAGACAGAGTTTTCCATTAAAGATGGACTGCTCATCATACAAGAGACAGAGTTTTCCATTAAAGATGGACTGCACATTATACAAGAGACAGAGTTTTCCATTAAAGATGGACTGCTCATCATACAAGAGACAGAGTTTTCCATTAAAGATGGACTGCTCATCATACAAGAGACAGAGTTTTCCATTAAAGATGGACTGCTCATCATACAAGAGACAGAGTTTTCCATTAAAGATGGACTGCACATTATACAAGAGACAGAGTTTTCCATTAAAGATGGACTGCTCATCATACAAGAGACAGAGTTTTCCATTAAAGATGGACTGCTCATCATACAAGAGACAGAGTTTTCCATTAAAGATGGACTGCACATCATACAAGAGACAGAGTTTTCCATTAAAGATGGACTGCTCATCATACAAGAGACAGAGTTTTCCATTAAAGATGGACTGCTCATCATACAAGAGACAGAGTTTTCCATTAAAGATGGACTGCACATTATACAAGAGACAGAGTTTTCCATTAAAGATGGACTGCTCATCATACAAGAGACAGAGTTTTCCATTAAAGATGGACTGCTCATCATACAAGAGACAGAGTTTTCCATTAAAGATGGACTGCACATTATACAAGAGACAGAGTTTTCCATTAAAGATGGACTGCACATTATACAAGAGACAGAGTTTTCCATTAAAGATGGACTGCACATTATACAAGAGACAGAGTTTTCCATTAAAGATGGACTGCTCATCATACAAGAGACAGAGTTTTGCATATCTTAATGTCATTATCTTGTACAACAACATTCACTTTTTTAAACATTTGGCAGGAAGATTGTTTCAGTTAGTTTTACCAAGCCTTTGTAACAAGCATTTTGATTGGTTAAAATTGTATCATGTGTCAGTTGCGGAAAAACAAGAGGTGCTTTAACAGTATCATTATACATTGGTTAAAGTACTGTAAAACACTTTATTTGAGTGCATTTCTGATTTGAAGGTTTGTGTAAATAATACATTCATGGGTACCTAATTTCATGGATACATTATCTATAAAAAAACAAACAATGCATTTGTCTTTGTGGAAGATTATACCAACAGCTATTTCCATGCACTTGCGAGCAAACAGGTTTAATCCATACTGCAGTAATTATGTTGATTAACTTTTTTGTTGCTAAAGACTGGCACAAATACAGAGATCCTCAAGAAAATGGTGGTTGCTTTTTTTTCACACGTCGGAGCTAACACATTTAGTACCACTAGTTTTAATCTCAAGTAATTAGGTTTTCAAATGTTCAAAATGTTAAGTTCACAACATTTAAGGATTAGGTGTTTAAATAAAGTGAGTAACTTTGTCCATGACTCACTTCACCTTACTATAATCAAACAACAGTAGTATTCATTGATGTTTTTCAAACTGCATTATGGAGAAAGGCGGATATCATGCTTAAAATGGGATTATACTAATTCCGATACTCCTTCTTGAGAAGTAAAATCTTCTGTTATCATTTCCAATGACACATACAAAACAAACAGCAAGAAAGTCCACCAGACTTACAATGTAAGCATTTTAACACCTTTGTCTCTCATTTTGATATTTTTTGCCTTTTGCTCATTGCTTTTTTGTTGCATTTATGTATTTTCATACATTTTCTTTGATTTATTCTTTATTATAATTTTTTTTATTTTCACATTGTCAAGCTGTGCAAACTGCTTTTGCACAGTCATTTGCATTTTCACTAGTTTCCCCTTTTCAACTTTGTATGTACTTTTGCATTTGTAGACAGTCTGTCTACTTCAACCCTGTGAGTTAAGCTCATTTTCAAGGTGAGCTCTACTCTTACCAAAACAAGCTTTTTAGTAGCATAACTAATAAAACCAATCAAATAGACAATCCTAACGTTGAAGAAATGGAAATGACAACAAATAAGCAACCTTTATAGGGGGACAAAACTGGATAACTATTTTGAAGTCAAAGTTGTACAGGGGATAGGGCAGAAAATTTTCATCGCAATGCACCCAAAAGGATGCCAGCAACTGGATTTCGGGGAAATAAACGACTGCCCTAGACAGCCGGACATAATAACGGCCCTTAATGCACAAGGGATAAACACAGACAACATTGAAGGGATCCAGAACAGGGGAAAGAACAAGTTTATAATAAATCCCAGAGACCATGCTACCCCAATGTCAGAAATTGAAGTGAAAGGACTCAAAGCAACTGTGTCCGAAGCACCACCCATCCAAAGAGCGATCAAGCCTACGACAAGAGATGTCTTCATCTCAGGGCTCCCTCTAGAGGTGGACAACGAGGTCCTGGTAGAGAAAAAAAAAAAGTTTAACGCAAAAGTTAAAATGCAACGGATGGCCACTGTTAGGGGGTATCAGAAAGTGAAAACAGGAATCTGGTACAACTGTGGCAAAGGAGGACACGAAAAAACTACCTACCTTTTTCAGCGTGCTAGAATTTAGACTGAAATCATGGTATAAATATAGTGAATTAGAACGTGCCTGACCTAGATGCAGGAAAACGGGTCATGCACAGAAAGACTGCAAAATCCCATGGCACCACGAACCTATGCAGATGTAGTAGTTGTACTGTATTTTTTATTTTGTATTTTTTTTAATGCCATTTTTCAGCACACGATAGGCTATACATGGCGGCCAGTATTAATGGTGGAGGAAGAACCCGAGGAAACCCCTGGAAAGAACCACAGACCCACGAGAGGCTACTGGCAAGCTTTCTCACATACCCACATTGACCGAATCTGAGACTCGAACTCACGCAGACAGAGGTGAGATGGCAGTGATCCATAACGGATAGGTATTTAAACCACTCGGCCACTCGGGGCCCCCGCAGTTGTAGTAGGAACAAAACAAAATAACATTGAAGTAGAGGATGGGCCAAATTTAGAACAAGGGGAGTACGAACAGCCGCAGGAGGGAAATTTGGCAATCCAATTGACACCCCTGTACAAGTCGGTCAGTCAATAACCGGAACTAATTTTGACACTACAGGAATTTTAAGCGCTCAAATCCAAAGTAGTGTTACATATATTTGATTTAATTTATATTTGATTTAATTTAATTGTAAGTTATAAAATCTTTTAATTTTTAATTTCATTACATGTCAATGTAATGTAGTTTTGTTTACTAGGAACTCGATATTTTTTGAGGAAATAGTTTGACCTTGACTCTCCAGTTGTAAACACCTAAAGCTGACCTAGTTCCCGGCCTTAATTCAGAAATCACTGAGACAAGTAAACAACTTTTTTATTTTTATCCCATCCTATCCTTAGAGTAAAATGATTGTTTTTTGTCAAGGTCATACTGGGACTACGTGCTTTTATAAGTAAATTCTTCTCGGATGTTATGGGATGTTGACCCTCATCCGGAAATTGGTTTTGCATTTCGAGTTACTGTATAATCATTGTTTATAGATATTTTTCACAGTTGGGGTTTGTACTTTACACTGGAAAATATCTGTTGTGTCGTTTGTAGGTATAATTTAATTTTTATTCGAATTATTTGGATTCTAAAGGATAATTCTTTTTCCTGGAAATATATGAGAGCTAGTACAGAATTCTTGGACAAAGACATTTCATTAATTCAAGCACCAGATTATTGTTTGTGAATAACACAGAACTGTAGACATTTAAACACCACAGCGGATACAGTATACGTCATCGCCTTCCATCTTGGATTCTTCGTCAGGACTCGAACTTGAATTCATCAGAACATTTCATTATTAGGACCTCTAAAATTTAAGTCGTGGATTATTCTTGGATTATTTTTGGATTTGATTCTTAAAACCGTAAGTTCTTATTTTTTTCGTTTTACAGAGTTTGTCCAGGGAAATAAGTTATTTGTTAAGTATTTCAAAGCTTGTTGTTTTCACTCTTTCTTGTGTTACTGTTTATTAGAGCCTGAACATGTAATATAAGTGTAGTGACATAACAGGGATATGGGGGGTGTGTGTGTTAAAGACCTAGAATGGGATGATTTTACTATGTCCCCCCAAAAACAGCAAACACACCGAGTGAAAACGAGGTGGATATCTTAACTGTAAATCCATACTTTCTCCTTCACATGGAGGATGATGGAAACTCATAAGGCAAAGAGGAGATAGAAACCAAAATAGAGGAGGGACCGGTAGATTTGATAGGGATAAAAATCCTAATTTCAACACTGGTATAAAAAAAAAGGAAACTTGCACCCTCCACACTGAGCTTCTCCCAAGATGGAGAGTTAAGCCCTCAAGAATCAAGGGAAGTAAACAAAACAAAATGAAAACAATGATTCTACCCAGAAAAGCAAAACAGAACAAACAAACGAGGGACACTGAAATCAAAACAAATGACACTAACAAAAACAATGACAAGAACAAAGAAAACGACACAGACATGGACATGGAGATAGACGATGGAAAACGACATGGACACGAAGGCGGGATGGATGGATACAATCTAGACAAAGAAACTGACTCAGATATTGAAGAAATCACAGAGTAAGAAATTAAAAAATCAAAAGAGGCTCTGGAAACAGTCCGGACTCCAACTAGTATATATATTAAATTTACTCTTAACAACTAGTATATAAATATTAAATTTACTCCTAACAACTAGTATATAAATATTAAATTTACTCCTAACAACTAGTATATAAATATTAAATTTACTCCTAACAACTAGTATATAAATATTAAATTTACTCCTAACAACTAGTATATAAATATTAAATTTACTCCTAACAACTAGTATATATATTAAATTTACTCCTAACAACTAGTATATAAATATTAAATTTACTCCTAACAACTAGTATATAAATATTAAATTTACTCCTAACAACTAATGTATACATTAAACACAAAATAAACCAAAAGAGTGATGCGGCAACCTGGTGAATAGAAAATGGAGGGAACAAATTTTGAATAGGGACGCAACGGGATAGATAAATCAAAAGCAGAAAAATTAACTAAAGAAACGAACTTTGATGTTACAAGAAACACAGAATGGACTTGCATCAGAAATAAAACAGATTATAGAAGAAAAACTAAATTCAGTAGTAATTAGTAATGACTATGTTTATGATGATAAAAGATGGGGGCGGGGGCATGATTTTAAAAAATAAATGGGGAATGAGTTGGGAAAGATATGATGAGGGGGATTATTTTTTAAAGGTGGGTCAAAACATATTAAGATTAAAAACTGGCATATAATGAACGTATACATTCCGGCAAACAGGGGAAAAAAGCTTTTTTTAAATCGAAAACTTACACAAATACTTAAAAAATTTCTCAATGGAAAACCTAATTTTAGGAGGTGACTTTAACTGGATAGAAGACAAAGTAGACAGGACAACCATGCTAATACCAGGAGACATACTATTTAGGAATGAAATGACTAAATTATTAAAGATCATAACTTACACAATATTCATTGAAAATTGAATCTGCTAAAAGCCGGGTATACATATATGAATACAAAATAGGGCAAGCCAGTATGGTTGATCGATATTACGGGTATACATATATGAATACAAATAGGGCAAGCCAGTATGGTTGATCGATATTACGGGTATACATATATGAATACAAAATAGGGCAAGCCAGTATGGTTGATCGATATTACGGGTATACATTTACGAATACAAAATAGGGCTAGCCAGTATGGTTGATCGATATTACGGGTATACATATATGAATAGAAATAAGGCAAGCCAGTATGGTTGATCGATATTACGGTATACATATATGAATACAAATAGGGCAAGCCAGTATGGTTGATCGATATTACGGGTATACATATATGAATACAAAATAGGGCAAGCCAGTATGATACGGAACACACTATAAGGAACAAATATATAAAAGGTTGAAATAACCAGCTTCAAACTGTCAGACCATGGGTTAAAACATATCAAGATTAAAAACTGGCATATAATGAACGTATACATTCCGGCAAACAGGGGAAAAAAGCTTTTATTAAATCGAAAACTTACACAAATCCTTAAAAAATTTCTCTGCAAGTGTAAAGCCTCTGCTGAAGAAACCAACACTCGACCATAACGATTTAAAGAACTACCGCCTAGTTTCTAATCTCCCATTCATAAATAAATCTTAGAAAAGGTTGTTCTATCCCAGCTTGTACCTCATCTGAATTCAAACAGACTTTCTAGCAATGTACAATCTGAGTAGTGAAGTGGGGCACCCTAGGGACAATGGAAATTACCATTACAGACACCCCTGGGCAACTCTGGGGACTATGTAAATTTAACATGGAGAAAAATCGTGGGCAACTCTAGGGACAAGGGGAATTAGCATTACATGGGAATACAGTTTGGGTCTGTCTAGGGACAAGGGAAATTGAACATGGGGAATAGAGTTTGGGTCTGTCTAGGGACAAGGGGAATTGAATATGGGATTTTTTTTTTTAAATTTTTAAAATAAATTTTTTTTTTTTAAAAAGGGTAGGCAATTGAAAGTCATTCTCTTTTCGAGAAATATGGGTGGCCCTGAAAAGGGCCTTTGGGTTTTTTCTTCTTCTTCTAGCTCCTTAACTTCTTCCACTATCCTCTTATTTTTTCCATCATTCCTTTCTTCTTCTTTTCTGTTTCTGGCATCCAGTCCGGGTGACCCATGGCTCGGAACTTCTCTTGGATTTTCATCCAGTTAGCGTTTAGTTTCTCTAGTTCTTCCTTTTTCTTTCTATTTTCTTCTTCTTTTCTTTCCTTTGACCACTTTTCTTTGATCTTCTTGACCTCTTCGGTCAGCACATTCCTCATTACTTCTTCTGCTTTCTTAAGCTTGTCTAAGCCCCACTTCACAAAAGACCAATCTGTCCATTCTACAATGTCTTCTGAAAAACACCTTACACTAGTCACATAAACCATCGCTTCGTTAACTTACCCACTTTCACATACGGTGGGTTAATTAAACCTCTGATTCTCTTCTCCTCATCCTCTATCATTTCTTTTACAATATCGATGACTAAGTGGAGGCTAGTTACTTGTCTTGAGACGAAGTCTTTTGTCACTGCATGCCTCCATTCCTGTTCATGCCTTTCTGCAACATTCAATCCATCCACTATCCAATACCAACTTCCCATAAGGTTGTTATACAAAGCTGAAGCTGCTGGCATCTTCTTGTTTGCTTATTCCGTAGAATGGGCTCCAATGGCAAACACTGTTAGTTTTATACTTAAAGCGCGGACGTGATTGAAAACATCCCCAAGACATAAAATTGATATTACCTAGATCATGACCAAACAACGCGCGGACGTGAAGGAAAACATCCCCGTACTTTCTCATTTCGTATAATAAAACCCAAACTATACTCTTCACATACGCTAAGAAACAATAAACAAACCCATAATCTACTATTCACACAAACTAACGTGAGCAGTTACAAACACAAACACACATACATTCACACTATGAAAAAAGAGTTAGTGTTTATATTCACACTACTCTACCTACACACATTGGCAAATTAATAGTTATTTCTTTTCTAGAGTATTGGGTAGCCCTGAAAAGGGCTGTTGTTTTTTTTTTGAACTCCAGATGCACCTATCTAATGATGGCACCTTCCTGGCCTGGCGCCACACACGCATCTTCTACTCCAGTCTTTCCAGTTGACTCGTTTGGCTGGGAGCGCAGAGGGAGGATGATTAGCTTCATCACCCCAATCCTCTGTCTCTGGTATCTTGTAAGCCATCCTCTCTCCTATTTTCTTTTCCTCCTCTTCCCTCTGTCTTCTCTCCTCCTCTTCCTTCTTTATTCTTTCCTCTTCTACTATAGCCTCCGCAGCCAGTTCATTTAACAGGCGCCTGACATATTCCAGATGTATCTGGAGTTCAAGAAGTTTGCTTATTCTGGTATTCATTCTGGTGTTGATCAATCAACAAGGGTAGCTAGACTGCCCAGCGAGTTTCAATTTATAGTGAAAGCGCGGACGTGAAGGAAAACATCCCCCCAAAAACATAAAATTGATCTTACCTAGATCATGACCAAAACAACGCGCGGACCTAAAAGAAACACTCACTCACTTTTTATGCTACCCATTACTATTGTAAAAAATTTTCATTAATCACTTCAATAGACTATTCACATACGCAAAGAAATCCAATCTAACCCCAAATCTACTCCCCACACCTCAAACACCAAAAAAAAATCATTTTAATCTACTATCCACACCAACGTACGTGAGCACTTACAAACACAAAATCTTATACACAAACACATACCCTCACACTATTTTAAAAAAGAGTTAGTGTTTATATTCACACTACTCTACCTACACACACACACACACACACACACACACACACACACACACACATTGGCAAATTGATGGTTATTTCTTTTCTTGAGTATTGGGTAGCCCTGAAAAGGGCTGTTTTTTGTTTTTTTGTTTGCTATGGCAATCTTTTTTAGTTTCTAAGAATGCGATGTCCTCTGAGGATAGACTTTCTGGCGATAGGTCTGCTTCTTCGGAAAGAGAAGAAGAACTCTTTGGTGTCGATACGACAATCGACAAAGCCTCTGTCAGCTTCAGGTTGCTGCTGCTGCTGCTGTTGTTGTTGTTGTTGTTGTTGCTGTTGCTGCTGTTGCTGCTGTCTCTGAAGTCTGTACTTCTCTGTCCATTCTTCTTTCTCCCTGTTCACTTCTTCTCTGAAGAGCTCTTCTATCAGGTCTTCAGTGACTTTTAACATTCTCACATTCTCTATTTCTTCTGGCTTCGGTATCAGACTGTGTCTGACCCTATGCAAATTCACGTAGGCTTCGTTGAGCTTAGCTAGTTTGGAGCACATCTTCGTAGGAGGATGAGTCGACAATGGATGGTTAGACTGGAAACAACCCCGGTTCTTAAAGTCAAAGCGCGGACGTGAAGGAAAACATCCACCACACGGTTTTCGAGCCGCAACGTTCAGTGAGTGTCATGAGAGGGATAGTAAGAAATTAAAGAGCATCAATCAAACATTCTTATAGCTAAACAAAAGACAAAGGCATTTTTGTTTCAAAACACAACATTTTTTATTCAAAAATCACTTAACACTAAACAACAACATTTCTAACATTTTTAACAATAATCCAACATGATAACATCAAACATTTTTTCTTCAAAAAAATGATAAACATTTTTCTCAATTCACACTCTACTTTAAACAGGGCTGACAACGTTGTCATTTCCACTGTTGGAAATCATTAGGCCATTGATGGACACTACGTTTCCTAGCTTGAGACAAAAGATAAGCATAATGGTCACAAAACCATCGATCTACTTTCACATCGTTTCTAGTAGAAGAACGAGGATCAAAATGAGTTACTAAATGTTCTAAGGAATAGCCCAGGCTGCGATGATGCAGAAAATACACACAATATTGTCCACACACCAAGGAATCTGTGCCTTGTAATTTCACATTATTGAATCGGGTGGTCTGAGCATTTCTTCTCATAAAGTCAATGATATCGTCTTCCAAAGGGGGCAATCCGTACGAATCGAAATATTCCACACATCCTTCTTGAGGAAAGTAGACGGCTACCCAGTGGGTTCCTGGGAGACGACTGTCGTCCGTGTTGATCACGTAAGCTAGATGGTCTTTAGGTTTGCGATGAGGGAGTTCATCTTTAGCACAGACGACAGGATTCCAAGAAGCCGTATACGAACTGTGGTTCAAAAGGTAATAAAGTTCCCAGGTATCCATGTTTTGTGCGTTTTTTTTCTTCTTCACAGGTAATAATAAGTCGTCAATTCGATCCTGACTTTTTGCTTTAAAATGTCTGACAAATAACCGTTTCTTCGTTTCGTCTCCTCACTCTGATTCAGGAGAGCTTCGATAGATGGATCTCTTGAGTGGTTAATGGTGGACAAGAATGTTCACGCAAGTCTTTATACCACTGGTGCCACACGTCTTCGTCCGAGATGAGACTCCAAGCTTCGTCCAGATACTCGTCCAATTTTTCTTCTTGACTCAACATCAGGCATTTATCGTGTTGAATTTGACTGGGATGATCGTTTTGACATCCATAGCAATTTTTCTTGATCAATTCGGTCATTTTTTCGACCAAGTGTTTGGCAAAACAGCAGAATAAATGGGCTTCTTGTTCTGGCCATCTTGACTTCATCATGTTATCTTCTTCGTCTTTGTCTTGGGATTCTTCTTCCACGGTCTCCTCACATTCCATCTCCAAAGTTTCTCCACTAGGTAAAGAGGGAGAACAGTCTTCCATGGTTTCTAGTAATCTAGAATGACTTCTCTCAAACTGTTGATTTCTATCGTATTATCGAATTCGGCATACAGAATGACGTTCACCGTTTCATCAGGGTCTCGGTCTTTAAACTGAATTTCCACACGAATCTGGCCGGATTTTATAGGGTGGAAATGTCCCTCGTCGCTGCCTTGGTCTGGAGTGAAATCAAAAGCCCACAAAGCATAGCCAACTGCATAATCCTCGTACGTAATACCGCGACTTGTATTGGTTCCTAACTGTCCGGTGGCTTCGTACAAGGACAAGTACGATCTCAAGTAATTCTTCTTGGTAAAGTCAGGTTCAAAGGTCGGGTACACAAGGTTTTGCCATCGCGACTGACTTCCATTTTGGACACGCCAAAGTGTTGAAAGTAGAAAGGATTTTTTTCGGCAGCTCCGTTGAAGGCTGTATTCTCGACGATACCAACGATCAAACGTTTGGGTAACTGTCCTTGGAACAGATGATCTTCGATCATGGATCGCTGTCCCTTGGGAATGGTGAAGGTTTTCACTTCCACGCGTCGTATGGGATACTTGGCGGTCGTTCTGCTCAACGTCTGACTGACGTCGTTTCCCACTTTAGGTAACACTTCCACACGGCGTACGTACAGTCTGGCTTCTTGGATTTTGGTTTTGTAACCGTCACTATCAGCCATTAAATGGAAAGCGGTACTGCTACGATTCAGTCTCAGGCGGACATCCACCCCGTTCAGCAAATACTTTTCTTGCAACCACATGTCCAAATGCAAACGATCCATCAGTTCTAAACTTGTGTCGACTCCCGTGATTCTCTTTCTTCGTTCTAGAAATCCATCATTGTTGTCTTTCTTTTCATCAGTTTCCAATATTTCAAACTTGGTAGGTTCGTCAACTTCCCATACCACACAGGCATTGAGATGAGTGTTCTTGGCATCTATTCCGTACGTCAAGAGATTTTCCAGGTAGGCACGGTAAGGGTAAGTATCCATGCTGCTACTGACCAGTTTGTTATTCAAGTACAAGTCCACTCCACTGAACAAGGAATGCATGAAATTGTTGACGGGAGCTATTGCTTCATCGTCTATAGGACCTCCAGTCTTATCCAGAACTTTGACTTTCAGGTACAAGTAACTGCTATTCAGATCGATGTAATCTTCGGGCTGTCCCTTGATTTCAAACTCGATATGAGCGGAATCGGTCAAAGAGGAGACGGGATGAAATTCCACCCACTGGGATTCTTGCATGGTCATCATGGTGGGGGGCATGGCAAACAGATCCAGTTCCGTCTTGGAACAGGCGCAAGACTCTCGGTGCATCATTTTTTGTTGCTGTGTCTCAATAATCGAAAACGTCTAAGTCTCGAACGATTCTTCTTTTCTTGGCCTTTCTAACTTGAAGTCTGGTGAAAGGGTTTTTTCTTCGTCGTCTCTTTCTGCCTTGTCCTTGCTGAATGCATGACTCGGTAGCGTGCAGGGCATTTATAGGTGTGTCTCGTCGGCCCAAAAGGTCTTTGCCCGTTTGCAGCAAGACATTTTTGCCTGCCCTCATGAAAGTTTCTTTAGGGTTTTGCTTGTCGATGATGACATTTTGGAGAAATTCTTTGCCTTGCGTCAGTGCCGCATCTTTCAAGGCGTGCAATCCGCGTGTCACCATCGGTTTCAACACCGGGGCCACCGAACGAAAGGCTGATTTTAACATATCTCCTAAACCGTGTCCTCGCTGTCGAGCAACCCCTCGGTACACTGGATACATGACTTACGAGTCGTGAGAGAACCGTTTTCGAAAATGGAGTTTCACCGTGACTTTTCCTTTGGTGAATGAAATATTTTGTCCCAAATTTCCTTTTATAGTAATGTTGACCATGTCCAAATACGACTTGCTGACAGGCAAATAGTGAGGATGGACAAATTCGCGGTGGACGTGGTAAGCGTTTCCACCTTCCTCGTCAGCGTTCCTGGCAGAATCCACTTTGAAAGGAATGACACGCAGTAACGGTACGGAGGTGTGTCCCACCACGTTGTACTCCACCACATCGGAATACACGAATATCAAATTCAGTCCTTGATTCAGTTCTACTGGGGTACGAAATAACTTGGTAAAAGACTCGTTGTCGTAAACGATGGGTAATTCGTTTTTCTTCATCATAGCCATTCTCATGTTCATGTCTCCGCCCAACATGTCAAACAATTCAGGACAAAATAAAATGGACATGATTTTACTCCGTTCAAATTTCATCGAGAAGCGACGAGCTGCTTTGTGGTATTCCATGGTGACACTTTTGTTGACATGCTCCAAAGCTTTCAGAAACACGCCATTAAACCTGGTGGCTATGGTGCTGACCAAATGTTGACCACTAAAATAATAGCCTGGGGGAATGAACAAGTGATAGGTGGTGTACTTTTGATTTTGTGTACGGGTTTTCTTCTAATATTTGACATTACTATCCATCCACTGTTGCATTTTCTCGTCATGAACTTCCACATCAAAAAAATTTTGATTGGGAAGGACATTGAGGACTTGGGTCGGGTGAATGATTTCTACTAAAGCCACTTCCCAATGGGCTTCGTGATCTAAGGGGATGCCCTGAGGTAATTTGGCCGTGTAACAGCACAACGTGTTGAGGGGAAACACCTCCATGGAACTGTCACTGGGTAAGGTTAAGTAAAATTGGTTTTGGTGACTCATAATTCCAGAGTTCTGTGGCTGTCCGAGGGGTTACTCGACGTCAGAGGCGTGTCTCCGTCCAAAATGGGGTTCTGGTTGTGGTTGGAGTGGTGACTGACACTGGCACTGGGCACAAGGTTCCCGTGGTTCCCGTTGGAAGAGAATTTCAGGGAGGAATTGGGAAGCAGGTAACCGATGCAACTGCTCAATAAAATGGTCCACAATTGTTTGTCTCCTTGTTGCAAACTCAAATTGGCAATGGCTGCCCCGATGACACAATACACCACGAAGATTTGGCAGAAAAAGACGATTTGCGTTTTAGGCACACGTTCTCCGCACCACACCCACAAGGGTTGTTTTTGTAAATCTTGCACAGAAGAACTAGGTGAAGGAGTGGTCGACGTAGCTGCGTCTGTGTGAAAGGGCATGATGGTCACTTCTTTTTATAGTCGATGACTTGCGAAGCGTCGATCCAAGAATCGAAACTGGGTGGATATCCTTTCCAACGTACTTTCACTTCTTTGACACGTCGTTTGCCCACTTTACGGGTTCTGCGTTCGAGAATGCTTTCGATGTCGTACACGTCGTCTTCTTTTTTGGTGACACGTTGTAACTCGGGCAAATAAAACGTTCCTTTGAGCACTTCTCCGTTCATGTCTTCCAATTTATAGACGGCAGGATGACGGCCATGCACTCGTCCAGTGACACGAAACAATTCGGTCGTCCAGTTAGGTAAGTAACCTTTGTCGAAAGTGCGTTTGGTTTTGCCAAGGCGCACCCAATCTTCTACGGCCAACTCTCCACTTTTCTTGGGGACAGCCCTCGTCGGGGACGTACCAAACAGGCGCTCAAACACCAACACTTCGTTCTCGGGAGTCACTTCTTGCGGGGCAAGTCCGATGCTTCGATGGTAAGATTGGTTGTACGCTTGCACCAGGTGCGGTAAGATGTCGATGTACTTCAGAGTGTGGTGATGCGTAAAATATTTCCACATGCGTTCTTTCAAGGTACGTTGAAAACGTTCCACGATGCTGGCTTTGGTTTCGGGATTCTCGGTGGTAAAAAAATGAATGTCACGTTTCTTTAATTCTTTTTGGAAAGCTTGGTTCAGAAATTCGGTGCCTTTGTCCGTTTGCCATCGAAGAGGGTGACGACCGCTTTGTTTCAACACCCGTTGCAGGGCTCCCACTAACTCGCTGCTCGATTTGGAAGTCAAGGGCACGACCCAGGCAAATTTGGAAAAGACGTCGATGACACAAAACAAATATTTGTAGCCACGATTGTAGCTGGCCAAATGAGAGACATCGGCTAAATCGGCTTGCCATTGATGATCGATGCCTTCCACTCGGGTGCGACTTCTGGCAAACTTGCGTCGAATGGGTTTGTGTAAAGTGTAGGTAGCTTGTTCTTGTAACCATCGTTGCACTTGAGGTAAACGGAGACTTTTCAGTCGAGTTTTGGCAGCACGATACAATTTTTGAACTCCTGCGTAACCTGCAGGATGGGAGGGATCGTAGTAAATGCTGGCTAAGACTTTTTCCATTTTTTGTGTTGGTTGGTGTGTTAATAAGGCACCCACTCTTGGAATATGCTACTCTTTTTCTCTTGGGGTATTTTCTTGGATTGCAATGCTTTGCGTGTGCGACCGGCAATAGGTGTTGAAGAGGAGGATGTCTGAGCGGGGGATATCGGTTCTTGTTTCACTTCTGTCTTCACTTCTGTCTTCACTTTCTTTTTCTCTTGTGATGAAGAAGGGGTGGCCATCATCTTTTTATTCCATCCAATTCTGGAGGTAGGTGGTGTTGTTAACTTGCGTACTTTTTCTGGTGGAGTTTGAAACCCTTCTTCTCCTTCTTCTTCTCCTTTTTCTGTCTTGGTCACGGGTAGTGGTGGTACTGGTATTGGTACTGGTACTGGTGATGGTGCTGGACTTTTCATCAAGGTCTTAAAATCTTTCAGAGTGGGAAGAGCTGTTTCGTCTAAAGCTTTCTGGTGAAAGAGTTGCAGTCGTTGCAAGAGTTGACCGTACTTTTGCGATTTTTCTGTTTCGGACAAATCTTGGCGATCCATCAAGGACTGCAGTTCGTGTTGTAACTGGAACATCTCGCTCAAATTGGGATTGGGAGGTAAATGCGGGGTGCGTTGTTCTTGCCACCGATGGTATTCCATCCATCGTTTGTAAGGCACTAAAGCTAGTTTTCGTCCTTCCATGGGGTTGTCAGGGGTCGATTCTGAGATCTTGGGACTTCCGAGGCCTTTTTATCTTGCTCCCACCAGTCCTCCCAACATGGTTCCCAAGACTCCTTTCAGTATGGGACCTAACAAGAGGGATAAAATACCTCCACGTTGGACCAACATCTTCTTTTTTTGACGAATGGGAATTTTCTTTTGAACCATTTGGCGAAGAACGTGACGATGTTTGCTTAAGCATTGTTTCTGGCGTTTGGACAAAGGGATCGTGCCTTTCAAGACGTTCAAACAACATTCGCACACGGTATCGATGACCTCTTTGGAGGCCGATTGAATGAGTTTTTTTCGTAGAGGTGGAGAAGCTTTGGACAGGACAGATAACATGTCCCCATGTTTGACTAAACGTGGTGGTAGTCCTTTCCTTTTCTTTCCTTGGGGTTTTCTGGGGGGTGACATCTTTGAGTCTTCAGGAGCACCAAAAAACACTGATACCCTACTTGGTCACACACCTTTTTTATACTGGAACGCGTCGCCACTGATTGTCTTTACGTCGTATCAGTTTGAGGACAGGCATGACACGTCGTGCAGGGGTACGTAACGGACTAAATCGAGCCAGTTCTTGCTTGGACAAATCCAGTAAACTTTGTAACATGCCCGATCTTTCTTGGACTTTGATTTTGGGAGAAGGTACTTTGTGAGCAGCAGCCACTGCCACTAAATTGGAGGGTCCTGCCAATGGGGAAGTTCTTTTAGGGGTCATCAACGGAGAAGTTCTTGGTGTGATCAACGTCTCTAAGTACTCTTCAGTTCTTGGTGTCATTAACGGAAAAGTGGATGAACGTGAGGCTGCCGGAGACGCAGTCACCGCTGTGGCAGGTCGTGGTTTGCGAGTGTAAGGTTGCGTCCTGGCCGAAGTGCCTCTCTTGCGACTAGTTTTCTTCTGTGGACTTTTCTTTTTCTGGGGACTTTTTCTCTGTTTCTTTTTCTGGGGGCTTCTTTTCTTTTTCTGGGGTGGTGTCTGGTAAGAGGAGGGTCCTGCCACTGGAGAAGTTCTCCTTGGGGACCTGGTCTTTTTCTTTTTCTTCTTGGGGCTTCGTTGGACTTTTTTCTTGCGTATAACTTTGGGGGCATTAGGATCCCATCTTAAGAGAGAGCGAATGATGACCCCTCCTAGAGTACCGCTCCCTCCAGGTTTCAAAATGATTTGTTTTTTGGTTTGAGTGTCGATGCGGGGATCAGCCAGTTGGACCAAAGCGACTTTGTTTCGATCGAAAAAGCGTTTGGTTTGATGAGGAATCTGAATGATTCCTTGGAGTAATTGACGTGCCGTCACCGTGAACCATCGTAAGACTTCTTAGAGACTAGCTTCTAAGACAGAGCTCGTATTTGTGGATTTTTTTCTCGACTGATGCCATACAAGGCACGAATCAATTTGACGGGAAGATGCGACTGAAGGTACGACATGTTCAAACTGTGTGAGACAGACGAAAAAGGGTCTGAGGTTTTTATAGATTTTTTTATGTGGAGTGAAATTAAGTCGAGGACGGAGACGTGTACAGGACAGGCCCTCCGTCTTGGCACCAGTGGTGAAACAAGTGGGTACGAAATCGCAAATCCTCGGGGGTCGTAGGTTTCAAATCGACGAGTAAATAGGCGTGTGGCGTTTGAGTGGCATCGTCGTACGCCTGAGTCAGCCAAGGCGTTCCTAACTGTTTGGCTAAGACTTGCACTTGCGATTTATCTCGAGGGCTTTTAAACAAGACCACGTAATGCGCATTGAGACTGATGGTGCGATGGGCTTTACTTTGTTGAAACAAATTTTGGGTGATGTAAACGACACTGGCATTACGGTGATGCCCTTTGCGCGTGAACCACAGTTTAATTTCTTGTTCGTCTTCTCCTAAGATGTCGTCGAAAATGACCAAATGGGTTTGACGAGAGTCAGAGACGATGCCGTCGTCTTCTTTAGGAATGCCTTCCACAAACACGATGGAATCGCCTTGACTTTCTCGCAAGAGGCTGTACGCCGATTGCCACTCTTTGTAACACCACACGATCCGTTGAGGTGGCCGATCGATCAAATGATGTTTATGTTCGATCAAACGTTTGACGAATTCGGTTTTGCCTGAACCGCTAGGTCCAGCAATGAGCATGTTAAAGGGATGGCGAAGATACAAAGCCTCCCAACTGGCACGATCTAAGTGTTCGTCGATGACTTTGACAGTAGAGGAAGAGGGAGCAGAGACAGCAGAGGTAGCCATAGTGTGAGAAATGTCACTTGTGACACGAAAACAAACAAGACGAGAGTTTATATACTTTTTTTCAGAACACGTTTATTGAATGTTTCAGACATGAATACGAAAGACAAAAATACATAAAAGCCAAAGGCTTAAGTACAAGGATAAAAGGCACATGATAACCATTAACGTGGAATAAACACAAGTGTCTGTACAACATGTTTTGGGTAATGTTCTAACCAGTTCTATAGTAGGGGGTAAGGTCACACAAGTGTCCTCCCGAAAGGGTCTTTCAGGCCTGTCCACGACAGTCCTGTCCTGGGTGACGGGTTCTTCTTCTGGCAACGTCACTAACACGGGTTGAAAAGTAACTTTTTTCCTTGAACAACTCTCGTGCATACTGGGCCACTTCTTGGGTCCAAGCCTCAAAATCCCATTCTTTCCAGGCACGGACATCTGTCCAATGGGGATGTAAGTCACAAGCTACACACACATCGTCATACACGTCTTGGGTAGCTAAAAGTTGACGAATCTTTTTTTCCCGTAGAGGTCGAGAAGTATCCAGATGAAACCGCAAGGCTTTGAACAAAAGGAGTCTTTCGTGACCATTTAAGGCCATTGAGGTGGTAAGTACTGTTCGTAAAGAGTCCACAAAGAATCGGCTGGTAAACGAAATCCCAGAAAACAAGTCACTAAGACACACACCACTTGTCGACCCAAATTGAATGGATACAGATCTTGTAATAATCGATGGTAATGATCCACGGTTTGAATATGGTCATTGAGTTCCTTCCACGGAATCTGTTGGATTACATACGATAAAAGTCGTGGCATGGCAGCCTGTTTTTATAGTCTCTTTGTTTCGGAAACAATACACGTACTTTCTAGCCAGACATCTTCGTTCCCCAGTGGGGAATTTAAATGTTGCATACTGTAACCGAAACGTCAAACTTCGTTTAGAAGTTTCGTCTTCCGCTAAGTAGATTCCACGTAAAATATGTCGGTAATCCTTTACCTTGTCTTCCTCAATGTGTTGTACTAGGTGAATCTCGAAGTAACCAAAATGATCAACAGGTGGATCATCGGGGGCTTGGAAGTATTGAACAAGGTCTGACCACTGAAACAATTTCTGACGAATCAGTTCTCTTATACCACTCAGGTACCAGTGGTTAAAGATCTGGTGACGTAACGGATGCAACTGTTCTTTACGTTTGACTTGTATTTTGACCAGCTCTCGGTAAATGCGTTCTCTCAACTCCACAGGCAAAGCACGAATGTTCTCTTGTAAAGTATCCATGAATAGGTCATGCTAAATCCTCTTTTGTCTGACACAAGACATGTACTGTTTGCACAGACATGGTTTTAATTCATTGTCGAATCTAAATCGTTTAGTTACCAATTTACACGTTACAATTCGTTCAGAAGTTTCCTCTTTCACCAAGTCGACATTGTGTTCAAGATGTTGGTAATTCGTTAACTCTTCCTCTGGAATTCGATGCAGTACGTTTACAATGTAGTAGATAGAATCGTCCATACCAAACCATTCCTTTTTAAAACCAGGGGTCGTTGATCAATGTCTGTCCAATGGAACACTTTCAACTCAATCAGTCCTTGTATAGCATTCAGGTACCAGTGGTTCAAACACCGGTGACGTAACGGATGCAATTGTTCTTTACGTTTCACTTGTATTTTGACCAGCTCTCGGTAAATGCGTTCTCTCAACACCACAGGCAAAGCACGAATGTTCTGGTGTAAAGTATCCATGAACAGATTATGGTAAGTTACTTCAGTGTCTCGGTCCCACTAAGGGTAAGTAATGACAATTCGGTGACCATCGAGCATGTTCTACGTAGGCCGAATCTTGCGGTTCCCAGTGGTGAAGTGACACACCGCAACTGAAGCACTTGACTTTATCTCCTTCGCCCAAGTAGAAAAATCCGGCTCTGGCTAATTCTTCGGGGGTCGGTCCTCCCAGATACTTAGGCCATTTTCCTTTGAACGATTGAAGACGATTTTCAAAGTCACAGTATTCCGACAAACGCACAGGAAACGAATATTCGTCTTTCACAGGTTCGTTTCGATGAGGGTTGGGTGACATGGGTAGGAGTTTGCTCAGGGCTGGATGACATCCGTAGGGGGGAAGACGTGAAGGTGAACATCCCCCTTTAAAACGAAACCCAGTAAAATCTCCAAGAGGACGAGCGGCATCACTTTCGCATCCCTCAGGTTTGACACGCACAGCATTACTTTCCATGATAGTGGTAGTGAGAACAAAGTTCCCATGATGCTTTACGGCATCGCTAAGGTCACAGCGTACAGCATCGTACCCATCGCAAGGTCCACAATCGCATTCCACTTCAGAAGCCTCACACTTGAATTGTGCCTTTCTAAACAACTTGTTATGTGTTTCTCTGAAAGTATTCATCTTGTTCGCTTGGTCTTGGTAGTCACAATGAACTGTCGGTCTTGCCTAGGGTTCCTTTTTATATACAGACCAATACCGACGTGTCCATACGGTAAGGTGAAATGATTGGGAAGTCGAACTCGCTTCTGGTACACGATTTGATAGACTTTTTCCAACTGCCGACTGACGATGTGGTGAGTGGGTAAACGTACAATCTTGTTCGGTTGGTGAGTGGTCACTTTAAAGTTTCCATCCTCTCCCGATTGCAAGGCTTCTTTCAATACCCCAAAGTTGACCACTCGACTGGTACGATAATTCAGAGTCAGTCCTTTCACTTTGCACGTCGTGTGCACTTCTCCTTGTTTGTCCCGGTATTCGTAGCCGTAATTTTTGGGGCCGCCACTGACGAAACTTAGAATCTTGTCGTTGGGATGCTCGTCTGTCCAGGCTCCTAAACGGTCTCCTTCGATGTCAGGGTGCTGTTGACTCGGGTGATGGATGTAAATGCAACTGTCCGTGTCAAAGTACAGGACGCGTTCTCCTAACAGTTCTAAAGCTTCGTACAATTTTAAGCGAGCATGAGCTGTCACGTAAGCCGCAATGATGACATTTCCAAAAGGGTCGTCTTGTACAAAGTCCAGATCTTCTTCGTAATTGACCAAGATCAAATCCTCTCGAACGACGTCCACGTGTTTCATGTATTTGGTTTTGTCGTGAATCATCTGGAAGTAGCGGGAAGGTTCTGTCAAATATTCCGTCTTGGGTAAACACGGTCGTTGTGCCATTTTACCCCACAAGCAATTTAACATCACTTTGGCAAACAATCGCCTGCCTTCGTTTTTCTCGATGTGGTCTAAAGAGATGCCTTCTTGTTCATAGTATTTCTCTTTGAATTGTATTTGGTCTTCGGGAGTGTGACACCAGGACGGATAGCCGTTGGCTTCTTGCTTCAGTTTCAAAAAGGCATCCACGTAGTCGGCGAAAATGCCTTTGTGACTGGGGTCACCCTTGTGGTATTGTTGTGTCTTGGGAAAGTGGCAAATTTCGTACACTTTTAACAGTTGGTATCCCATGTCCAGAGCTTTGAACAATTCTACGCTGACCCAGGTTCCCGTCAAGGCACGTTCTTCCTGGGTGTGATGGCAAGGCTGGTCTTGGTTGCACGTTTCGGCACAAGTACGGCACAATGGAAACATCACTTTGCCTTGACAATGGTGCGGTAAGACGGGATGGTATAGGTTCGTGGGAGGCAAAACTTTACACTTGATCAAGCCTTCGTATTGTCGAATGTTTTTCAGGTCGATGTGTTCCGTCAGCAAATGTGGGTGCCCTACAGGAAAGCGACAATATTTGCACACGTAGGGATACAGCGAACACACGTCCAAGTATTTGATTTCTTCTCCTTTCTCTTCGTCGGCTTGGCACAGCAAACAGGTGGCATTGGTCCTTCCTCCATACAAACTATCCCTCGGATTCAGCGGGTCTATGAACTGGTAACTTTCCACGATGCGTTTAAACTCGTGATCGGTTTTCATACGGTGATCGTACTCGTGTTCCCACATTTCCACCACTTGGTATCCTTGCTGTTCCAACTTTAAGCGCCGCTGACATGTGTCCTGGTACAAGTCTTCCATGGTTCGTTGTAAAAACTGATTTTAGTGCTACGGTCAGGGTAACAGACGGGACATCTGTGAAATAAGCAACCGTTAAACTCGTAGACGATCTTGGGGTTTTCTAAGTCCCAGCCATCGACCGAATACGTTCCGATGGTCTTTTCGCCCCCTCCGTTGGGGGCATGCTGAATCCACTTGTCTTCCTTGTCGCACAAGTAATGTAACCAACGTAGGGCTTTGACCGAGTATTGACGTTTGACAAAATTGGTCGTTTGAGGGCTGATGACAGCCACGGTGTTTTCAGGCATGAATCGTTGTCGATACACTAAGGAACACGCTTTGGCAATGGTGCAAGCTTCTTTCAAATGATCGACCCCTCCGTGTTCCATGAACAGTTCTCGAAATTTTCCACAGCAACGTCGTAAAATGTCCACGTCGGAACGACAATACTTTAGCATTTCTTCCTGAAAGTCGAAAGGGTCCGAGGCGTGAGCCTGGTACCAAGCGTAGAAAGCTTCTCGTTGTTCGGTACGCATGTTGTCGGGGTCGTAATAGTGAGCCTCAGGTAAATGGGGTAGAACGGCGTGTTGATTGGCTTCCGTATTGAAAAAGTGTGGAAAGTACCCTTTAGCCAATTCTGTCATTCCAAACGTTTTAGGCATTCGGCTCAAAGGCATGGCCAAGTAACTCATCGAATCTTTAAACTGTACTTGTCCCACTTGCATGAAATTGATTTTGGCTCCGTTCAAAGTCACTTTAGGACGCTCGGTGCCTTGTTCCGTATAGTACCTCAAAAGAAACTGTCCATCGTATCCGGAGAAATTGTGAGCCATCACCGTGGCATGGCGATGACAATCTCCGTAACGTTCGATGTCCTCTTGGCTCCACGTCTTGTCGACGGGGTCTAAAACTCATTGGGCAAAATCGGCTAACGTGTTCGGTCCCAGAAAGATTTTTTCACGCCTTCCGGGAATCTTGCTGCAGTGAGGGCAATGACTGAAGATAGGTTCTTGAATGCACTTCTCGCACGCTCGATGAGCCACGCAGAAATTAGGAATGTGAATGCCGGTCTCGTGCATGCATTCGAAATCGAAAAAGATGAAATTGCCTTTCTTCTTGTGACTGTCCTCTTTCTGTGGTGGAGGTTGGTATTTTTGCACGTAGCATTGGTGTTCCAAGTCGACGATGTGGTGACAAATGTGACATTTTTTCTTTCCTCGACATACGTGTGCCTTGGCATTATTGGTAAGTATGCCTTGTCCACATGTAGGGCACAATCTCAGGAGTTGACAAGCACATTTCTGCTGTGAACCTTGCGTCTTCAAATGTTGTTGGTAACAGGTAGGGCTGACAAACGTGCGCAGACAAGTTGAACAAGGCACTGGTTCTTCGCTCAGACAGGGTAGAGAGGCCAAACATTCTGGGCATTTCAATCCACAATTCTTGTGTTGCTCTCGATTATTAAAACCATAATCACATTTCTCACAGTAATAACTGTATCCCAGGAATGCAGTGATACTGGTAATGGTATCGAAATGGTCATCGTGATAATAAACATGAATGTATTTTCCGTCCTTAAAATCTTGGCCTCGAAACAACAGAGGCCCACGCATTTCTTGAGGGTGCACTTTCAAGGTGTATCGTGGAGCTAAGGCATCTTGCAATTTTTGCATCTCAGGAATGCCACAGGGTATGTCTTTGGACAGTCCGGCTTGTTGTAACAGGAGTTCTGCTTCGTTTCGTTGTTTGGCTCGGTTCGATTTTCGAATGTTCTTCCAGGTTCTTTTCCATTCTACCGTGTCGTTCTTGTTGGCATAGGTTCGTCCCACCACGATGGCACGGGCTAAACACATCTGGTCTTGAGGGTTGTTAATTCGGACGAGACTTGTTTTGGTGTTGCGAAGGTCGTCCACCAATAACATCTTTTTGCGTCCAGTCCCTTGAGGAGGAGAGACGTGGGTCATGTCCAGTGTGGCTTTACCATCGGTGATGTCAAACTGATCATTAGATTGTTGTACGTGTTGAATCTTGTCCATGATTTTGGAAGCAGTCAATTCTGCAGGAGTGCTAAACTCGATCCAAACAGGGGATTTCAAACCGTCGTGTTGTATGGAAAGTCTCAAGCGATCGTCTTCTTTGGGTTGACATTGTCGCTTGAGTGCGGTGAGCAAAGAATCCCACACCCCAGTGATAAACACTTCTGCTTTCTCTAACGGCACTTCAGCCTTGAAATCTTTAAACTTCACTGTGTATTTATAAGCCGTGGTTCTAAATTTTCTAGAGGAGCGCTTTTCCGTCTCTCGAATGGAGTAGTATTTTTCAGGGTTGACTAAGGGTGGTGAACTTGGTTTAGAGGGTTCGGATTCTGGTTCACTCATGTCCTCTTCAAAATCACTGGCATGAATTTGTGCCAAGATTTCAGTCCTGGTACGAGGCGATAGATCACGTTTCTGCCTCTTACTTTCTTCTTCTTTCTTCTCGAATGAATAGGATCGTTTCATCTTGAGTGAAAAGCGTCAAATGACTCAAGTTTAAACACCATAGACTAATTTATAGTCATGGCAGACCAGCGTATATAAAAGGGTGTGTGTCTTGTCCTTTCACTATTCATTTCACTCTCAAGCCGAGCACAACGATGGAAGAGACTAGCCAAATCGAACGTTTCGTCGGAGCTTTGCGAGGGGTCATTAGAAAATTCTCTTCAGACCAGCCCACGGACTACTCTCCTTCCTTTCGAGATAAAAGTCAAGATACTTGCTATATCTGTCAGAAGAAAGGGCATTGGTCTTCAGAGTGTCCAGACCGTCAAAAAAGAAAAAAACCAGGGGCTAAAAAGGACAAAAGCAAAGATACCTGTTATTATTGTCAAGAAAAAGGACATTGGTCTCCAGATTGCCCAAAAAAGAAACAAGAGGAATCAGAAGATAAGAGGAATTCTTCAGAAGAAGAGAGGGATTCTTCAGAGGAAGAGAGGGATTCTTCTGAGGAAGAAAGAAGACAGGTGAAGAAAAAGAAACAGGAGAAGAAAAGAAGAAGGGAAGAAAGCGAGGAAGAAGAGGAAAAGAGTGTGACGGTGAAGAAATTCAAAAAACAGAGAGACTAAATAAGGAGAAAGAAGAAGTCAATGAACTTTTAATTAAAGTGTTCTGTTGTGAATTGTGAATTGGATTGTAACAATGGAGAAAAAAATAAATTAATTATACAAGGTAAGTGTCTTTGAGTTTTGATTTTAAAATAAGAAGCTACACTCACGCACTCATAGACAGACACGTACTATAAGGGTAAAATGGGTGGGGTTTTTTTTGAGTTATTGGCAAATTGAAAGGCTATCTCTTTTCGAGAAATGTGGGTGGCCCTGAAAAGGGCCTTTTATTGGTGTAGGGGTGAGTTTAACCAATCAACTTTAACTGCCTTAAGCCTTTGCCACGGCCAAGGCCTACTTCTGGACTGCGTAATGTTGATGATGATTGGGTTGAAATCACTAAGGGTGGTACGGTAGGCTTAGTCACAGGGTTGACGTGTTTAGCTCGGGAAGGTCGTATTCTCTTCGGTCGTAATAAAGAAGTCTGATACATTTCTTTCAGACTTCTTAACTCCGCTAAAATGTCCAACAGTGCCGTGACCGTTTGATTTTCACCCTCTTGTTTCTTTGCTGCTACTTCTTCTTGCTGTTGTTGCTGTTGTTTTTTTCTTACCTCTTCTTCTTGCTGTTGTTGCTGTAGGAGAAAAGCTTGTTCCGCTTCCTTTTGTCGTTGTATAAATTTCTCCAATTCTTCTTTCTGTCTCTGTCTAAAATTCTCCACTTGCGGTAATGAAGAAGTTAACGAAGGTTCCGGAACAAATTCTTGCGAGGTAAGAAAATCCACAAAATCCCAATTCACCTCTTCTGAAAGTAAGTCCGGGTTCCCTTGGGCGGTCTCCCCTGCTGGTGCACCCCAATGGATCGTTTTCTGAGTTTCCGTCATGTTGAATCACTGTCGCATAGATTGACTGCACACAAGCGCTAGCGAATCTATATAGACCACGTGACGTCACAGACTGCTCTCTTCGGATTGGATGCGGGCTGACTGAATTTTGTAACGCGTGTTTGGATTGGTCAACAAACTCAATCCGTTTCAATCCTTCCTCTACCTATAAATAAGCGCATTTCACTGCATTGATTCACCTGTTCTCGTCGCTTCAAGATGTGGACCACAGTCGAATCATCCACCCTTGTGTCTTCCATGATGTTTAGGACGGACATGCTCATGTATGTCCGGTCCAAGTGGATCGTTGTCGACAAGTCAGACACCAGTCTGTGGATAAAAAGAGTGTATGTAGAAAGACAAGGTTGCCTCAAGAGGACACTGATTTATGGCCCTCGAGTAAGACGCAGCTTGAGGACAAGAAGATGCCGCAGATGTCCTTTATGTTAATGGATACATTAACATAAACCCAAAGGCCCTTTTCAGGGCCACCCATATTTCTCGAAAAGAGAATGACTTTCAATTGCCTACCCTTTTTTAAAAAAAAAAATTATTTTAAAAATTTAAAAAAAAAAATCCCATATTCAATTCCCCTTGTCCCTAGACAGACCCAAACTCTATTCCCCATGTTCAATTTCCCTTGTCCCTAGACAGACCCAAACTGTATTCCCATGTAATGCTAATTCCCCTTGTCCCTAGAGTTGCCCACGATTTTTCTCCATGTTAAATTTACATAGTCCCCAGAGTTGCTCAGGGGTGTCTATAATGGTAATTTCCATTGTCCCTAGGGTGCCCCACTTCACTACTAATCTGCATATCGCCCTTGCCTCAGTACTGAAACTACTCTTCTAAAAGTAGTTAATGACATTCTCTCTGCTTTGCTGAAAGATTACAGTCCTTACCCTCCTCGATTTGTCTGCAGCATTTGACACAATTATAAATTACCTCACCGTCTCCAGCATGTATTTGGCATTCATGATACAGCCTTACTGTGGTTCAAGTTCTATTTGGTCAACAGGCCACAAACTATGTCCGCAAATTAAACACACTCCAGCTCAGTTGTATATGTTGTGCTGTTCCACAAGGGTCTGTTCTTGGACCTGTTCTCTTCATTCTATAGACTCAGTCGCTCTCAAATGTCATAGATCATCATCCAGTGTCTCACCAATTGTAGGCTGACGTCACCCAAAAAGACAAATCTAACCACTCAACTGAAGTTGATGCTACCATCCAAGGTGTAGAGAGGTGCATTTCTGATGTGAAATCATGGATGACATGTAACAAGCTGCAGATGAATGATGATTAAACTGAGGCCATTCTGATCACAACAAAAAGACCTTCTCATTCACCTCCTTTACCTCAAACAATAAATATCAGCAACACCAACATTAAATTCACACAGTCAGTACGAAACCTAGGTATTACTCTGGACAGTACTCTCACATTGCACGAACATGTCATGAACATATGCAAGGCTGCATATCTTGAGCTGAGACGCATCAGCTCCATTCGCGAATATCTTTCAGTTGATGCCACTAAAACACTTGTGTGTTCATTAGTACTTTCAAGACTGGACAATTGTAACTCAATTCTGTCTGGTTCATCTCAGTATCTACTCCAGAAACTTCAGAAAGTTCAAAACACAGCTGCTCGGATCATACTTAGAGTACCACGATCAGAGCACACCTCCACACTGCTCTGTAACCATACACTGGCTATCCATTCGATCCAAAATCAAACACAAAATTTCTTCTCTGTGATACGTTTCACTGATGGACTCCAGTCCAACATACCTCTCCAACTTCACCCATGTGTACACACCAGGAAGTTACTTACGCTCCTCGGGGCCCCGAGTGGCCGAGTGGTCTAAAGCGCTCTTCGTTACGGATCACTGCCATCTCACCTCTATCTGCGGCGGTTCGAGTCTAAGATTCAGCCAATGTGGGCATGTGAGAAAGCTTGCCAGTAGCTTCTCGTGGGTCGGTGGTTCTTTCCGGGGTTTTCCGGGTTCTTCCTCCACCATTAATACTGGCCGCCATGTATAGCCTATCGTGCTGAAAAATGGCGTTAAACCCCACAACAACAACAACAACAACTTACGCTCCTCTTCTGACAATCGTATACTCATTATTTCCACTATGAAAACGAAGTCATATGGACAACGTTCTTTTGCATACCAGGACCCAGCAACGTGAAATGAATTGCCCACTGAACTTACAGAGACACAGGGATCCCATTCAAGAGTGCTCTTAAAAGCTCACTTGTTTTGACTGCAAAAACAAACATAAAGACCTAATAATGTTTCCTACCTTAAATATTTTCAGTATGTTTTTTATGTTTTCTAATTTCACAGTGTTTGTTTTTTGTAAATCATATCATTATATATGTTTTTTATGTTATAGGTGTTGTCTAATGTTGTAAAGCGCTTAGAGCTTCTAAAGATTAGGCACAATACAAAGTCCTCATTATTATTATTATTATTATTATTATTATAACACATTCAATATAAATCATCATTTTTGAAGTGGAAAATTGAACTATATAATATGGGAAATAACTGTTTATGCTCATAGGAGTTGTTCATTAGGATTGCTTCCCTTATGTTAGGATAAGGCTAAAAATGACAATTTCACAATGATCCTGTATGGTACTACCTGTTTAGAATAAATGGTTTCTGCGCTTCAGTTTCAGCATTCAGTAAATAAATAAATCTGGATTCCCTTCATGCTTTAATTCCTTTATACAATTTGTAAGTCTTGCACATTTTAACTCGTCTATGTTCATGTGTGTTTTTTTCCACACCTGTCACATACAAAACAGTTCGTTTTCCAAGCTTCTCAATACTGCTGTTTATGCATTATTCTTCATCTGTCTCTACTGGAGTTGCCATTTATTTAACTAAATGTTCACCTGGTCCCGAGTCATACCGCATATTCTCTCCGTATCACTCGTACATGTTTCTATGGTCCATTAAATTGTTCTTCAAGATTTGTTCAACTTTGTATATTTGTCATCTTCTTTATCGTCTAGAGACTACTCCTGTTCGTGATACACGTCCTCTATATTCTTTTCTCTCAGATCTTCATTTTTGTATTCAACTGAATAAACTAAAATTACATGGCAAATTGTAAATACTTCCTCGGTTAGGCCAGGAAATAATCCGTTTTTCGAAAGTTGTTATGTGTTTTGAAATTCTAACTAATTCATGCATTTTAAATCTAGGCTTTTCAAATGTATCTTTTGTCATGTAGAACGAGTCATACTTTTGAAGTTTTCTTCCTCCTTGATTCACTTGAAGACATGTCTGTTGATCGCTGCTTAGTAGCGTTATATATCTTAATTAATTTTCTCGTTTCATTTATCACAGTTTTAGGGATCCCTCAAACCGTTCCAATGTACAATATTAAGTCGAAATGTATTAAGTGTATATTTTTCCCAACAAATCCTTGAAATTCCCAGTTTTTAAGCCTCTTTACTTTCCGAAACTATATCCTCTCTCTCTCTCTCTCTCTCTCTCTCTCTCCGGTGGTCTAGTGGTTAAAGCGCCCGCCTCGGATGCGGGAGGTCGTGGGTTCATACCAAAGGCTTACAAAAATGGTACTAACAGCTGCCTCGTTTCGCGCTCAGCATTAAGAGGTTAGTGTTAGGACTGGTCAGCCTGGTGTCAGGATAATGTGATTGAGTGGGACATCGTGCTACATGTCTGCGGCATGATGCCCCAGTGCTATACAATACTTTAATTTGCCACACTGCATACATCGTAGCGATATGACTGAAACATTGTTAAAGCTACGTTAAATATCCAACACACACACACACACACACACACACACACACACACACTTTAAATATGTGTCTGAAAACTTACTGCTTAAATCTCCTTTTAACTTCCCATTCAAAACACAGTTTGATTAAGAAAATAGTTATGTAAATGAAAATAAGATTTTCATCATTTTGATTTATGTGAAAAGAAGAAACCATTTTATGAAATAAAAGAGTTTTAACATAGTAAGAAATGAAAGTTTTAAAATAATGAGAAAACTTTTGCACCGCTGTACAAATGTACTGGTATCCATGATTGTATGTAAGTTTGTCTGCTTGATACTGGCTAAACACGAAATTTACATAACTAGTGCGTAGGGAAATAAACCATTGCATAGCGAAATATTTTATCTCTTTTTGCTCATGGAATGTGTAGGTAGAGCTTTTAACTAACCAATCTTTCAATTCAATGTTGTTTATTTTCATTTTACACCGTTGTATATGTTCCCCCATTTTGATACATATTTGTCTTAACAATTAGACCGTCAATATAGCATTAAAGATATTGTTAATGCTTCCCTTATTCAGTCATTTAGAATGAATAGGTAACATCCAGAAATTAATCTATTATTTTATAGGTTGCAACATTGCTACTTTCATGTTGAACTCATAAAATATATCACTTCTGAAATCTGTTGAATTGAGTAACTCTAATATTTGATTTGTTTTAGATGTATCGTATCACCCTATATGCCATATGAAAACACAATATAATCACGATTCATTTAACAACATCATATTTTTACTAGTAGAAATTACCTATTTTACTTTTTACTAGTAGAAATTACCAATTTTACTTTTTACTAGTAGAAATTACCTATTTTACTCAAAGCTATTTCCAGATACAGCATCTGTTTAACAAAAGAGACAAAAGGTATCCAAATTAACACAATTTTGAAGCATAAAGCTAAATGTCGAGCGGAATATTACCTGACACAGAAAGGGCAGAAGCTATCATACGGTATGAGGGTGAGGCTGGAGTGTTTCCCTGGAAATATAAGGGTGAGGTTGGAGTGTTTCCCTGGATGTATAAGGGTGAGGTTGGAGTGTTCCCCTGGAAATATAAGGGTGAGGTTGGGGTGTTTCCCTAGAGATATAAGGGTGAAGTTGGAGTGTTTCCCTGGAAATATAAGGGTGAGGTTGGGGTGTTTTCCTGGAGATATTGTTCACCGAAGTAAAAAAATCTCGAGATTCAGTAATAGTCAATGCTACTCATGGGTCCGATTATCGGGGTAACGTCTGCGATAGAGATAGTTAATGTGGTGAACAGGCTAGGGAGATTAACTACTCCATAATACCTATATATAAGAACACAATTCATATATCAGTCATTCAAGTACATTGGATCCAGCAATATACTGGGTGTGACAGGGATTTAGATCAATGCAACACGGACATTGCAAAACAAACTTAAAACTTGCCTAGGCGCTTTCGACTCTAACTGAGTCTTGTCAAAAGTAAATTTAAAAAAAAAAGAGACAACAGATCAATAATAAAGAAAGTAACGAAATTACAAAAGTTTGCATGACTATTTCTAATGTAAGTATTGTTAAAAAAATGTCCGATGTCGCACCGGACATGTCTCAGCTCTGGTGATAAAATTGTGACCATCCTAGTCGATGCTGACTTAAAATTTGGAATTTGTACATTTTCATTTACAACACATTTGTACAATATACTTCATTTTAAACCACTCAATGTTTGGGAAGACGAGTATTTTTTTAGAGTTGCAAATGCGCGCGCGCGTGTGTAGCAAGTCTTTGAGGCATTATTTACTCTTAATGACGACAACATCGCAATAGTAACGCCATGATTTGAAACGCTGCACAAAGAGGCAAAATACGCGTTTGTTTTTATTTGAGAAAAATTGCCCCCCCCCCCCATTTCATGTTCAGTGTCCAATTTTTCCCGCAGCAGCGCTCTCAACACTCAAGTGGGCGGCCTGTTATTCATCTCCAAAGTTAAGGAAATAAATTGGCCACCTGAACTTGATGCCCATCGAAATCGAACCCCATCAACGCAGAGATACAAAGCAGCACATTACCACTGCGCTATCAAGCACCTCACGCTCTTGTTTTGATACATCTTATCATTTAAAGGTGTGTTAAAAGGCTAATGAACGATACAATTTTACTTAATATAATAACTAAATATTAATTCTCTCAAGGAACAGGGGGTAGATATTGTTTAGATTTGTCAAGCCACATGTTCTAGCTAACATATAGATATGAGAACCTAATTCTAGAAATCACTGGATATAACTTCTTTTTAATCGTTCCTCTTGGGGTTAAATTGACTTTGGAAGATATAGGAACAGATGTGTATTTCAGACTAAATGGATCGAATCAAGTGTACAGAATCTTTGTTTAGCTGAGTCATTAATGAAGATTAATTATGATTAATAATCTTTATCCAACAAGACAACCCGGAAATTTCAAATTTCCGACGTCATTTCTTCGTGGCCGTCCTCATCCATAACTTGAAGGGAATGTTTACAGGTTGAAATCTACATAACGAGTAAAGTGTACATTGTTCCTCACAATACGGCATTCGGTGCACAATTTGAAATACTCACAAATTCTGTATTTTTGCATGGACAGGATTTTTTTATATTTTTTTGTTGTTTTAACTATCTATTTTTTCTTTCTTTCCTTAAAGACAATTAACTTGGAGATATAGGATTGGTACGATGATAATGAGATGGTCCTATTACCCAATTGGTACGATGAAAACGAGATGGTCCTATTACCCAACTGGTACGATGATAATGAGATGGTCCTATTACCCGATTGGCACGATGATAATGAGACCAATACCCTCCCAGGGATAGACTGTGATGATTTCCATGTAACAGTCATGGTCGACTTCGATTTCTACTTGAATAACGGTGTTTTAACCAAACCGATTAGTGGTCCATTTACATACTGGTATATGATTGATCTTATCATTTCCATCTTAATATGACGATTATTGTTGGTTCAAAAGGCCACCCGTATTGACTAACATCATGCACGTAGGTTTTGATGTTTATCACTCGTCTTTTGTTTCATTTTGATGATAAAGCAGCACTGTTATGAGGTTAAATCACAAACACATGAAGACAGTCAAATTGCATTTACACACGCGAAGTTATTGGTATAGGAGTACATAGTCCTACAGACACAAGGTTTGCATTGGTAGTTACTTAATTCAGTGTCACTCTATTTACAAGACGAAAATTGGATATTTGTATATCTAGGTCACACCTTTTCTCCTTTTCATTTATTAATGAGCAGTTGTATTGATCAAAATCTTCAAAGAAAGGTGAAGAAGAAACTGATAATGATACATAGATACAAAGACAGAAAATGAAGACATTGTAATAAGAAACAAAGAACAGCATTAACGGTAAAACAAGTTTTGTTTAAAATAATATGAATTTGTCTGCATGTTTGAAACAAGACCAAGGCTTTGTAGACTGAAAAGACAGCGATATGGAAATAAAGATAATTCAAACAATACCTGTTGAAAAGAATCATTTTGAATTTGTCAAAAATTCTCCAACTTGCATTTTACAGATAGATAATATCATATCTGATTTAACGAAAGAAATAAATTTTAATGCGTGTGTGTCTGTGTGTGTGTGTCTGTGTCTGTGTGCGTGTCTGTGTATCTGTGTCTGTCTGTGTGTGTGTATGCGTGTGTGTGTGTGTGTGTGTGTGTTATTTTGCGCGAAATTCAGTAAACTTCAACGTACAGAAAGTCATCAGGTTTAGAGTTAGTCTGTGGGTCGAAATCATTAGCATTCTATGTATAGGTTACTTTTAGTCTGTGGGTCGAAATTATTAGCATTCTATGTATAGGTTACTTTTAGTCTGTGGGTCGAAATCATTAGCATTCTCTCTATAGGTTGTTGTTGTTGTTATGGGGTTTAACGCCATTTTTCAGCACGATAGGCTATACATGGCGGCCAGTATTAATGGTGGAGGAAGAACCCGGAAAACCCCGGAAAGAACCACCGACCCACGAGAAGCAACTCTCTATAGGTTACTTTTAGTCTGTGGGTCGAAATCATTAGCATTCTATGTATAGGTTACTTTTAGTCTGTGGGTCGAAATTATTAGCATTCTATGTATAGGTTACTTTTAGTCTGTGGGTCGAAATCATTAGCATTCTCTCTATAGGTTGTTGTTGTTGTTATGGGGTTTAACGCCATTTTTCAGCACGATAGGCTATACATGGCGGCCAGTATTAATGGTGGAGGAAGAACCCGGAAAACCCCGGAAAGAACCACCGACCCACGAGAAGCAACTCTCTATAGGTTACTTTTAGTCTGTGGGTCGAAATCATTAGCATTCTATGTATAGGTTACTTTTTTCTGGTTGTTAGCCTAATATTTGCAGAAACCAAATTTATCATATACAGTCTTCCTAAATTCTCTTGGGCTGTCTGGTATGGTTAACTTTTAGCATAATCTCACAATACTGTTTCATTATAAGCATTTACAGCACTCCCAGTGGACACATTCAATTCTACACGTACATTATATCAAAACACGTTTAACTGAGCCTTATTCTTTGTATTGGTTTATTTTTTGTTTTTGTTGTTGGAAAGATCTGAGAAGCAATTAATTTCCAAGATGTTCAATGCTTTTACGCGCTTTTTTGGACAATAAATCTCATCATTTCCCGAGGGTAGCATACTAGTATACATCCCCTTCATTATTCACGTTCTTCTCTCCTACGCCATTTAATTTTTTCTTCTTCTTTCGCTGCACCATCACACCAAAGTTTAAATTTATCCCAGCAATTAACTGACGTAGAAATAACAACAAGTTTGACGAACGTTTAACACTTGTTATACCTGAATGTATTGTTTACCTTGATTTTAGTGACAGTGTCAAGAGTTTCAAATGATTACGTACCAGCCTATATCGAATTAGTTATGTAAAGAGGTGCAATGGTTTAAGAAATCATTGGTGCAATTCATATTTTGCTGCGTACACTGTAAAATGTATAATTACAGCGAAAGGAACTTTACTGCGAGCAAAGTATTGCCTCAACAAATGACAAAACACAGGAAAGAAATGAACGATCATTGACTTAGCGCTCAGATGATGTAGTCTGTTTCAAAATATCACAATAGGAAAATAATGCAGCTGATATTCGTGAAGACAAATTATTAAAATGTACACGGATTTGTTGAGAAACCTTAGAAAAATCAGACTCCTTCGCAATTTACTATTTATTTTCCAGAAACAAGACTTAAGTGTTACCTTTCACAGATTGGAACTATCATGCTATCATGGTAACGTGTTAAATAGACTATATCATTCGCATTCCAGGTTAATGAATTAATGAATATAAACATCCCTCTCTGTCTCTCTCTCTCTGTCTGTCTGTCTGTCTCTCTCTCTTTCTCTCTCATGACTGTATCAGACAGCTTTGGTTCGCCGTAAAGTAATTTGACTCTATTTTGACAGTGCGGGTCCAGGGATGGCTAAGTGGTCACTGCCATCTCACCTCCATCTGGGTGAGTTTGAGTCTCGGGCCAGGCGAATGTGGGTATGTGAGAAAGCTTACCAGTAGCCCTCCCGTGGGTCGATAGTTTTTACCGGGGTATTCCCGGGTTCCACCACCAGTCATACTTGCTGTCATGTATAGCCTATTATGCACTGAAAATAGTGTTAAACACAAACAATAACAACATAAATTTGAACGGTGTGCGAAATACTGATCTTTTCATTTATGCATGGTTTCTAATTTACGCTTGCTCTTAGTTGTTAAATGAATAAGATATAGGCGACTGTAGTTGTCATGGGACTCTGTTATCTAATTACCTGTCACGTCAACCACCACAGTTGTTCGTTAAACATGCCATTATTTTTTGCTTCTAATAGTTGTTTTTTCATCTTTTTAAAATAAAACAACCTATATATGAGTGTTTCATATTTGTTATGTCGGGAATATATTCCAGTCAAATTATAAAATCAAACATTCGGGCTAGATTCTATTCATATGGCCCATTTTCTGTCAAGCTTGTAAATATATCCTTTGTACAAAGTATCGATAACACTCTGATTATATAAACACTGGCGCCTTGAAGACGAAAGCGTCAATCCTGATGTATATAATTATTCTTATCGCTCCAAAAAGGTCGTTTAGTAACTCTTGCGTGGACACAGACAGCTACTTTCGAAAATGATGGTTGCAATCAAAACGATTACGGTACACATGTGCACAGATGCACATAAGGGCCACATAAAACTAGAGGGGGATGGAAGGGGTCACTAAATCTTGTCTACATCTTGGATTCCTTCATTGCATAAAGAAATTAATAAATCTCACACACAAAAGTCATAGTTGAATACCTGATTTATACGTGGGCACTTCTCCAGCTAACGGCCTTCAAAGCCTTTCCCTAACTAGTTTCCAAAAATATTAAAGGCTTTTATGTTCCTGTGTTTCCTCCATGATATGTAAAACACTTTGAAGGGAATGTTTCGCGGTTTGGGTTTCTCGTTATCATAGATGGCTGTAATTTGCGCCTGTTTCATGTATGAATTAATACACTGTATATTGGAAGTTTGTAAATGTTCAGTATCTACAGTGCGATTGGATTCTGATTCAATGTCACAAAATGTAGCAGCGTTTATTACTCACTATTAAAGAGAGGAAAAAATGGCGAATCTACCAAGACTACACTTAATATTAAAATAAGGCAGATATTTACAGATTCAAACACATAAAAAGTAGGTTGCACAGGCGCCTGTCCAAAATCGGTCCGGTTTTTGTTTTTATTTAAAGTTATTTTTTTTTTAAATTACCCCATTGTGTAATGATATCTTAATTTGAAAGCAATCTGTCAGATCTGAAGAGACTTGTGACGTAACTGCTCCAGGAGACCGCCTTCAAACAATGTCCGTGTCAGAGTCGAGAACGTGAGCTAGTTTTTCACTCTCATCATTCGTTACACTAAAATTCTACACCAGATATCTTTCTCTGGAGAGAGATACTTTGTAACCCTATGCTATCTGAAAAAATATCCAATAGATAAATAAAGTTTCGAGAATAAATGAAACTAATTATATGTCAGAAGGGTCTGGAAATACCGTTAGTTGATTTCTAGATTCCAGTGTTATGTAATTCAATCGTTTGTTTTCAAACAAAAAGGTATTTTTTAATGACTGAAAGCAATTTTGAAAAAAAATGATATACTAAGGAAAACAAGATAAAAAGCAATCTGAGATTCTTTTCATTGACGAATCTTGGTTGTGTATGTTCAACATTCTTGTGGCTCTACCCCCACCCAGACGTTAAAAAACTAATGAACACCCTCAAATAAATTCGTATTATAGAGCTAATGAGACTACAAAAACCACATTGTCAACCTTACGAGTCATGTTTCAGGTTGTTTGCATCCGTTGTCTTATAACAGACAATGATCAAATCGTACGTATTCGTTACAGTCACAAAAGAAAATAAATGACATTTTGTACTTCACGAAAAATAATTGATAATTTTCCAACACTTACTGTCTAGATAATCGGGTAAACCATTACTTTCCAACACCCACTGACAAGATAATCGGGTAGACCATTACTTCTAGATAATCACTATCTTGATAATCGGGTAGACCATTACTTCTAGATAATCACTATCTTGATAATCGGGTAGACCATTACTTCTAGATAATCACTGTCTAGGTGATAGGATAAACCATTGCTTTCCAACACCCACTGTCTAGATAGTCAGATAGACCATTACTTTCCAACACTCACTGTCTAAATAATCGGGTAGACCATTACTTCCACCTCTGAGAGCATTGTATAGCGCCTAATCTTTAGAAGCTCTAAGCGCTTTACAACTTTAGACAACACCTATAAGATAAGAAACATAATAATATTATTACAAAAACAAACAACATGAAATTAGAAAAACATTAAAAAATAAAAAAAACATGCTGAGAATATTTCAGGTAGGAAAGATTATTAGGTCTTTAAGTTTGTTCTTGCAGTCGAAATAAGTGCGTTTTGAGAGCACTCTTGAATGGGATCACTGTGTTTTTGTGTCTAAGTTCAGTGGGCAATTCATTCCACGTTGCTGGGCCCTGGCATGCAAAAGAACGCTGTCCATATGACTTTGTTTTCATACTTGGAATAATGAGTATACGGTTGTCAGAAGAGGAGCGTAAGTATCTTGCTGGTGTGTACACGTGGGTGAGATCAGATAGGTATGTTGGACTAGAGTCCGACAGTGAAATGTAGCACAGAGAACAAATTTTGTGTTTGATTCTGGATCGAATGGATAGCCAGTGTAGGGTACAGAGCAGTGGGGAGGTGTGCTCTGATCGTGGTACTCTAAGTATGATCCGAGCAGCTGTGTTTTGAACTTTTTGAAGTTAAAGGAGTAGATATTGAGATGAACCAGACAGAATTGAGTTACAATAGTCCAGTCTTGAAAGTACTAATGAACACACAAGTATTTTAGTGGCATCAACCGAAAGATATTTGCGAACTGAGCTGATGCGTCTCAGCTCAAGATATGCAGCCTTGCATATGTTCATGACATGTTCGTGCAATGTGAGAGTACTGTCCAGAGTAACACCTAGGTTTCGTACTGATTGTGTGAATTTAATGTTGGCGTTGCTGATATTTATTGTTTTAGGTAAAGGATGTGAATGAGAAAGTCTTTGTGTTGTGATCAGAATGGCCTCAGTTTTATCATCATTCATATGCAGCTTGTTACAAGTCTTCCATGATTTCACATCAGAAATGCACCTCTCTACACCTTGGATGGTAGCATCAACTTCAGTTGGGTGGCTAGATTTGTATATTTGGGTGTCATCAGCGTACAATTGATAGTAGTGAATGGGTATACCCTAGGGACAATGGGAATTACCATTACAGGACCCCTTGGGACAATCTGGGGACTATGTAAATTTAGCATGTTGAAAAATCATGGGACAATCTGGGGACTATGTAAATTTAACATGGGGAAAAATCATGGGACAATCTGGGGACTATGTAAATTTAACATGGGGAAAAATCATGGGTCACTCTAGGGACAAAGGGAAATGGAACAGGGGACTTTTTTTGTTTTTTAAAATAAAAAAAATAAAATAAAATAAAATAAAAAAAAAAACAAAAACTGATAGGCAATTGAAAGTCGATCTCTTTTCGAGAGATGTGGGTGGCCCTGAAAAGGGCCTTTGGGTTTATATATGCCCTTAACATAAAGGGCATCTGTGACTTCTTCTTGTCCTTAGGCTTCGTCTCACTGTAGGACCGTAAATCAGGACTCTTTTGAGGCATCCTTGCCTCTCCACGTAAATCCTACGTATACATAGGTTGCTGGCGGTCCTATGGACAACTGTCCATTCAGATCGGACATACATCGGTATGTCCGTCCTGAACATCATCGAAGACACAAGGGTTGATGATTCGACTGTGGTCCACATCTTGAGGCGACGAGAACAGGTGAATCAATGCAGTGAACTGCGCTTATTTATAGGTAGAGGAAGGATTGAAACGGATTGAGTTCGTTGACCAATCCAAACACGCGTTACAAAATTCAGTCAGCCCGCATCCAATCCGAAGAGAACAGTCTGTGACGTCACGTGGTCTATATAGATTCGCTAGCGCCTGTGTGCAGTCAATCTATGTGACAGTGATTCAACATGACGGAAACTCAGAAAACGATCCATTGGGGTGCACCAGCAGTGGAGACCACCCAAGGGAACCTAGACTTACTTTCAGAAGAGGTGAATTGGGATTTTGTGGATTTTCTTACCTCGCAAGAATTTGTTCCGGAACCTTCATTACCACACGTGGAGAATTTTAGACAGAGACAGAAAGAAGAATTGGAGAAATTTATACAACGACAAAAGGAAGCGGAACAAGCTTTTCTCCTACAACAGCAAGAAGAAGAGGTAAGAAAGAAACAACAAGAAGAAGCAGCAGCAAAGAAAGAAGAGGGTGAAAATCAAACGGTCACGGTACTGTTAGACATTTAGCGGAGTTAAGAAGTCTGAAACAAATGTATCAGACTTCTTTATCACGACCGAAGAGAATACGACCTTCCCGAAACGTTTAAATGTACTTGGCTTCCCTTTCGTCCCAAACGGCATTACTTTATATTGGTAAAGTCTATCTGGAGTCATGAATGCCGAAATTTCCTTTGCTCTTTCCGTTATTGGAATTTGCCAAAATCTTTTCAGAAGGTCAAATTTGGTGACATGCTTGGCATTCCCGATCTTATCAATACAGTCATCGATTCTTGGCAACGGGAATGAATCTGTTTTTGTCACACTATTCACCTTCAGTACACATACGGAAAGTTTTATCTGGTTTTAGAACAAGATTGCATGGTGAACTCCAGTCACTTTTACTGGGCTCTATAAAATCACTCTCCAGAAAATATTGAATTTCTTTTTTCAAGGATTTAGGTTTGAGAATGTTCATGCTGTACGGGTGTTATTTCACAGGTTTGTAATTTACAATTTCAACGTCATGACAAATTTTGTTTGTTCTTGTAGAAACATCTGGAAATAAGTGCTTATATTCAAATAATAATTGTTTGAGTTCATTTCTTTCTTGCACTTGTAAATGTGAAAGTTTTTGGTCCAGATCTTCATAATTTTTGAATTCCGAAGATTTGTCACTCCAATATTGGTAGAATCCGATGATATTCCTTCACTTAAATCTTCGCCGAGTGGGACAGGTACAACTAAATTAATTGCATGTTTAAACTGGCTATCTCTCTCAATATACTCTTTTAGCATGCTTATGTGGCAGAGATGTTTCTGTTTACGCCTCCCAGGAGTATTTATGATGTAATTTAAGTAATTTAGTGTTCTGTCAACTGTGTAGGGATCATACTACTTGGCATGAAGAAAGAGGATTTTGTGGTATGGGCAAGACAGCCAGGACTCTATCACCATGTTGAATGCTCATTTCCTTCGAGTTTTTATCATATCTTGACTTCATGTTTGATTGAGTAGAGTGCAGATTTGCTTTTTCACATCAGAAGTCTTTGACAACTTGTATTTAAAAATGGAAACATAATCAAGAAGATTGATTCCAGTATCTTCATGAGAAAGAAGTTTCTCTTTCACTAACTTCAATGGTCCACGCACGGTGTGTCCAAAAACCAGTTCAAAAGGACTAAAACCTAGAGATTCACTGATTCCCTAACAGCAAAGTCTAGTAAATGATTGCCTTCATCACAGTCTTTGCCCGTATCAAAACAATATGACCGAATCATATTTTTCAAAGTCTGTTGGAATCTTTCTAATGTCCAGGGTGATGTTACCCATCACCCTGGACATTAGAAAGATTCCAACAGACTTTAAAAAATATGATTCGGTCATATTGTTTTGACTTGAATTGTTGGATGCCTAATTCGTACATAACTTTCCGGAAAATTCCAGACATGAAATATCAGCCATGATCAGACTGGACAGATTTAGGAAGGCCAAATTGAGTATTAAAAAGAAACCTTATCAAAGCTTTTACTATTGTTTAAGATTAATATTCCTCAAGGTAATTGCCTCTGGAAACCTTTTCGACGCACAAATAATGGTCAACATGTATTAGTTACCTAACTTGGTCTTAGGTAAGGGACCAACACAATATTCCATAATTCTACTAAAAGTTTCGTCAAAGGCAGGAATAGGTTGTAGATGAGCCTTAGGTATCTTCTGATTGGGTTTTCCTACCATTTGACTGGTATGACAAGATCTACAGTATTTACCAACATCACTTTTGATTTTTGGCCAATAGAAGTGAGTTAAGATCTTGTGATAAGTTTAATTGATCCCTAAATGAACAGCCAAAGGAGTTTCATGGGCCAGACTAAGTATTTCCTGTCTGTAAGGTTTTGGAACTACAGTTTGATAGCTCACTGACCATTCATCACCAGCAGGTACCTCGGGAGGTCTCCAGTTTCTCATAAGAATTCCATTTTTAATGAAATAACAGACACGAACGTCAGTAGCTTCAGTTTCACAAATGGTCCTTTGAAACAAACAGGAGATCTCAGGATCTTTTTCCTATTCGATGACAAGTGATTGTCGTTTATCACCCTGATTATAATAAAGAGAACGAGTCGTTAAAAGAGGATCACTGTGATCAATACCCTTTGATTGATCCAAACAAGGAGTGAAAGTGACCTCATCAAAAGCCTGACAAATGCATCTGTCAGCTAAAGGAATACTTTCTTTATCAAAATCATTCTCAAAAGCTTTCTTTGCCATAGCTCTGGTAACTGCACAGCTGTAAATAAATCAGGGAATTCTTTTTCAATTGGATCTACTTTCTGATCCAAGCAAGGCTTGTCAGTTGCAAGTGGATTAACCACGACCTTGTCTCCAGCTAGGTCGTTGCCTAGTAATAAATGAATGTCCTCAACGGGTAAAACAAACACTGTTCCGACTGTCACGGGTCATGAGACTAAGTCTGATGACAAATTGACACAATGGAGAGGAGAATAACAACACTCTCATTAGAAGAAGACTTCTCAGAAAAAGGCAAAGTACCTGACAATAAAAGACTCTGAGAAGCTCCTGTGTCCCTTAAAATTTTAATAGGGATAGGATTGGCAGAATTATCCAAGAGTGATATACAACCCTTCGATATGAATGGTTCATAATTCTCCATAATAAATCAGACTGGGGTTTATTAGACCCAACACATGTATTGCTTTCAATACATGACCATGACCCTGACCTCTTAGAAATAAGAGCATTTGGAATAGGTCTGTCTTGGTTCTGATGCCTATTTGTCAATTTGTAGCAATCAGAAATAACGTGTCTTTTCTTCTTACAACAAGTGCACGTAGTAAGAGACAAGGATCTTGAATCAAGCTTATCAGACGCTTGGTTTTTAGAAGTTGTGCCAGTACGAGTTTTAGAAAGGCTTGTATTAGGATGAATAGAAGTCTTATTTATAAAAGGAATTTTATGAGTTAAAGAATACTCATCAGCGGCACGAGCAGCAGTTTCCAAGGTTTCGATGTGATGCTCGTCAAGATAAGTCCTAATGTCATTATGGACACGATTTTTGATCTCTTTAAGTAATGCAAGTTGTTTGAGACTTTTTTATTCGTGTTCAGCTTTCTTGGCTAAGCACCATCTATCAAATAACTGCTCTTTTTCTTTTCCAAATTCGACATGAGTTTGTCCAGCTTCTTTCTTATAGCTTCTGAATTTTTGCCGATAAGCTTCAGAGACTAACTCATAATCCCTTAAGATGCATTCTTTGAGCGTATCATAGTCACCACTTTTTTGAACTGATAGTGAACGGTAAATATCACTAGCTTTACCAGTGAGTACACATTGTAAATATTGAGTACAATGCTCCCTTGGCCATCTCCAATATTCAACAACTTTTTCAAAATAAGGAAAACATTTGTCTACATCTTTTTATCCAAAAGGGGCACTAGCCTAATATTCTTTGCAAGATCAAAACTTAAATTTGAATTAGAAGTATGACTGTGCTTTTCACTTGCCAGTTCCATTTATTTCATTCTACACTGATATTCCCTCTATTTCTCCAACTGTAAATGCATTTGCTCTTTCTGTAACTGTATTTGTTCTTTTTGTAACTGCATTTATCTTTCTTTCTCTTTTTCTTCCTTATTAACTGCATTTGTTTTTCTTTCTCTTATTCACGTCTCTCTCTCCTCTTTCTCATATTGAAAGTTTTTCTTCTTTTTGTAATAACATTTGTTCTTTTTCTTTCTCCAATTTCATTTTTTCTTTCTCTTTCTCCAATTTCAGTTGTTCTTTCTTTTTCTCCGATTGCTACTGCAACTGCATTTGTTTTTTCTTCTTTATCTTTCTGAAGTTCCAACCTGCTCAACTCCAATTCCATCTTGCAGTTTAATCCTAATTCCTTTACTTTAATGTCCGAGTCCGAGACATACTTACTGATCGAAACCAAAGCACTTTTATCCAAAAGATTCTTTACTACCAAATACTGGACCACAATATTTTTTATTTCCTGCTTCGTTAAGGAAGCCTTTACCTCAGAAAAATCGTATTTTTTGCACGTTAAAGCAACTCATCTTTTTGGAAAAGATAGAATTGTTCCTGGGTGGGATTTGAAAGAAGGATTTCCAATTCTGATGACATTTTAGATATTTCAAAAACTAGGGGATTCAAATTTTAAAAAAAAACGTTTTCTGAAATATTCTAGCTTAAATTCAAATATCTGGGACGAGCAACCCAATTCTTATATTACTTTGTTTAGACTCGAATAAACAGTAACACTAGAAATAGTGAAAACAGCAAGCTTTGAAAAAATGACAAAGAATTTATTTCCCTGGGCGGAAAAAAAACCACTGTTAAAAATGAACAAATAAGAACTTACGGTCTTACGAATCAAATCCAAAAATAATCCAAGAATAATTCACGAATAAAATTGTAGAAGTCCTAATAAAATGTTCTAATGAATTCAAGTTTGAGTCCCGACGAAAAATCAAAAATGGAAGGCGAAGACGTATGCTGTGTCCGGTACAGTGCTGTCGTGTACAGTTCCTTGTAGAAACACAATAAATAAACTCCAGTTTTGGAAATCCAAATTAATTTTTTAAGAAATGTCTTTATTCAAGAATTCTGTATGAGAAGACATATATTACCAGGAACAAAATAATTAATCCATTTAAATCCAAATAATTTGAATAAACATTTAACTCAAAGCTGACACAACAAAAGAGCACCTTGACATCAAGTGTTACAAGCTCAGACTGAAATTATTTCTCTAAAACAATGGTTATTCAGTAATTGTGATACGCAGAATGGGTACCCGTATGAGGATCACACGATCATGTTTACATAACGTACTCAAAACATAGTCCTGACGAAAACCAATCATTTTATTCTAAGAATGAAATGAAAAAATAGTTGTTTACCTCACTGAAATCTATTTACAGGTCGAAGGTCACGTATCTAACACAGCTTCGATCTCAGCCTTATTATTTCCACAATAAAAATAAATAAAAAAGAAGTTGTTCACGTGACTGTTACTTATTTTGAAATAAGGTCGGGAACTAAATTAGCTTTATGTGTTTACAAATGAATCAGTCAAGGTTAAACTAGATTATCGCTACATATGCCTTACAGTCTTCCTATTCCCATTGTGTATGCCTATATATTGCCATCATCGTTATGTGTGCCATATAGCCTTCATATTTCTGTGAAGTGTCGAATTTGGAATTGTATTGAAACTTAAAGTTGAATGCATTAAGCATTAAAATGTTATCGCATTTAAGCCAGAAATTTCGTTGTGAAGGGTCACTTCGACCTTTCTTCTTTTCTTCCCTCCCCCCCGTGTCAGTGTTAAAACTTGAAAGGCTAAAATGTATGTATGAGGGAGAGTGACCTAGGCATTGCTTCGCTGTCATGAGAATGTAAACATTTGAGCTACCACCCATAACCGCTTGACAGGAACCCATGTCAAATTATCATTTTCAAAGGGAAATTGATATACCCCGTAGTTCACAGATTCTATGCTGTCTAAATCTGACGGAAGAAATTAGTATCTTGGGGAAAATTTAGGAACCGCTGTCTACGATTGGGCGAAATAAATTAAGACGTACACTTTAGAAGCAATGAGAATTTAAAGTGACGACCTTAGTCGGAATACCTTTGTCTTAATTTCCTGAGAGGGGAGTAATTTTTCCTCAGAGGGGAAGCCTAAAGAGATTGCTTTCCTCGTTAAACAATAAAGGGACCAGGTGGCTGTCTTATGAGAAAAGACAGGGTTTAGTGCTTGGTCGCAAGTTCTGAAAGAGAACATCATTAAGGAACAGCTTTCTGGGGAGAGACGGGACAGTCCGAAAACGGAAGTAAAAAGAAAAATGAGTCACGAGTTCAGAATAAGTAACTCTGAAGTCCAGGAAGTGGTGAAGCGTAGAGAACAGGAAGACGTTCATACACAATCAAGCAGAAGTAGGTGATGCAAATCAGTTGTGGACATTGCGCTCTTTTCACCACTCGTTATTATGATGAAATAAATCCAAATTGGACATTGTTATTAAATTATGTTGACTGAATTTAGATTTAATTGGAATTACAGCATTTAATTTGTTTGATCAAATTTGTTATTTTTCTTGTCTAAGGGGGTTCGTATTGCTTTATTTCTTCCCAATATTCTTGCTCAGTTTTCTGTTGCAATTCTATTCTTTTTTCACTCCCACCGGGCTATAACATCGATGGAGGTCATCCTCTAGATAATGCCAGCCAAATCCAACTGACAACCCCTCTTACTAAGAGGGCGATGCTACAGTTGCTATCATCGTTATGTATGCCAGGTTGCGTATATATCGCCATCATCGTTATGCATGCCATACAGCTTATACATTTCCATCATCATTATGCATGCCATACGGCCTATATTTTGCCATCATCCTTATGCATGCATTACAGTCTATATATTGCCATCATCGTTGTACATGCCATACAGCCTATATACTGCCATTATCGTTATGCATGCCATACAGCCTATATATTACCATCATCGGTATGCATACCATACAGCCTGTATATTGCCATCATCGTTATGCATGCCATACAGCCTATATATTGCCATTATCATTATGCATGTCATACAGCCTATATATTGCCATCATCGGTATGCATACCATACAGGGGCCCCGAGTGGCCGAGTGGTCTAAAGCGTTCGCCGTTACGGATCACTGCCATCTCACCTCTGTCTGCGCCGGTTCGAGTCTCAGATTCAGCCAATGTAGATATGTGAGAAAGCATGCCAGTAGCTTCTCGTGGGTCGGTGGTTCTTTCCGGGGTTTTCCCGGGTTCTTCCTCCACCATTAATACTGGCCGCCATATATGGCCTATCGTGTGCTGAAAAATGGCGTTAAACCCCACAACAACCAACCAACCAACCAGCATACCATACAGCCTATATATTACCATCATCGGTATGCATACCATACAGCCTATATATTGCCATCATCGTTATGCATGCCATACAGCCTATATATAGCCATTATCATTATGCATGTCATACAGCCTATATATTGCCATCATCGTTATGCATGCCATACAGCCTAAATATTGCCATGATCGTGAAGACGAGCCTGTTAATTTGATAAGGTTTAATTTACAATTCTTAGGTCCATCCTGCAACTAACTTTTACCTTGATGAGAGGTGACTTAAATAATTGCAGTAAAATCTGACCACCCGTGCTCAATAAGACGACGCTGGGGAGGACTTAACTCTGGGGACATAACACTGAGGAGGACAATAATAACTTTCCAACAATAAGAAGCCCATCTCAAAAGAAGACACATTTCTAATAGCGTTATGCATGGCATAAAAGCGAACAGCAACAACCCATTTGTAGAAGCTTGCTTGTAAAACAACATTTGTTTCCAATGTCTTTTCGTCGAAACAGTGTGTGGATGAATGAAGAGAGATGTCACTCTTATGTGACCTTGGTATTTGAGTTGATATTTTAATTTACCTGATTTACATTGAATGTCCGACGGTTTGGATCTCAGTTGAACAACATCAGGCCATGACCTTTCAAAATTAAAAACAACAACAACAAAGGTTCTCGTAGTTGAAACACGCACGCACAAACAAGAAAACTATAAACTGTTCCACGAACTATTACATAGGCATACATATCCAATCTTGCGTCTCAAAAGAGAGAAAGGAAAAAACAAGAAAAATACTCTAACGAGGCGTTTTGAGGGCCATCAATCTGCCGTGTATCTGCCAACGGGATGAAGAAAGACGAGAAATAATCAGTCTGTCAAGCAGAGACTTTTAACAAAAGTGCCAAAGTAATCAGTGCCGAAATAGGCACTGATTGCACGTGCACCATGATGTTTATCCCTAATTGGTTCATTCTGGGAATGGAAATCAAATTGAGTAGAAAGAAAGTTGACATATTCCAAAATTAGTGTCATTGTTACTTTTGGAAACCATTCCTTCAGCATTTTTTTCACCAAATAAACGTGGATTTCACAACCATGATTGCCGTGTGATTCTATACATCTGTCATCGGAATAAATATTGTTCCACCATGCAGCAGTATTAGTCTTTAAAAACAGAAAATGTTCAATAAAGAAGGATTTTACATGATTACAAACGAAAATTATAAGAAAAAGAAAGAAAGAAAAGAAAAAAGGTATCCTGATAAAAAATATAATCAATCGGGACCGTCTGAGGTAAAGCACTAGAACTTCCACAAGAAACAACTACATCCTTACTTAATTCTGGAAATGCAAAACATTTTCATGTTTATTTTTTTTACAAGTTATTACAGTCTGTGTAGGGGGCTCCAAGTGACCGTTATGGATCACTGCCATCTCACCTCTGTCTGCGTGGGTTCGAGTCTCGGATTCGGCTAATGTGGGTATGTGAGAAAGCTTGCCAGTAGCTTCTCGTGGGTCGGTGGTTCTTTCCGGGGTTTTCCCGGGTTCTTCCTCCACCATTAATACTGGCCGCCATGTATAGCCTATCGTGTGCTGAAAAATGGCGTTAAACCCTACTACTACATCAACAACAACAGTCTGTGTAGTTTCGCAGTGGTACAGTTTTCATGTTGAATGTAAGATTGCTCTGCTCGTTACATTTTTTCTCTCAGGCTTATCTAATATCCATATCGGTGATCGCAGTTTAAATACACTTCAGCCCTTTTCAAAAACGGTCATTCCCATGTCGCCATTATCTTGTAGATAATCATGATTGCTGTGAACCAATAACAATACAAAGTTTCTTGGTAACAAATTGCAGTGGGGCACTTTTTGGGGAGGTATTGAGGGGATTAAAGCACTTTGACTCCATCTTTAGGATGCTGGAAAGGTTTCCTCCTTAAATTAGTAACAAATGTTGGGGTTTTTTATGGGGGGGGGGGGAGCTAGTAAAATACATATCTGGTATTTTTACCATACATATCCTAGAAAATGTATTTTACATACCGAATTTTGTATTAGTCTTTGTCTTCTGTGTAATGAAGAAGAAAAAAGATAGGTGGACATTACAAGGTAAACTATTTTATTCAGTAATGGTTTTGGTTATGTAGGAAAAGTCCTTCGGTTGTTACCAAATAATTATCTAAAGCAACCGTATTAATCTGATTATACCACCTCTTCTCGACCTGAAACTATGCAGTCAGTAAATGCCACGGGTAACGTGCGTTAGATACATGAAAGAGCTGTGTCCTTGCCGGACGGTAAGCATCAGTAATTGCCATGAGTAAAGTGCGTCAAATACATGCAATACATTTTTCCTTGCCCTGACTCAAAGCAGTCAGGAATTGCCATTTGTAACGCGCGTCCTTGCCCTGAGGCTACGCTGCTAGTAACTGCCATCGGTAACGTGCTTCATATAAATGCAAAACATTTGTCCTTGCCCTGACACTAGTCAACCAATAATTGCCATGGGTAACGTGCGTCAGGTACATGCAAGACATTTAAGCTTGCCCTGACGCGCTATTCAACAAATAATTGCCATGGGTAACGTGCGTCAGGTACATGCAAGACATTTAAGCTTGCCCTGACGCGCTATTCAACAAATAATTGTCATGGGTAACGTTCGTCGGAGAAATGCATGAGATTTGTGCTTGCCCTGACGCTAAGAGATTATGTAACTGGGATGGGTAACGTGCGTCGGATAAATGCAAGAGATTTGTGCTTGCCCTGACGCTTAGCAGCCAGTAATTTTCATGGGTAACGTGTGCCAGATCAGTTAAAGAGTATTATAATTGCTCTGACGCTAACATGTAAGTAGCTTGGACTGGTAACGTGTGTCAGATAAATGAAAAGGGTTTATTGCCCTGACGCTAAACTGTCAGCAAATGCCATCGGTAATGTGTGTCAGATAAATACAAGACATTTGTCCTTATCCTAACGCTAAGTAGTCAGTAATTGCCATGGGTAACGTGCGTCAGATGAATACAAGACATATGTCCTTGCCCTGACTATAAGTAGTCAGTAATTGCCATGGGTAACGTGCGTCAGATAAATACAAGACATTTGTCCTTGCTCTGACTATAAGCGGTCAGTAATTGCCATGGGTAACGTGCGTCAGATAAATACAATACATGTGTCCTTGCCCTGACTATACGCAGTCAGTAATTGCTATGGGTAACGTGAGTCAAATAGTAGAGATTTTCCAAGTGAAAATCGGTTTAATACTCATTGTCACCTTGTTACTTTCTGAAACACATTAAAAAAGCAACAATAAGAGGATGCTGGAGGATACATTTTCGGTTGCGCCCAATTGGGGAATTCTTCTTCTTCTTCTTCTTCTTCTTCTTCTTCTTATTATTATTATTATTATTTGCTCGTTTGTTTGTTGCTGTTGTCAATTTCAATAAACAACGGTCAATTAGTATTTACTGCCTCGCTTTTTAAATTATGTCAGTAAATGTTTTTGAGGAATGAGTTATTCAAAGCCGATACAAGACTCTTTAAGGCATGATTAATAGAGGCATACGTGCTTAGTGTCCGTTGCTTAATCAAGGCAAGAGAGAGAGAGAGAGAGAGAGAGAGAGAATGGTAAACGTGGTGTTGTCTTTGAATGACATCTACTTCCTGGGAAAAAGCTGCGGACCGGACCAGGTGACCCAAACAAACTCTAATATATCTCATACTTTATGTGCTGCCTGCAAGACTTCTTATCAAGCGGTGAATTGCTAGATTTGGAGATATTTAATTACATACTACCTATCCCAATTTCTTTCCACCTTTACTTTTATTTAATGATTCAATTGTGAGCACTACCCTTGCTTCACACAATAACTGCTCATTAAACGCTCGTTTGCCTAATCGTTTTGGTTAGTTGTGTTTTAGTCGGACCAGAACGGTACGGTAATCATAGGTCTTTTAGTTGAGAAATCATGAAACGACTGAATCCCGATAGAATTATGGAAGCTAATTGCGTGGCTTTACTTGTTATCTCTGAGAAATGTTAATCATTGGCTATTGGAACTTGGGGATTTCGAGTTGAGGTGAAGATGCCCTTACAGAATTATATACTTACTCAACAAAGGATCATTTTCCCACATTACTGCAGACTCTGTATGATTATTTACTCTTTTATGGTTTTTGTTATACTATGCCAGAGCAACGAAATACCGAGAAGACATAATTAAGTAGTGTGTAATCTTTTCTCTTTTTACTTGTAACATGTATTGCAAAATATTTCATAACTGGACTTATATATCGAAATTTTTAAAACTCTTATTTATGCCACACGTTCTAAAAGGAAACAAACGAAATGTAAATATATTCACATTCTATTGAATATTCATATTCTGTTATGTTTAAAATTAAGCAAAATGGAATACAAGAGCTACTTCCCTACTGGCCTCAAACTTTGTGGCTAACATTTCTTTATGCACCAAATTTACTCTTCGTATTATTGATGTAACTGAAATGGAATTCTTAACTGAGGAAAGTCAGAAACTCGAGACAAGAAGCATGCATGTACATACTTACTGAAACACTTAAAATGACACAACTAGGAACCAACGTTGATTGCACTGCGTGACTTTCACTTAATACGACTGCCTTCGAGTGCTTAGGAATGGCCCATTTAATTATCGTAGAGATTGGCTTGTGATTCTTTTGGAAAAAATCTCCGGCCCTCAAATTAATTGAAAAAATATGTTTTCTCTTATCTCTTATTTGTTGAAAACAATATATATTTACATAGAAGAAAGATAAAAATACTGACTGAAAAGAAAATACCCCCGCCAATAAAATAGTCAGTTCTTCACGATGTTGATGATACTGCTATCATGATGTGATGCTATGGATTTCCACTGTCTCGTCATAATTAGACTCTATTATAATATTCCTAGGAGAGTATCTTCATTAAGTGGCTGCATAGAAGAAATATTTGGCAAGCTTTGATCATACAATCTAGATTGAGAAGCCAATGTGGAAGATGAAAGAATCATTAACTGATTAAAATATATCATTTCTTTCTTTCTTCCGCAGGTTGCAATATACCTGCCGTCTGAAATTAGAATATTTGCTCATCAAAGGATCAAACGCCTATTAACTTTGCCTCCCTCGAGCGACAAATAAGAAATAATCTTTCATATAAACCCTTTCTATGTCATAAGTGATTGCTGTGAATCACATATTAAGATTTGCTTGGGTCAGAAACAAGCTGAAACTGCCTACAATAGGATAGAAAGATAACGCTGAAGGAGATAGCTAAGCACCACAAAACAAAGTGTACATTTTATAAAATATTCACAAAGATATACACATATTATGTATTTGTATACCCAAACTTCGATAAAGGAAGCTGGGTTACCTTCATTTAGCCAGTAAGACCTGTAGTAGATCCTCAAAAGCAGGCCAGATTAGATGGCAGCCAGGGGACCATATGACCCGGATTTCAGCCAGTAAGGGGCCTCGCAAAGCATTTCCTAAATGAACAGTTCTTAAAATAATAAACAAATTACCTTGTGTAGTTAGTCGTCGTTTAAATCTGTAATGATATGGAGTTGTTTTCTCATTCCAAATTTCAGTATAACCAGGGCATAGGGACATCAAACTCTCAAACTGGCCCTGGCCTGTCTCGACCTTAATAGTAACCTGCGGAAAAGAAATCCAATAAATTACCACATTTGCAGTTAGTTTAAGAAATTCTGTCTGTCTGTCTGTCTTACGGAATTATTTGGAGCTTACGGAACACTATTATCTACTAATGACAACATCCTCGGCCTTTTCTGTCAAGTCGAGAAAGAAGCATCAGACCTGTTTTCTGAATACTTTTGTTTGCCTACGTACCAGCGGAAGGAGACAGAGTCACAAACGGAACATTCTCGGCCTATGCTATGTAACATATTGACTCGCGGTACTAATTCAGTTCCCATAGTAAACCTATGCAAGCCCCATGATATTAAAAATTCAATAACTTAAAATTTTGAGTGCTCATAATCAAACCTATATTTATCAGTATAGATGAAACCTGGATGTCAGCTTCTTTGTAGAAGAAAGGATATGAGCCGCGGCATTTTCTGGACCTGCATGTGTTTGAACCTGTGCTTTCAATTCTGCACCAAAGAGTCAGGTGCTAATTTTAGTCATGAGTGTTCCAAACTCAAGACTGTTAAAGAACTGAAATTCCATCAATAAAACAATGTCTCTATTTTTTTCACTTACAACTAGGATAAGCTCTCAAAAGATTCTTCTTCCTAAAACATAACTTTGATTATTAACCAATCCTGGTCAGCCAAACCCATATATACTCTATTTTGGGTTCACCGATTTCCAGGCTGGTTCCCATTATTCCATACCATTAGTACAGTGTGTCCATATGTGGTACGCTCAGCCAGAGGCGAATCACAAATTGATTTGTACTCCTACAACTGCTTCCGCCTGGTGACATTCGTGGTAGAAACAAATTAATGAATTAATTGGGTACGTTTTTTTTCTTCCATTTTGTATATTCTTGATGCTTGTCGTTTCGAAAGGGGTGGGATTGGGGGAGGATGGGGGGTGGAGAGAGATACAGACTGACCTCAAGGTAAACAAATGATATAATATACTATGATAATAATATTTTTAAAAAATATTTTGACTCCATTTGATATTTGAATCCTATTCAATTTATGTAAATAGAAATATAATTCCAAACAATCTGAAATTACATTTATATACATAACCTATCTGTATTTACTGTGAAATAAGCATAGTGTATCAACGAATATTAGCTACAGTGCCTGTCATCAAGACTCTGGGGACTCGTATTAGGTATCAATCACTCCAGCAGCAGTTTATTTCCTTGAGACAAGACGAAATACATTCCTATGGGCCGATCTTTGCATTATATATATATATATATATATATATATATATATATATATATATCCATGTTGCAGTTTGAATTTTGAAAGCAACATATAAATGAGTAAATGTTGTGCAATTAATCGCTGTTTTTGCTGAACAAGATTAATTTTTGATTGACACAGTGGTTAAAGACATCGAGAGGCGATGTTAATTTGGGGTTAAGTCGCGGAAAAAAATGTCAAAGTTTAAATAATCCTGAGACAGTTGTGTGCCATTTGAAATAAGTGTCATAAATGAGATCTTCCAGAATAGTTATTAAGAAAGCGTGGAAATACTAGGTGTTACTCAAACCTCGATAGGGTTAAATTTCATCGGTTAGGTAAAGCTAATCCTGATTGGCTAAGCTAAATAAATATGGATGTTTCCCAGAAGAAATTCAATATTTTTTGTATTCTCGTTTGCGAAATTTGTTTGTTGTTGTTGTTGTTATAGGGTTTAATGATATTTTCAGCACAAGATAGGCTATACATGGTGGCCAGCATAAATGGTTGAGGAAGAACCAGGGAAAACCCCGGAAAGATCCACCAACCCACGAGAAGCTGCCGGCAATCATTCTCACATACCCACATTGGCCGAGCCTGAGACTCGAACACACGCAGGCAGAGGTGAGCTGGCAGTGATCCAATACGGTAAGCGCTTTAGACCACTTGGCCACTCAGGACCCCCCACCCCAATTAGTTAGAGCGAGTTTTCTGAGATGTGGAAGTTCTTGACTCCGAAATTAGTAGAAATTACTTCCTCGTTAAATTGTCCAATGGACGGGTGTCTGGAAGTTGAGTGACACGGAATTTAAAGGAACAAAGAGATTTGGCTAAATAGAAAAGAGCGAGTCTCGAGAAAGCACGAGGTACTGTATCAATTTCATATAAAAAAAATCATGGATATAAATTTATAATAATTTGTTTGAATGTTTTTGTTTTGAGTTTAAAATCAAATTTCATTGTGTTTGGATGTCGATTGTTTGCATTCATCTGTCTTGAATATTATATGACTCATTTATTCTCAGACTGTCATACAATGTTCACTTTATAAGGATGTCCGAATTTACTCGTTTATATGTAATGTTAATCATGTATTCTAGGAATTATATGCATTACTTCTGATATGGGTTGTTAGAATCGGGTGAATATATATATATATATATATATATATATATATATATATATATATATATATATATATATATATATATATATATATATATACTAAAACTCAAACAATTCGAAGGTATGTTATGCGAATGAATTATAATTTGGCAAATACAGTTGTTAAGATATGAAGTGCATTTCATTAATTCATATGCACAATTAAGATGTGAATTATGTTAACTGAGAGTCAATGCTAAATGGGATCAGGGCGTACAGCTTATTGTTTCTAGATTATGTTAGTACAATTAGGGATATCAAGTAGTCGCTAAGGAGACACACTCATTTTCTTGAGATAGAGTTATGTGAATCAGCTGTCAGGCTGCGAACTGACCCATATTAACCTTAGTTTCTGTTAAATTACGATAATACGTTATCTGATGTAATAACAATATAGATTATTGTTCGATCACAGAAGAAGAATAAAGGCTGATAAATATTTTGGTTGGTTATGTGTTTCTTTTAAAAAGAAATAGCTCCATATGTGCACCGTACAATGGGCAAATAGAGCAGACAACCAAGTTACGGTTGATGACCCACCAGATGCTTCAGATATATATATATATATATATATATATATATATATATATATATATATATATATATATATATATATATATATATATATATATATATATGTGTGTGTGTGTGTGTGTGTGTGTGTGTGTGTGTGTGTGTGTGTATGTATGCATAAAAACAGAGAGAGAAAGAGAGATGGGGGAGAGGGATACCACAACTCTAACCTGTTACCAGCATTAGCATTAAAATAACCGGAAACAACTAGGTTATTCAGGCATACTAGGCAGATGAGTTCAATAATTCACTCGAGATCATAAAGAAGTTTGTCTTATTCATATAAACAAAAATGCTAATTGCATCTTTTATAGCTTGGTAATTTTATTTCAAAGAGAAAGTGCATCGTTTAAATGTCATGTTCAATTTCATTTTGTTTATGTAATTGATATAAATTGGTACGTTTTACATACGGGTGTTCGTGTTGTACTATTCTATATCTCTGCTCAGACCTATACTATTCCATCCATTAATTTCCTTCTTTTTTATTAATTTTTTGTTTACTCATCAGGTCAGTCATCCTTTAAAATCAAGATAACCAACCAAACCACCACCTCGGTTTAACACTCCATTCCAATAACAATCCTTCTAAGAATTGACCACCTATCGGTTAGCGGCTATAAAAACTGGCAAGCAACTTGGTAATCAATCTCTCTGCCAAACAGTTATTGACAGTCACGGCCACTCCCACCTCCCATCTCTAGACAACAAGAACTACAAAGAAAAAGAAGAAGATGTAGTGCACATGCAATTTTATGTTTACCAATGAAGTTTCTAATTTCAATAAACGGTGTAAAACCATAACCCATCCAGAAAATGGGAACACTATATATTCTCCATGTTACCGATCAACTCCCATAGTTCTCGACAGAAATGAATAGAATGATCTTCCTGGCTTATCAACCCAAACAAACTTTATATAATTTTTTTCTATGGGGACAATGTAAGACATTATAGCGTATATGATGTGTGTTCCTCTACATCCAAAGATTAGTACTGATCACAGGTGTGTCTGAGTAGCCAAGTGGTTACGTACTCCTTGTAATCATGAAATCTATATAGTTTCTCTTAAGTAGCATCATATCTGTCTATACTCCCTTTTTCCTTTCACACTCTTCTACATTTCTGTAAATCGCTTTTCTAAAAGAAAAAAGGGAATAATTTTTGTACAGGGTAACCTTCGCAGAAGATATATTTTCTCCAAATGTTTTACATAAGTTTTGCTTGTGGAATCCCACGATCGAACGCTTATGGGTTGCATATTCGTCACTGCATATCACTATATACTGCAAAAAGTCAATTAAATTTGACAGGTATAATTCTGGGTACATATCACTACCTAAATATTTTCGTTTGCGGGAAGCGAGCACTCTGAAAGCCATCTCTTTCTGTATCTAGCTGATCTACCAATAATATCATTAACAAGGAGATTGTAAAACAGTGAGAAGAGAAACAAGCTGTCCTTTATTATGCACAGGTGCATTTGCTATATATGGATATATTGCATGATTATGTTTAATACAATATTGTTTAAATCAACTGCCAAGCCACGCACGTAGCATTCAAGAGTATCATTACTGCTGATGAATTAAAACGTGGGATTAACAGAAAAAAAAAATTGTTAGTTACAATTTGACACGGCTAAGTTCATCCGAATATAAACGTTACAGTTAGTTCAACGAATAACCGTAATCAGAAGTATATATACTGGAAAGTTGTCATAAACTGACACGCTTTAAACTTTAAACAACATTATTAATGTGTAATCAGGTTCATATTTGACAGTATGTGCATGTAAATAAATAACGGTGTGGGGTGTACAAAAGCAGTAATGGTATTGGAAAGATATTAATGTGCAAAATAAACAACAAACAGTAGCTAACTCAAATATGACTGTAATTTGATATATTGTTCTTATGATTATAAAAAAAAAAACGAATTTCGAACTTCCCACTAACTTGTTGAAACTAGTCTTCGCAGCTGTTATGTTATGGTATTTGTAATCAAAATTAATCTTGACGTAAGATTTTTGATATTCAAAATGAACTTTGACGCTAGTGGCGTTTGTATTCAAAATGAGGATTGACTTTGTGGTATATATATATTCAAAATGAGTTTTGATTAAGTGGTATTTATATTCAAAATGAGTTTTCGACGTAATTGGCATTTGTATTAAAATGAGTTTTGACTTAGTGGTGTATATATTCAAAATGAGTTTTGACTAAATGATATTTGTATTCAAAATGAGTTTTGATGTAGGTGGTATTTGTATTCAAAATGAGTTTTCACGTAAGTGGTAACTGTAATCAAAATGAGGTGTGACGTTAGAGGTATTAGTCTTCAAAATGAGATTTGGCGTAAGTTGTATTTATATTCAAAATGAGGTTTGATTAAGTGGTATTCGTATTCAAAATTAGTATTGACGTAATTGCCATTTTATTCAAAATGAGTTTTGAGCAAGTGACATTTGCATTCAAAATGAGTTTTGATGCAATTGGCATTTGTATTAAAAATGAGTTTTGACGTAGGTGGTATTTGTATTCAAAATGAGTTTTGACGTAAGTGGTATTTGTATTCAAAATGAGTTTTGACGTAAGTGGTATTTGTATTCAAAATGAGTTTTGATGCAATTGGCATTGGCATTTGAGTTTTGACTAAGTGGTATTTGTATATTTATAAAAATGATTTTTGACGTAATTGGCATTAGAATTAAATACGAGTTTCGACTAATTGGTATTTGTATTCAAGATGAGTTTTCACTAAATGGTATTTCTATTCAACATGAGTTTTGACGTAATTTACATTTGTATTCAAAATGAGGTTTTACTACGTGGTATTTGTATTCAAAATGAGTTTTGACTAAGTGATATTTGTATTCAAAATAATTTTTGACATGATTGGCATTCGTATTCAAAATGAATTTCGAATAAGTGGTTATATCATTCAGAATAAGTTTTGACGTAATTGATATTTGTATTAAAAATGGGTTTTGACGTAATTGGCATTTGTATTGAATATGAGTTTTGACTAAGTGGTAGTTGCATTGAAAATGAGTTTTGATTTAAATGGCATGTGTATCAAAGATGAGTTTTGAATAAGTAGTATTTGTTTTAAAAATCAGTATTGACGTAATTGGCATTTGTATTAAAATGAGTTTTTGACTGAATGTTTTTTGTAGTCAAAATGAGTTTTGATGGAATTTGCATATGTATCAAAAATGAGTTTTGACGTAATTGGCATTTGCATTCAAAATGAGTTTTGAGTAAGTGACATTCGCACTCAAAATGCGTTTTGACATAGTTGGCATTTGTATTAGCAACGAGTTCTTATGTAAGTGGTATTTGTATTCAAAATGAGATTTGACGCAAGTGGCATTTGTATTCAAAATTAGTTTTAACGTAATTGGGATTAGTATTCAAAATTAGTTTTAACGTAATTGGGATTAGTATTCAAAATTAGTTTTGACATAATTGGCATTTGTTTTCAAAATTAGTTTCGACGAAAATGGTTTTTATATTCAAAAAGAGTTTTGACGTAATTGGCATGTGTATTTAATATGAGTTTTGACTAAGTGGTATTTATATTCAAAATGAGTTTTGACTAAGTGATATTTGTATTCAAAATGAGTTTTGACGTAATTGGTATTCTTATTCAAAATGAATTTTGACTAAGTGGTATTTGCATTCAAATTGAGTTTTGACGTAATTGATATTCTTATTAAAAATAAGTTTTGACTAAAGTGGTAATTATATTCAAAATGAGTTTTGACGTAATTGGCATTTGTAATCAACATGAGTTTTGACTAAGTGGTATTTGCATTCAGAAGGATGTTTGACGTAATTGGATTTGAATTAAAAATGAGTTTTGACGTAGGTGGTATTTGTATTCAAAACGAGTTTTGAAGTAATTTGGGTTTGTATTAAAATGAGTTTTGACTAGGTGGTATTTCGTTTTAAAAATGAGTTTTGGCATAATTGACATTTATATTTAAATGAGTTTTGACTAAGTGGTATTTCTATTCAAAATAAGTTTTAATGTAATTTGCTTTTGTATTAAAACTAAGTTTTTACTAAGTGCTATTTGTGCTCAGATTGAGTTTTGACGTAGTTGGTATTTGTATTAAAAATTAATTTTGACTAGATGGTATTTCTATTCAAAATGATTTTTGACGTAATTGGCATTTGTATTAAAAATGAATTTTGACTAAGTGGTATTTGTATTCAAAATTAATTTGTCGGAATTGGCATTTGCATTAAAAATTAGTTTTGACGTAAATGGTATTTGTATTCAAAATGAGTTTTGTCGTAATTGGCATTTGCATTCTAAATGAGTTTTGAGCAAGTGGTATTTGTATTCAAAATGAGTTTTGACGTTAGTTGTATTTGTATTGAAAATGAGTTTTGACGTTAGTTGTATCTGCATTCAAACTGTATTCAAAATGAATTTGTCGTAATTGGCATTTGCATTAAAAGTTAGTTTTGACGTAAGTGGTATTTGTATTCAAACTGAGTTTTGACGTTATTGTAGTTGTATGCACTATGAGTTTTATCGCAATTGGCATTCGTATTCAGAATGAGTTAATTTGGAAAGGTAGAGAATATCATCGTTTGGGTAAAAACACCAGTATTTTCACGAGTGGCTGAGCCACGAGTAACAATACGTAAGTTTAACAACCATCAGGTGAAATATATCAATTACGGCACTCGTAGCAAGCATATTTTCTTTACACGTCATGCTCAAACGTATTGACTAATATGATGTATAGCAGATTGAAGTAACGGATTTCTTACTGGATCTCCTGCAATGTCAGCAATTTGCCATATTTTTATATTCGTACATAAAATATAAACAGCAACATTATTCTCCTTCCCAATTTAAAATAAAAAAGTATATTATAAATGCAAATTGTGTGATTTGAACTCGATTTTTTTTAAAGAGAGACATCCTTGCTTAACGCTCGAGTGCATACGCGTTTAACTCCAAATATCCTGGTCATGATGTTATCATGTCTGTTGACGGCAAGTACAAAATATGATATTATTTCACTCCAGTGAAATATCAAGATTATTTCTCTAAGAAATTATAATTCAATGTCTGACATAAAGTAAATCTTTTTATCTGCCGAGCAGTGCTTGGATTAAGTAGGTTAGGAATGTAGTCAAATGTAATTTTCACATATCACATGCACAGTTTAGTCGTTGGAAAACCAAGATTAGATTTGGAGAAAACAATTTCAAAATATCAGTTCGCAGTGTGAAAACTAGATATATTGGAAACACATAGGGATTATATATATATATATATATATATATATATATATATATATATATATATATATATATATATATATGGATCTGAACAAAATTGTTATGTGTCTACTTCAAAATCTTCCATGGTCTTATTCGCCGAAATAGTACAGCTCCAATTCTGGTTTCAATAACGAAATAACATACCAACAGATTTATTTTCTTCATCTAGCATTCATAATAAGCTTCGGGATTTATTTAATTTATTTAAGTTGAATCGGAAAACTAAGTTAATGGTTCATATCATCAGAAAAGAATTACTTTCACCAGGGCTTATCATCATTTTCTTTTATTTAGCCGGCTACTTCTACGTGCTTGTAAACAAAGCAACGAAAATATGAGATCACATATTAGAATCTAAATTAACAAAAAATTCTGAAAATATGCTAAAACGTTTTTATAACTGTGAAAAAGTTATTGTTTTTTGTTTAATAAGTGTAATATTACGAAAATGGTCAAATTTAAAAGAGAAGCGACATGTAAAATGGCCAAACAACGTCCTCGACACCAGGTGATGTCAAATTTTTAAGGCCCGGGACGGAGGTGTAAATGATGATTAAGGTAACATAAATCAATCAAGTAATACATGCCAAGCACAAGATAAGTAAAATGTCAATCAGGATGAATATTGTAGGAACAATTTAGTGTACAAACCTTACTGGCGCCAATTACATTGTAAAACCATAATTAAGTTTGCTGTCCCCACTTTCTAAAGGGGAGAGATCTCATGTAAAGAAGTCTCAAGGGGTTGTTGTTTCGTCTTCTTTGTCCGGGTGGATATCTTGAAAATTATCTTTGCAGAAACAGTATTATTTGCAACGACTAGTTTTTGTCATGTGTACATAATATAATATAATATAATATAATATAATATAATATAATATAATATAATATAATATAATATAATGTGTGTGTATATGTGTGTGAGAGAGTTTTGGATTTTTAACGTAGCTTTAACAATCTGAGGCATATCGCTTTTAAAATATTTATAATTAAATATAATAATATGGTCAAAATGGATAAATATGATTTAAACAATATTAATTTGATAAAATAAATATACATACTTATATGTATTTGTTAACATACATAATAAATAGAAAGTAATGATAAGGTTGATTTATTAGTTTAAAAAAAAATTATGTTATGATCATTAATAATGAGTTTTCTTTTGGGGGATATGGGATAATTGAGATGTTTTTGCGCGGTGAGGAATGACCATCGATTGTTATAGCAAATAACTTATGGATGACATGATGCGATTCCAGCCAGACTATATAACACCTAACATCGGCGTTAATGACATCAATTCGAGGTCAGACCCGAAATATATTGCAAAGAGGCACTTGTGGAGCAGCTAGGAGTCCCATTTACCAGGAGTCCCATTAACAGCTGGGAGTCCCATTTACCCCGTCCTTTCGTCCATTCCACAATCGTCAGAGAAATTACTTCGGATTTTCTTTTTTGTTCCCGTAATTTCAATTTCGTTCCGATAAATTCATTTGTTCTGGTAAATCTTTGGATCGGTTATTACTATATTTTAACCAGAGAGAGAGAGAGTTGCACATTCTCTATGCAGATACAGTCTGGACAGACTGAGACTGCACTGCTATCTTCTAAAAACATGCTTGTGGTTGTTTTGACCTAAGACACAAATGGACCACCTCATGCACGCGTGCTTTAGTCGCCACTTGCAAGAAATGCATATGTTTCACCTAGATAGTGTTATGATAACCTGCGATGTACTCCATGCCATCTGTATTAATTCCGAATAGCCGACATGTGTCTCTGCTCATGCGGGGTCATAGCATACGAAAGCAGACGATAAAACGTAACACATCTGCCAGCTAATGTTAAGTTTCATCTAGAGTATATTGTTGTTGCTGTTGAAGTTGATGTTGTTTTGCATGATGTACACCGGTAACACACACAGGCCCGGCCCCAATGCAGCAAGCGAATAGTGTAGCCCCAAGCAAAAAATTACATTGTGGAGTTGATTTCCCTGAAAGCGCGAGGCCCAAAGCGGTTGCTTCGTTCGCCTTGTCCTAGGGCGGGGCCTGAACACACACACACACACACACACACACTAAATAATTTCGAAACATTTTGTCAGACGTATAATTATGCAAATAAAAATCAAGGTGTATGTAACAATACACAATACAGGGTCTGTTTTGCGTATAAGTGTTTTGACAACACTATTCTTATCTGAATGAGATATCAAAATCCAAACATACCTAAATAAAATTTTAAAGAAACAATAAAAAGAAAAAACATTAACGATATAGATAATCAATGATTAGTTCAATTGCTTTTCTGAAACGTTGCTTTTACTAAAGCTATCAAAGTTGTACACTGCACTGTATATTAATCGAAATCTTTCATCTAAAATCGAGCCATATTGTTTAGTTTGGTCTGTTTTATTTTGTCGTGAACCACAACTTCATTTTCGTAAAAGGAGCGAATGTCATACTGGGGTTTTGTAGAAATGAGCACAATTTATAATCGCAGCTCCATTAGTGAACCTGTACTGATATACTGTATGTGCATATGTGCGTCCGGCTAATAACAAAAGACAGCTTATAGCATGACCATATTCAAGGAAAATCCAAACTTAAAACCATTCACTTTTTCTCTCTCCTGCATTCATTTTTTTAATGAAGATAATAAATCTAAGGATAAAATGTAAATGGAAAGTCTGCACGGAACAATGGTTCAGCGTTGCAATATTGCCAATTTGAACCATTACAGCAATACAGACTCCGTTCAAAATAGGTCGGCATTGTAATTTCACTTAATATATGCTATGTTTTTTGTCAATGACATGGATTATTGCCTTGAAGAACTCTCTACCTTCCAAATGATATGACACAGAAAGAAGTCTTGAAAGTAAGAAAGAAGCTTGGATTGTTTATTTTGGAATGGGACCTAAACTTCAATTAAGAATGCGATGAATTTGGATCTGCAAACATCAACGTTTGCTGGTACATTTTTTGTCTATGTTGTCAGTATTTCTATCAAACCAGATCCAGTGTAAATATGGAAGACCGTTACAAGCTCAGCCTTTATACAGATCATGATGCGACAGAGAAAGAGAAACGTAGGCATAGCCATCCGTCTATTATACAGTTTAAAGGAATGATCAAAACGATGATCTAGGTAGGCTTCATGCAGGTGGCATGCACTTGGCAAATACATCTTTTTGTACATTTTCTAGGAAATATCCACCACGTGTGCATTTGGTATTGGGAAGGAATCCGAAGACACTTGTCTACCGACGCCAAGCACCAAAATAATGTCGTTTGTATGGACAAGGCCACTGTTCCTTGATTTGAGGACAAGACTACTGTTCTTTAATTTGAGAAAGAGACAGTGGCTTTTTAACTTGAGGAGAAGACCGGCTCTTTAATTTAATAATAATAATAATGATAATAATAATAATAATGAGGACATTGTATAGCGCCTAATCTTTAGAAGCTCTAAGCGCTTTACATTAGACAACACTTATAAGATAAAAAAACATTTAATAATATTATTACAAAAACAAACACCACGAAATTAGAAAAACATTAAAAATTAAAAAAAATGCTGAGAATATTTCAGGTAGGAAACATTATTAGGTCTTTAAGTTTTTTCTTGCAGTCGAAATAAGTGCGTTTTGAGAGCCCTCTTGAATGTGATCACTGTGTTTTTGTGTCTAAGTTCAGTGGGCAATTTACTCCACGTTGCTGGGCCTTGGTATGCAAAAGAACGTTGTCCATATGACTTTGTTTTCATACTTGGAATAATGAGTATACGATTGTCAGAAGAGGAGCGTAAGTATCTTGCTGGTGTGTACACGTGGGTGAAATCGGATAAGTATGTTGGACTAGAGTCCGACAGTGAAACGTAGCACAGAGAACAAATTTTGTGTTTGATTCTGGATCGAATGGATAGCCAGTGTAGGGTACAGAGCAGCGGGGAGGTGTGCTCTGATCGTGGTACTCTAAGTATGATCCGAGCAGCTATGTTTTGAACTTTTTGAAGTTTAAGTAGTAGATATTGAGATGAACCAGACAGAATTGAGTTACAATAGTCCAGTCTTGAAAGTACTAATGAACACACAAGTGTTTTAGTGGCATCAACCGAAAGATATTTGCGAATTGAGCTGATGCGTCTCAGCTCAAGATATGCAGCCTTGCATATGTTCATGACATGTTCGTGCAATGTGAGAGTACTGTCCAGAGTAACACCTAGGTTTCATACTGATTGTGTGAATTTAATGTTGGCGTTGCTGATATTTATTGTTTTAGGTAAAGGATGTGAATGAGAAAGTCTTTGTGTTGTGATCAGAATGGCCTCAGTTTTATCATCATTCATCTGCAGCTTGTTACAAGTCTTCCATTATTTCACATCAGAAATGCACCTCTTTACACCTTGGATGGTAGCATCAACTTCAGTTGGGTGGCTAGATTTGTATATTTGGGTGTCATCAACGTACAATTGATGAGACACTGGATGATGATCTATGACACTTGAGAGTGACTGAGTGTACAGAATGAAGAGAACAGGTCCAAGAACAGACCCCTGTGGAACACCACAACATAGATCAACTGGGCTGGAGTGGATTCCATTTGCAGATACAATTTGTGTCCTGTTGACCAAGTAGGACTTGAACCACAGTAAGGCTGTATCATGAATGCTGGAGACGGTGAAGTAATATGGCATGGTCTATTGTGTCAAATGCTGCAGACAAATCAAGGAGGGTGAGGACTGTAATCTTTCCGCTATCCAAAGCGGAGAGAATGTCATTCACTACTTTTAGAAGAGTAGTTTCAGTACTGTGGCAAGGGCGATATGCAGATTGTACATTGCTAAAAAGACTGTTTGAATTTAGATGAGATACAAGCTGGGATAGAACAACCTTTTCTAAGATTTTTGAAATGAATGGGAGATTAGAAACTGGGCAGTAGTTCTTTAAATCGTTATGGTCTAGTGTTGGTTTCTTCAGCAGAGGCTTTACAATGGCAGTTTTTAAAAATGATGGGAATTCCCCGGATGAGAGAGAGGTATTAATAACATCAGTTAGTGAAGGCAATACTGGACAATTTATAAACAAGACGATGGCTTTTAGACGCGAGAACAAGATCACGGCTCTCTAACTTGGTGATACGACCTCGGCTCTTTAGTTTGATGACAAGACCACGGCTCATTAAATTGATTACAAGACCGCGGCTCATTATATTGAGGACAAGATCACGGTTCTTTAACTTGAGGACAAGATTACGGTTCTTTAACTTGAGGATAAGACCACGGCTTTTTAACTTGATGACAAGACCACGGCTCATTAAATTGATGACAAGACCACGGCTCATTATATTGAGGACAAGATCACGGTTCTTTAACTTGATGACAAGACCACGGCTCTTCAACTCGAGGACAAGAACACAGCTCTCTAACATGATAACAAGACTACATCTCCTTAAATTGATAACAAGACTATGGCCGTTTAATTTGAGGACAAGACGACTCTTGAAAATGAGGAAAAGACCACGTTTATTTAACAGGATGACAAGGCCACGTCTGCTTAGTTTGATCACAAGACCATGGCTCTTTAATGTGAAGACAAGATTATGGCTATTTAATTTGAGTACCATACCACGGCTCTTGAACTTGTTGATAAGACCACGACCATTTAAAATCATGACAAGACTACAACTCCCTAATTTTATGACAAGACCAAGGCACTTTAATTTGAGGACAAGACCACGGCTCTTTAAATGAAGAACAAGATCGCGGCTCTTTAACTTGAACATAAGACCACATCTCTTTAAATTGCTGACAAGACCACATAAAAGTGTATGAGTTTAAAATCAGGCAGATTTCTATCGAGAGCTGCAATGAGGTAATTGTATCTTCAAAAGTCATGTTATATCCTGCTACTAGTACTGACGTTTATTACAACATTACACATGGGGGTGCCTCGTTTGTAGATATTGCAAGGATAAGCTTACTTAAGGTAATAAATGTATTCTTCTTGTATATATTGATCTTTAGCCTATAATTATACGGTTGGATTAGGTGCACTTCAAGCAGCATACATCAAAAGACAGCTGTGTAAGATAAACACCATGTTGTTCGTAAGTTTACAGTAATTCGCACCGTATTAGATCCAAGAACTGTAAACTCTGAATTCATTTTGAATTGAAGCAGCACTTCACACACTTGACTGCAAGAGGGTCTGTGGTATGATTCATCTCGAAAAACAATTGAATATGACCTTCAATGTGCATAACAGAAATACAAAGAAACGACACAGTCGAGATAAGTCTCGTGGGCTTGATGAAAACGGGTTATGTCTCAAAACTTTGCAGAAACTATTGCATTGTTGGGATATAAGATGAAATTGAGAACCAACAAGCTAAGTAAAATTCAACAAATTCTTTTTTTAACCAGAAAACAAAAAGAAAATGTTTAAAAAGGAAGTTACAGTATTGTGAATTAAACCCAGTCCTAAAAGTTATATCACAAGTAGTAAAGAACAGAGTACTCTGATTGAATTTCAGTGGTGTTCCGAATAAATTGCAATCTTAACTCTACTAATGTCTTAATTCTTTATGCTGAACACTTATATAATCCATAAATGTCCTTGAATAAATTAACAAGTCCCCAAATAATTTGTAAGCCCTAAAGGCAACAAGCCCTTGTAATTCCAAAGAATAATTTAAATAAATTCCTCACAAAGTATAACTAATCACACCTAAAAGACTGTTTCCACTAGACAGGTGTTAAAATAGGAATAAACAGTTCTGATATAAACAATCTTATTTACAGCCCAACTCGTGTTATGTCGCAATAACCTTTTCAGAAAAATATTCCATCATCTAAATTGAAATTTAACCAACACTGTAAGCAAAATTCATTTCTAGAAAGTTCTAAGGTCAGAATCAAGGTTGTGTCTTGAACTCAAACCCAAGTAAACATGTTTTTAAAATTGATATTAGACAGGAAGGCCCAAACTCCTACCCTCAGTTAGGACATTCATACAATACAAATTAAATATACATGCATCTTATATCAATAGTCAGATAGCTTTTTATGTTCAATTCAAACAGGGCGTTCCCAATGAGGTGTTGGTAGGATCCTCAGATAAGACGGAAGTAAGAGTATTTTATAATACACAAATAAGCATGCAATACCTTTAATAAGGTTATACATACAAAATGGAAGAGCTGAAATAATTTGCAAAAAGGTAGTAAAAGACTGAGATTAAACATAATACAAAAAGAAGAATATTGTGTAATAAATTAGAATCAAACATAAGGCAAAAGCGAAACAATTGCAGAGAATTGTTTTGAAATTTTGTCAGGAATTTCCTTAAAACTTCCCTAATCTAAAGAAAGGGGTCAAAGATTAGGTTTACCCTTTTCGCGCGGCCTCGGGGTCTGGTGAGGTCAATAAGGGGGCTTTGGTTTTGGCTTTGTCTCCTGTCTCCTCCCCATTACAGATTATGGATTGCCCCTCACATCCTGGAAAATGCCATGCTCGCCCTGAAGACTTCAGGATAACCTTAAAACTGGAATGAACATATCACACCTCAGAAATAAAATAGTGGTTTAATCTGTTCTCGCACTTCACAGTGTACGCACTTGCTTACTGGACCACGCTGGCGCAATATGACCAAGATGGGAACAATCAAGAAATATAGTCCATTTTTAATTATGCAAAAAACGCAAAGTTGACAAAACAATGCAGCACTTCAGTTACGACATAGAGTACGTGTTATTGTTGCCGATCAGAATATACAACACGTAAGATGGATTTTAAACAAATAACAATGCCACTTGTAAAGTATATACCAATGTTACAATTTAGGCGCCGTTTTTGATCTGAAATAAAATCATAATTGTTGTTATAAATTTAATACTAATGAAGTTTTACCAAAGTCCTTTGAACTTTTACCAAAGTCCTTTGAAGTTTTACCAAAGTCCTTTGCTGATTGTTGAGTAATCTGCACCTTCAATGTCATCACAAAAATTCCAGACAAAAAGTATCAATTCTACTAGACTTCGCAGCCGGCCACTAAACTGAGAAAATATCTTTTAACAAACCAGCGTCGGACTTAATTATTACCAGTGCAGGTTTTGTAGTACAAAATGTTTCCAATACGGGTGTTTTCATGGTGACATCATAGTGCCACAATAAATTCGATTCACCTTGGATCGTAACTTTTGGACTGGTCTCGCCTAAAAATGGCCACGTACTTTAACATTGATTTTGTCGCATGTATTATCTGGGGCGGTTATATGATGACCGTGAAATGAATATTGATCAACGAACAGGAAAATAAAATGAATAATCCCCATTTTAAAGTACAGGAAATGAAATTTTCAAAAATAACACATGTAGCTGAAATAGTCCATACCGCACTCCGACATGACTGGTATAACTAACTCATCCTATAGATTCCTTGATGCTCTCTGCTTAAAACTCCTAGTCGGAATCGATCAACCTTGCGCGTTTCTTGGATTGTGTTACAGTTGATATATATTAAATATCGCCGCGAAGCTTTCGTGTGGGATGGGAGTGGATGGGAGGGTTTCCTGGAAACAATATTCTTTCTATCTTTTTAATAGAAAAAATAACGATATCTTGTATCTTAGCAGAAGATATTATTTTTAGCCCCCCCCCCCCCCTCCAGTATCCTGGGTTGTACAAAATCGTAGCCCCCACCCCCCCAAAAAAGTAAAAGTCGGACAATTAATCATTTGTGAGTTATGGGACGACATTATAAGGGTATATACCGTGACCAAAATTTCGCTGGGATGACGGTATAGGGATAGACACCGTGACCCAAATTTCGCAGCAGTAGTGAAGGGGGATATTATAGGGTCTATGGGATTTATCATTAAAAACACCCTTGGGAACATATAGGGTCTATGTAAATTTAACATGGAGAAAAATCGTGGGAACATATAGGGTCTATGGGAATTAACATGGCCAAAAACCCTGGGACAATATAGGGTCTATGGGAATTAACATGGCCAAAAACCCTGGGACAATATAGGGTCTATGTATATTTAACATGGCCAAAAAACCCTTGGGACTGTATAGGGTCTATGTAAAATTAAAACATAAAAAAATAAAAAATAAAATAAAAAAAGGGGTAGGCAATGGAAAGGCTATCTCTTTTCGAGAAATATGGCTGGCCCTGAAAAGAGCCTTTGGGTTTATGTTAATGTATTCATTAACATAAAGGGCACCGCATTGGTCTTCTTCTTGTCCTTAGGCTGCGTCTTACTGTTGGTCCGTACATCAGCACTCTTTTCAGGCATCCTTGTCTTTCGACGTAGATCCTACGTATCCACAGGCTGGTGTTTGTCCTGTGGACAACGGTCCACTTGGATCGGACATACATGAGCAAGTCTGTCCGAAACATCATGGAAGACACAAGGGTGGATGACTCAACTGTAGTCCACATCTTGAAGCGACGAGAACAGGTGAATCAATGCATTGAACGGCGCTTATTTATAGGTACAGGAAGGATTGAAACGGATTGAGTTCATTCACCAATCCGAACACGCGTTACAGAATTCAGTCAGCCCGCATCCAATCCGATGAGAGCAGTCTGTGACGTCACGTAGTCTATATAGATTCGCTAGCGCTTGTGTGCAGTCAATCTATGCGACAGTGATTCAACATGACGGAAACTCAGAAAACGATCCATTGGGGTGCACCAGCAGGGGAGACTGCCCAAGGGAACCCGGACTTACTTTCAGAAGAGGTGAATTGGGATTTTGTGGATTTTCTCTCCTCGCAAGAATTTGTTCCAGAACCTTCGTTACCTTCTTCATTACCGCAAGTGGAGAATTTTAGACAGAGACAGAAAGAAGAATTGGAGAAATTTATACAACGACAAAAGGAAGCGGAACAGGCTTTTCTCCTACAGCAACAGCAACAAGAAGAAGAGGTAAGAAAAAAACAACAGCAAGAAGAAGTAGCAGCAAAGAAACAAGAGGGTGAAAATCAAACGGTCACGGTACTGTTGGACATTTTAGCGGAGTTAAGAAGTCTGAAACAAATGTATCAGACTTCTTTATCACGACCGAAGAGAATACGACCTTCCCGAGCTAAACACGTCAACCCTGTGACTAAGCCTACCGTACCACCCTTAGTGATTTCAACCCAATCATTATCATCATCATCAACATTACGCAGTCCAGAAGTAGGCCTTGGCCGTGGCAAAGGCATAAGGCAGTTAAAGTTGATTGCTTAAACTCACCCTTTCACCATGAAGAAAAAAGGCCCTTTTCAGGGCCACCCACATTTCTCGAAAAGAAATACAATTTCAATTTGCCAATAACTCAAAAAAACCCCCAAAAAACCCACCCATTTTACCCTTATAGTACGTGTCTGTGTATGAGTGCGTGAGTGTACGTTCTTATTTTAAAATCAAAACTCAAAGACACTTACCTTATATCATTCATTTATTCTTTTATCCATTTTTACAATCCAATTCACAACACAACACTTTAATAAAAAGTTCATTGACTTCTTCTTTCTCCTTGTTTACTCTCTCTGTTTTTTAAATTTCTTCACCGTCTTTTCCTCATTTTCTTCCCTTCTTCTTTTCTTCTTCTCCTGTTTCTTTGCCTCTTGTAAATAGAATTGTCTTTTTTCTTCCTCTTCTTCCTCTGAAGAATCCCTCTCTTCTTCCGAAGAATCCCTCTCTTCTTCTGAAGAATCCTTCTTTTCTTCTGACTCCTCTTGTTTCTTTTTTGGGCAATCTGGAGACCAATGTCCTTTTTCTTTACAATAATAACAGGTATCTTGACTTTTGTCTTTTTTAGTCCCTGTTTTTGTTCTTTTTTGACGGTCTGGACACTCTGAAGACCAATGCCCTTTCTTCTGACAGATATAGCAAGTATCTTGACTTTTATCTCGAAAGGAAGGAGAGTAGTCCGTAGGCTGGTCTGAAGAGAATTTTCTAATGACCCCTCGCAAAGCTCTGACGAAACGTTCCATCTGGTTAGTCTCTTCCATCGTTGTGCTCGGCTTGAGAGTGAAATGAATAGTGAAAGGATAAGACACACACCCTTTTATATACGCTGGTCTGCTATGACTATAAAGTAGCTCATGGTGTTTGAACTTGAGTCATTTGACTTTTTGCTTTCAAGATGAAACGATCCCATTCATTTGAGAAGAAAGAAGAAGAAGAAAGTAAGAGGCAGAAACGTGATCTATCGCTTCGAACCAGGGGTGAAATCTTGGCACAAATTCATGCCAGTGATTTTGAAGAGGACATGAGTGAACCAGAATTTGAAACCTCTAAACCAAGTTCACCACCTTTAGTCAACCCTGAAAAATACTATTCCATTCGAGAGACGGAAAAGCGCTCCTCTAGAAAATTTAGAACCACGGCTTACAAATACACGGTGAAGTTTAAAGATTTCAAGTCTGAAGTACCGTTAGAGGAAGCAGAAGGGTTCATCACCGGAGTGTGGGATTCTCTGCTCACTGCACTCAAGCGACAATGTCAACCCAAAGAAGACGACCGCTTGAGACTTTCCATACAACACGACGGTTTGAAATCCCCTGTTTGGATCGAGTTTAGCACCCCTGCAGAATTGACCGCTTCCAAAGTCATGGACAAGATTCAACACGTGCAACAATCTAATGACCAGTTTGACATCACCGATGGAAAAGCCACATTGGACATGACCCACGTCTCTCCTCCTCAAGGGACCGGACGCAAAAAGATGTTATTGGTGAACGACCTTCGCAGCATTAAGCGTAGCCTTGTCCAAATTCACAATCCTCATGACCAGATGTGTTTAGCCCGTGCCATCGTGGTGGGACGAACCTATGCCAACAAGAACGACACGGTAGAATGGAAAAGAGACTGGGAGAACATTCAACAATCGGACGGAGCCAAACAACGAAGTGAAGCAGAACTCCTGTTACGACAAGCTGGCATGTCCAAAGACACACCCTGTGGCATTCCTGAGATGCAAAAATTGCAAGATGCCCTAGCTCCACGATACACCTTGAAAGTGTACCCTCAAGAAGTGCGCGGGTCTCTGTTGTTTCGAGGGCAAGATTTTAAGGACGGAAAATACATTCACGTTTATCATCACGATGACCATTTCGATACCATTACCACTATCACCGGATTCCTGGGATACGGTTATTACTGTGAGAAATGTGACCATGGTTATAATAATCGAGAGCAACACAAGCATTGTGGATCGAAATGCTCAGGATGTTTGGCCTCTTCACCCTGTCTGAGCGAAGAACCAGTGCCTTGTTCAACTTGTCTGCGCACGTTTGTTAGCCCTACCTGTTACCAACAACATCTGAAAACGCAAGGTTCACAGCAGAAATGCGCTTGTCAACTCCTGAGATTGTGCCCTACGTGTGAACAAGTCATACGTACCAATAATACCAAGGCACACGTATGTTCAGGAAAGAAAAAATGTCACATTTGTCACCACATCGTGGACTTGGAACACCAATGCTACGTGCAAAAATACCAGCCCCCACCAGAGAAAGAGGATGGTCACAAGAAGAAAGGCAATTTCATCTTTTTCGATTTCGAATGCATGCAAGAGACCGGCATTCACATTCCTAATTTCTGCGTGGCTCATCGAGCGTGCGAGAAGTGCATTCAAGAACCTATCTTCAGTCATTGTCCTCACTGTAGCAAGATTCCTGGAGGGCGTGAAAAAATCTTTCGGGGACCGAACACGTTAGCCGATTTTGCCCAATGGGTCTTAGACCCCATCGACAAGACGTGGAGCCAAGAGGACATCGAACTTTACGGAGATTGTCATCGTCATGCCACGGTGATGGCTCACAATTTCTCCGGATACGATGGACAGTTTCTTTTGAGGTACTATACGGAACAAGGCACCGAGCGTCCTAAAGTGACTTTGAACGGAGCCAAAATCATTTTCATGCAAGTGGGACAAGTGCAGTTTAAAGATTCGATGAGCTATTTGGCCATGCCTTTGAGTCGAATGCCTAAAACGTTTGGAATGACAGAAATGGCTAAAGGGTACTTTCCACACTTTTTCAATACGGAAGCCAATCAACACGCCGTTCTACCCCATTTACCCGAGGCTCACTATTACGACCCCGACAACATGCGTGCCGAACAACGAGAAGCTTTCTACGCTTGGTATCAGGCTCACGCCTCGGACCCTTTCGACTTTCAGGAAGAAATGCTAAAGTATTGTCGTTCCGACGTGGACATTTTACGGCGTTGCTGTGGAAAATTTCGAGAACTGTTCATGGAACACGGAGGGGTCGATCCTTTGAAAGAAGCTTGCACCATTGCCAAAGCGTGTTCCTTAGTGTATCGCCAACGATTCATGCCTGAAAACACCGTGGCTGTCATCAGTCCTCAAACGACCCACTATGTCAAACGTCAATACTCGGTCAAAGCCCTACGTTGGTTACATTACTTGTGCGACAAGGAAGACAAGTGGATTCAGCATGCCCGCAACGGAGGGGGCGAAAAGACCATCGGAACGTATTCGGTCGATGGCTGGGACTTAGAAAACCCCAAGATCGTGTACGAGTTTAACGGTTGCTTATTTCACGGATGTCCCGTCTGTTACCCTGACCGTGGCACTAAAAATCAGTTTTTGCAACGAACCATGGAAGACTTGTACCAGGACACTTGTCAGCGGTGCCTAAAGTTAGAACAGCAAGGATACCAAGTGGTGGAAATGTGGGAACACGAGTACGATCACCGTATGAAAACCGATCCCGAGTTTAAACGCCTCGTGGAAAGTTACCAGTTCATGGACCCGCTGAACCCGAGGGATAGTTTGTACGGAGGAAGGACCAATGCCACCTGTTTGCTGTACCAAGCCGACGAAGAGAAAGGAGAAGAAATCAAATACTTGGACGTGTGTTCGCTGTATCCCTACGTGTGCAAATATTGTCGCATTCCTGTAGGGCACCCGCAATTGCTGACGGAACACATCGACCTGGTCAACATTCGACAATACGAAGGCTTGATCAAGTGCAAAGTTTTGCCTCCCACGAACCTATACCATCCCGTCTTACCTCACCATTGTCAAGGCAAACTGATGTTTCCCTTGTGCCGTACTTGTGCCGAAACGTGCAACCAAGACCAACCTTGCCATCACAGCCAGGAAGAACGTGCCTTGACGGGAACCTGGGTCAGCGTGGAATTGTTCAGAGCTCTGGACATGGGATACCAACTGTTAGAAGTGTACGAAATTTGTCACTTTCCCAAGACACAACAATACCACAAGGGTGACCCCACGCTGAAAGGCATTTTCGCAGACTACGTGGATGCCTTTTTGAAACTGAAGCAAGAAGGCAGCGGCTATCCTTCCTGGTGTTACACTCCCGAAGACCAAATAAAATTCAAAGAGAAATACTACGAACAAGAAGGCATCACTTTAGACCACATCGAGAAAAACGAAGGCAGGCGATCGTTTGCCAAAGTGATGTTAAATTGCTTGTGGGGTAAAATGGCACAACGACCGTGTTTACCCAAGACGGAATATTTGACAGAACCTTCCCGTTACTTCCAGATGATTCACGACAAAACCAAATACATGAAACACGTGGACGTCGTTCGAGAGAATTTGATCTTGGTCAATTACGAAGAAGATCTGGACTTTGTACAAGACGACCCTTTTGGAAATGTCATCATTGCGGCTTACGTGACAGCCCATGCTCGCTTAAAATTGTACGAAGCTTTAGAACTGTTAGTGGAACGCGTCCTGTACTTTGACACGGACAGTTGCATTTACATCCATCACCCGATTCAACATCACCCTAACATCGAAGGAGACCGTTTAGGAGCCTGGACAGACGAGCATCCCGACGACAAGATTTTAAGTTTCGTCAGTGGCGTTCCCAAAAATTACGGCTACGAATACCGTGACAAACAAGGAGAAGTGCACACGACGTGCAAAGTGAAAGGACTGACTCTGAATTATCGTACCAGTCGAGTGGTCAACTTTGGGGTATTGAAAGAAGCCTTGCAATCGGGAGAGGATGGAAACTTTAAAGTGACCACCTACCAACCGAACAAAATTGTACGTTTACCCACTCACCACATCGTCAGTCGACCCTTGGAAAAAATCTATCAAATTGTATACCAGAAGCGAGTTCGACTTCCCAATCATTTCACCTTACCGTACGGTCACGTCGGTATTGGTCTGTATATATAAAGGAACCCTAGGCAAGATTGATAGTTCATCGTGACTACCAAGACCGAGCGAACAAGATGAATACTTTGAAAGAGACATCGTTCCAGTTTGGGGATTGTAAAAAAGTTGTATCTTCCTCTAGTGTGACTAATATTGGATGGATAAGACCCAGACATTGCGACGGAAAATGTCCGGAAGGAAACTGCGATTGTCCATGTGGTTACCATTGTAATTGCGTAACGGAGTTTGCAGACGAGTGCGATTGTGAGCCTTGCGATGGATACGATGCTGTACCTTGTGACCTGAGCGATGCCGTAAAGCATCATGGGAACTTTAGTGCCCCTACCCCTATCATGGAAAGTGATGCTGTGCGTGTCAAACCTGTGGGATGCGAAAGCGATGCTGCTCGTCCTCTTGGACATTTTACTGGGTTTCGTTTTAAAGGGGAATGTTCACCTTCACGTCTACCCCCCTACGGATGTCATCCAGCCCTGAACAAACTCAAGCCCATGTCACTCAACCCTCATCGAAACGAACCTGTGAAAGACGAATATTCGTTTCCTGTGCGTTTGTCGGAATACTGCGACTTTGAAAATCGTCTTCAATCGTTCAAAGGAAAATGGCCAAAGTATCTGGGAGGACCGACCCCTGAAGAATTAGCCAGAGCCGGATTTTTCTACTTGGGCGAAGGAGATAAAGTCAAGTGCTTCAGTTGCGGTGTGTCACTTCACCACTGGGAACCGCAAGATTCGGCCTACGTAGAACATGCTCGATGGTCACCGAATTGTCATTACTTACCCTTAGTGGGACCGAGACATTGAAGTAACTTCTTACCATAATAATCTGTTCATGGATACTTTACAAGAGAACATTCGTGCTTTGCCTGTGGAGTTGAGAGAACGCATTTATCGAGAACTGGTCAAAATACAAGTCAAACGTAAAGAACAATTGCATCCGTTACGTCACCGGTGTTTGAACCACTGGTACCTGAAGGCTATACAAGGATTGATTCAATTGAAAGTGTTCCATCGGACAGACATTGATCAACGATCCTCTAGTTTTAAAAAGGATTGGTTTGGTATGGACGATTGTAGTTACATCATTGTAAACGTACTGCATCGAATTCCAGAGGAAGAGTTAACGAATTACCAACATCTTGAACACAATGTCAACTTAGTGAAAGAGGAAACTTCTGAACGAATTGTAATGTGTAGATTAGTGACTCAACGATTTAAATTCGACACTGAAGTGAAACCATGTTTGTGCAAAGAGTACATTTCTTGTGTCAGACCAAAGAGGATTTAGTATGACCTATTCATGGATACTTTGCTAGAGAACATTCGTGCTTTGCCTGTGGAGTTGAGAGAACGCATTTACCGAGAGCTGGTGAAAATACAAGTGAAACGTAAAGAACAACTGCATCCGTTACGTCACCAGATCTTTAACCACTGGTACCTGAATGGTATAAGAGAACTGATTCGTCAGAAATTGTTTCAGTGGTCAGACCTTGTTCAATACTTCCAGGCCCCCGATGATTCACGTGTTGATCATTTTGGTTACTTCGAGATTCACCTAGAGCAACCCATTGAGGAAGACGAGGTAAAGGATTACCAACATTTGTTACGTGGAATCTACTTAGCGGAAGAGGAAACTTCTAATCGAACTCTGACGTTTCGGTTACAGTATGCAAGATTTACATTCCCAACTGGAGAACGAAGATCTCTGGCTAGAAAGTACGTGTATTCTTTTCGAAACAAAGAGACTATAAAAACAGGCTGTTATGCCACGACTTATGTCGTATGTCATCCAACAGATTCCGTGGAAGGAACTCAATGACCATATTCAAACCGTGGATCATTACCATCAATTATTACAACAACTGTATCCATTCAATTTGGGACGACAAGTGGTGTGTGTCTTAGTGACTTGTTTTCTGGGATTTCGTTTACCAGCCGATTCTTTGTGGACTCTTTACGATCAGTACTTACCACCTCAATGGCCTTAAATGGTCACGAAAAACTCCTTTTGCTCAAAGCCTTGCGTTTTCATCTGGATACTTCTCGACCTCAACAGGAAAAAAAGATTCGTCAACTTTTAGCTACCCAAGACGTGTATGACGATGTGTGTGTAGCTTGTGACTTACATCCCCATTGGACAGATGTCCGTGCCTGGAAAGAATGGGGTTTTGAGGCTTGGACCCAAGAAGTGGCCCAGTATGCACGAGAGTTGTTCAAGGAAAAAAGTTACTTTTCAACCCGTGTTAGTGACGGTGCCAGAAGAACCCGTCACCCAGGACAGGACTGTCGTGGACAGGCCTGAAAGACCCTTTCGGGAGGACACTTGTGTGACCTTACCCCCTACTATAGAACTGGTTAGAACATTACCCAAAACATGTGGTTGTTGTACAGACACTTGTGTTTATTCCACGTTCATAGTTATCATGTGCCTTTTATCCTTGTACTTAAGCCTTTGGCTTTTATGTATTTTTGTCTTTCGTATTTATGTTTGAAAAAAAACATTCAATAAACGTGTTCTGAAAAAGTATATAAACTTTTGTCTTGTTTGTTTTTCGTGTCACAAGTGACATTTCTCACACCATGGCTACCTCTACTGTCTCTGCTCCCTCTTCCTCTACTGTCAAAGTCATCGACGAACACTTAGATCGTGCCAGTTGGGAGGCTTTGTATCTTCGCCATCCCTTTCACATGCTCATTGCTGGACCTAGCGGTTCAGGCAAAACCGAATTCGTCAAACGTTTGATCGAACATAAACATCATTTGATCGATCGGCCACCTCAACGGATCGTGTGGTGTTACAAAGAGTGGCAATCGGCGTACAGCCTCTCGCGAGAAAGTCAAGGCGATTCCATCGTGTTTGTGGAAGGCATTCCTAAAGAAGACGACGGCATCGTCTCTGACTCCCATCAAACCCATTTGGTCATTTTCGACGACATGTTAGGAGAAGACGAAGAAGAAATTAAACTGTGGTTCACGCGTAAAGGGCATCACCGTAATGCCAGTGTCGTTTACATCACCCAAAATTTGTTTCAACAAAGTAAAGCCCATCGCACCAACAGTCTCAATGCGCATTACGTGGTCTTGTTTAAAAGCCCTCGAGATAAATCGCAAGTGCAAGTCTTAGCCAAACAGTTAGGAACGCCTTGGCTGACTCAGGCGTACGACGATGCCACTCAAACGCCACACGCCTATTTACTCGTCGATTTGAAACCTACGACTCCCGAGGATTTGCGATTTCGTACCCACTTGTTTCCCCACTGGTGCCAAGACGGAGGGCCTGTCCTGTACACGTCTCCGTCCTCGACTTCATTTCACTCCCCATCAAAAAATCTATAAAAACCTCAGACCCTTTTTCGTCTGTCTCACACAGTGTGAACATGACGTCCCTTCAGTCGCATCTTCCCGTCAAATTGATTCGTGCCTTGTATGGCATCAGTCGAGAAAAAGATCCACAAACACGAGCTCGTGTCTTAGAAGCTAGTCTCAAAGAAGTCTTACGATGGTTCACGGTGACGGCACGTCAAATACTCCAAGGAATCATTCAGATTCCTCATCAAACCAAACGCTTTTTCGATGGAAACAAAGTCGCTTTGGTCCAACTGGCCGATCCCCGCATCGACACTCAAACCAAAAAACAAATCATTTTGAAACCTGGAGGGAGCGGTACTCTAGGAGGGGTCATCATTCGCTCACTCTTAAGATGGGATCCTAATGCCCCCAAAGTTATCCCCAAGACAAAAGTCCAACGAAGCCCCAAGAAGAAAAAGAAAAAGACCCCAAAGAGAAGAACTTCTCCAGTGGCGGGACCCTCCTCTTACCAGACACCACCCCGGAAAAAGAAAAGAAGCCCCAAGAAAAAGAAAAGTCCACAGAAGAAAACTAGTCGCAAGAGAGGTACTTCGGCCAGGACGCAACCTTACACTCGCAAACCACGACCTGCCACAGCGGTGACTGCGTCTCCGGCAGCCTCACGTTTATCCACTTCTCCGTTGATGTCACCAGGAACTGAAGAGTACTTGGAGACGTTGATCACAACAAGAACTTCTCCGTTGATGACCCCCAAAAGAACTTCCCCAGTGGCAGGACCCTCCAATTTAGTGGCAGTGGCTGCTGCTCACAAAGTACCTTCTCCCAAAATCAACGTCCATGAAAGATCGGGCATGTTACAAAGTTTACTGGATTTGTCCAAGCAAGAACTGGCTCGATTTAGTCCGTTACGTACCCCTGCACGACGTGTCATGCCTGTCCTCAAACTGATACGCCGTAAAGACAATCAATGGCGACGCGTTCCAGTACAAAAAAGGCCTGTGACCGAGTAGGGTATCAGTGTTTTTAGGTGCTCCTAAAGACTCAAAGATGTCACCCTCCAGAAAACCCCAAGGAAAGAAAAGGAAAGGACTGCCACCACGTTTAGCCAAACATGGGGACCTGTTATCTGTCCTGTCCAAAGCTTCTCCACCACTACGAAAAAAACTCATTCAAACGGCCTCCAAAGAGGTCATCGATACCGTGTGCGAATGTTGTTTGAACGTTTTGAAAGGCACGATCCCTTTGTCCAAACACCAGAAACAATGCTTAAGCAAACATCGTCACGTTCTTCGCCAAATGGTTCGAAAGAAAATTCCCATTCGTCAAAAAAAGAAGATGTTAGTGCAACGTGGAGGCATTTTGCCTCTCTTGTTAGGCCCCATACTGAAAGGAGTCTTGGGAACCATGTTGGGAGGACTGGTGGGAGCAAGATAAAAAGGCCCTCGGAAGTCCCAAGATCTCAGAATTCACCCCTGACAACCCCATGGAAGGACGAAAACTAGCTTTAGTGCCTTACAAACGATGGATGGAATACCATCGGTGGCAAGAACAACGCACCCCGCATTTACCTCCCAATCCCAGTTTGAGCGAGATGTCCCAGTTACAGCACGAATTGCAATCCTTGATGGATCGCCAAGATTTGTCCGAAACAGAAAAATCGCAAAAGTACGGTCAACTCTTGCAACGACTGCAACTCTTTCACCAGAAAGCTTTAGACGAAACAGCTCTACCCACTTTGAAAGATTTTAAGACCTTGATGAAAAGTCCAGCACCATCACCAGTACCAGTACCAGTACCGGTACCAGTGGTCAAGACAGAAAAAGGAAAAGAAGAAGAAGAAGGGTTCAAACTCCACCAGAAAAAGTACGCAAGTTAACAACACCACCTACCTCCAGAATTGGATGGATTAAAAAGATGATGGCCACCCCTTCTTCCTCACAAGAGAAAAAGAAAGTGAAGACAGAAGTGAAGACAGAAGTGAAACAAGAACCGATATCCCCCGCTCAGACATCCTTCTCCTCTTCGACACCTATTGCTGGCCGCACACGCAAAGCATTGCAATCCAAGAAAGTACCCCAAGAGAAAAAGAGTAGCATCCTCCAAGAGTGGGTGTCTTATTAACACACCAACCAACACAAAAAATGGAAAAAGTCTTAGCCAGCATTTACTACGATCCCTCCCATCCTGCAGGTTACGCAGGAGTTCAAAAATTGTATCGTGCTGCCAAAACGCGACTGAAAAGTCTCCGTTTACCTCAAGTGCAACGATGGTTACAAGAACAAGCTACCTACACTTTACACAAACCCATTCGACGCAAGTTTGCCAGAAGTCGCACCCGAGTGGAAGGCATCGATCATCAATGGCAAGCCGATTTAGCCGATGTCTCTCATTTGGCCAGCTACAATCGTGGCTACAAATATTTGTTTTGTGTCATCGACGTCTTTTCCAAATTTGCCTGGGTCGTGCCCTTGACTTCCAAATCGAGCAGCGAGTTAGTGCGAGCCCTACAACGGGTGTCGAAACAAAGCGGTCGTCACCCTCTTCGATGGCAAACGGACAAAGGCACCGAATTTCTGAACCAAGCTTTCCAAAAAGAATTAAAGAAACGTGACATTCATTTTTTTACCACCGAGAATCCCGAAACCAAAGCCAGCATCGTGGAACGTTTTCAACGCACTTTGAAAGAACGCATGTGGAAATATTTTACGCATCACCACACTCTGAAGTACATCGACATCTTACCGCACCTGGTGCAAGCGTACAACCAATCTTACCATCGAAGCATCGGACGTGCTCCGCAAGAAGTGACTCCCGAGAACGAAGTGTTGGTGTTTGAGCGCCTGTTTGGTACGTCCCCGACGAGGGCTGTCCCCAAGAAAAGTGGAGAGTTGGCCGTAGGAGATTGGGTGCGCTTTGGCAAAACCAAACGCACTTTCGACAAAGGTTACTTACCTAACTGGACGACCGAATTATTTCGCGTCACTGGACGAGTGCATGGCCGTCATCCTGCCGTCTATAAATTGGAAGACATGAACGGAGAAGTGCTCAAAGGAACGTTTTATTTGCCCGAGTTACAACGTGTGACCAAAAAAGAAGACGACGTGTACGACATCGAAAGCATTCTCGAACGCAGAACCCGTAAAGTGGGCAAACGACGTGTCAAAGAAGTCAAAGTACGTTGGAAAGGATATCCACCCAGTTTCGATTCTTGGATCGACGCTTCGCAAGTCATCGACTATAAAAAGAAGAAGTGACCATCATGCCCTTTCACACGTCAGACGCAGCTACGTCGACCACTCCTTCTTCCCCTAGTTCTTCTGTGCAAGATTTACAAAAACAACCCTTGTGGGTGTGGTGTGGAGAACGTGTGCCTAAAACGCAAATCGTCTTTTTCTGCCAAATATTCGTGGTGTATTGTGTCATCGGGGCAGCCATCGCCAATTTGAGTTTGCAACAAGGAGACAAACAATTGTGGACCATTTTATTGAGCAGTTGCATCGGTTACCTGCTTCCCAATCCCTCCCTGAAATTCTCCTCGAACGGGAACCCCGGGAACCTTGTGTCCAGTGCCAGTGTCAGTCACCAGTCCAACCACAATCAGAACCCCATTTTGGGCGGAGACACGACTCTGACGTCCAGTAATATCCCCTCGGACAGCCACAGAACTCTAGAATTATGAGTCACGAAAACCAATTTTACTTGACCTTACCCAGTGACAGTTCCATGGAGGTGTTTCCCAATAACACGTTGTGCTGTTACACGGCCAAATTACCTCAAGCCATCCCCTTAGATCACGAAGCCCATTGGGAAGTGGCTTTAGTGGAAATGATTCACCCGACCCAAGTCCTCAATGTCCTTCCCAATCAAAATTTTTTTACGGTGCAAGTTCATGACGAGCAAGTGCAACAGTGGATGGATACCCATAGCAAATATGACAAGAAAACCCGTAACAAAGAAAATCCAAACTGGACCGACTATCACTTGTTCATTCCCCCAGGTTATTATTTTAGTGGTCAACATTTGGTCAACACCATAGCCACCAGGTTTAATGGTGTGTTTATGAAAGCTTTGGAAAGTACCAAAAAAAGTGTTACCCTGGAGTACAACAAAACAGCTCGTCGCTTCCTGATAAAATTTCCTGAGGGGCCTAAAATAATATCTTTCTTATTTTGTCCTGAATTGTTTGACATGTTGGGCGGTGACATGAACCTGAAGAAGATAGTAGAACAACAAAAAGGCGAATTACTAGTCATTTCTGACAACGATACTTTTGCCAAGTATTTTCGTACCCCGGTAGAACTGAACCAAGGACTGAATTTGATGTTCGTGTACTCCGATGTGGTGGAGTATAACGTGGTGGGACACACCTCTGTGCCGTTACTGCGTGTCATTCCTTTCAAAGTGGATTCTGCCGCGAACGCTGACGAGGAAGGTGGAAACACTTACCACGTCCACCGCGAATTTGTCCATCCTCACTATTTGCCTGTCAGCAAGTCGTATTTGGACATGGTCAACATTACTATAAAAGGAGATTTGGGACAAAATATTCCATTCACCAAAGGAAAAGTCACGATGAAACTCCATTTTCGAAAACGGTTCTCTCACGACTCGTAAGTAAGTCATGTATCCAGTGTACCGAGGGGTTGCACGACAGCGAGGACACGGTTTAGGAGACATGTTAAAATCGGCCTTTCGTTCGGTGGCCCCGGTGTTGAAACCGATGGTGACACGCGGATTGCACGCCTTGAAAGATGCGGCACTGACGCAAGGCAAAGAATTTCTCCAAAATGTCATCATCGACAAACAAAACCCTAAAGAAGCCTTCATGAGGGCTGGCAAAAATGTCTTGCTGCAAACGGGCAAAGACATTTTAGGCCAACGAGAGACACCTATAAATGCCCTGCACGCTACCGAATCAGGCATTCAGCAAGGACAAGGCAGAAAGAGACGACGAAGAAAACACCCTTTCACCAGACTTCAAGCGAGAAAGGCCAAGAAAAGAAGAACCGTTCGAGACTTAGACGTTTTCGATTATTGAGACACAGTAACAAAAAAAAATGATGCACCGAGAGTCTTGCGCTTGTTCCAAGACGGAACTGGATCTGTTTACCATGCCCCCCCACGATGATGACGATGCAAGAATCCCAATGGGTGGAATTTCATCCCGTCTCCTCACTGACCGATTCCGCTCCCATCGAGTTTGAAATCAAAGGACAGCCCGAAGATTACATCGATCTGAATAGCAGTTACTTGTACCTGAAAGTCAAAGTTGTAGATAAGACAGGAGGTGATATAGACACTGAAGCGGTAGCTCCCGTCAACAATTTCATGCATTCCTTGTTCAGTGGAGTGGACTTGTACTTGAATAACAAACTGGTCAGCAGCAGCATGGATACTTACCCTTACCGTGCCTACCTGGAAAATCTCTTGACGTACGGAATAGACGCCAAGAACACTCATCTCAATGCCTGTGTGGTATGGGAAGGTGACGATGCAGGCCAGTTTGAAGAAACCGAAATTGATACAAAGAAAGAACACAATGCGGGATTTGTAGAACGAAGAGACAGAATCAAAGGAGACAACAAAAGTTTAGAACTGATGGACCGTTTGCATTTGGACATGTGGTTGCAAGAGAAATATTTGCTGAACGGAGTGAATGTTCGCCTGAGACTGAATCGGAGCAGTACCGCTTTCCATTTATTGGCTAATGATGACGATTACAAAACCAAAATCCAAGAAGCCAAACTCTACGTACGCCGTGTGGAAGTGTTACCTAAAGTGGGAAACGACATCAGTCAAACGTTGAGCAGAACGACCGCCAAGTATCCCATACGACGTGTGGAAGTGAAAACGTTCACCATTCCCGTTGGACATCATTCCATGATCGAAGATCATCTGTTCCAAGGACAGCTACCCAAGCGTTTAATCCTTGGTATGGTCTCGAATGAAGCCTTCAACGGAGCTATCGCTCAAAATCCTTTCAACTTTCAACACTTCAAGGTGAAGAAAATCGAAGTCAGTCGCGATGGCAAGACCTTGTGTACCCGACCTTTCGAACCTGACTTTACCAAGAAGAATTACTTGAGATCGTACTTGTCCCTGTACGAAGCCACCGGACAGTTAGGAACCAATACCAGTCACGGCATTACGTACGACGATTATGCAGGAGGCTACGCTTTGTGGGCTTTCGATTTCACTCCAGACCAAGGCAGCGACGAGGGACATTTCCACCCTATAAAATCTGGCCAGATTCGTGTGGAACTTCAGTTTGCAGAACCACTGAACAAGACAGTGAACGTCATCCTGTATGCAGAATTCGATAATACCATAGAAATCAACAGTTTGAGAGAAGTCATTCTAGATTATTAGAAACCATGGAAGACTGTTCTCCCTCTTTAAAGATGGAATGTGAGGAGACTGTGGAAAAAGAAGAAGTGATCATGATGAAGTCGAGATGGCCACAACAAGAAGCCCATTTAGCCTCCTGTTTTGCCAAACACTTGGTCGACGAAATGACGGAATTGATCAAGAAAAATTGTTATGGATGTCAAAACGATCATCCCAGTCAAATTCAACACGATAAATGCCTGATGTTGAGTCAAGAAGAAAAATTGGACGAGTATCTGGACGAAGCTTGGAGTCTCATCTCGAACAAAGACGTGTTGCACCAGTGGTATAAAGACTTGCGTGAACATTCTTGTCCACCATTAACCACTCAAGAGATCCATCGTATCGAAGCTCTCCGAAATCAGAGTGAGGAAACAGAACGAATAACCGTTTATTCGTCAGACATTTTCAAGCAAAAAGTCAGGATCGAATTGACGACTTATTATTACCTGTGAAGAAGAAAACAAATCAATGGATACCTGGGAACTTTTATTACCTTTTGAACCACAGTTCGTATACGGCTTCTTGGAATCCTGTCGTCTGTGCTAAAGATGAACTCCCTCATCGCAAACCTAAAGACCATCAAGCTTACGTGATCAACACGGACGACAGTCATCTCCCAGGAACCCACTGGGTAGCCGTCTACTTTCCTCAAGAAGGATGTGTGGAATATTTCGATTCGTACGGATTGCCCCCTTTGGAAGACGATATCATCGACTTTATGAGAAGAAATGCTCAAACCACCCGATTCAATAATGTGAAATTACAAGGCACAGATTCCTTGGTGTGTGGACAGTACTGTGTGTATTTTCTGCATCATCGCAGCCTGGGCTATTCCTTAGAACATTTAGTGACTCATTTCGATCCTCGTTCTTCTGCTAGAAACGATGTGAAAGTAGATCGATGGTTTTGTGACCATTATGCTTATCTTTTGTCTCAAGCTAGGAAACGTAGTGTCCATCAATGGCCTAATGATTTCCAACAGTGGAAATCACAATTTCATTCACAACGTTGTCAGCCTTGTTTAAAGTAGATTGTATTTGAAGAAAAATGTTTGTGATTTGAAAAAAAATTGTTTGATGTTATAGTGTTATAGTGTTAGATTATTGTTAAAAAAATGTTAGAGTTGTTGTTTAGTGTTAAGTGATTTTTGAATAAAAAATGTTGTGTTTTGAAAAAAAAATGCCTTTGTGGTTTGTTTAGCTATAAGAATGTTGGATTGATGCTCTTTCATTTCTTACTATCGCTCTCATGACACTCACTGAACGTTGCGACTCAAAAACCGTGTGGGGATGTTTTCCTTCACGTCCGCGCTTTGACTTTAAGAACCGGTTTGTTCCCAGTCTAACCATCCATTGTCGACTCATCCTCCTAAGAAGATGTGCTCCAAACTAGCTAAGCTCAACGAAGCCTACGTGAATTTGCATAGGGTCAGACACAGTCTGATACCGAAGCCAGAAGAAACAGAGAATGTGAGAATGTTAAAAATCACTGAAGACCTGATAGAAGAGCTCTTCAGAGAAGAAATGAACAGGGAAAAAGAAGAATGGACAGAGAAGTACAGACTTCAGAGACAGCAGCAACAGCAGCAACAGCAACAACAGCAGCAACAACAACAGCAGCAACCCGAAGCTGACAGAGGCTTTGTCGATTGTCGTATCGACACCAAAGAGTTCTTCTTCTCTTTCCGAAGAAGCAGACCTATCGCCAGAAAGTCTATCCTCAGAGGACATCGCATTCTTAGAAACTAAAAAAGAATGCCATAGCAAACAAAAAAAAAAAACAGCCCTTTTCAGGGCTACCCCAATACTCTAGAAAAGAAATAACGATCGATTTGCCAATGTGTGTAGGTAGAGTAGTGTGAAAATAAACACTAACTCTTTTATAAAAAAATGTGAGGGTATGTGTTTGTGTGTTTGTGTTTGTAAGAGCTAACGTAAGTTGGTGAGGATAGTAGATTAAAATAATGTTTTTTGGGGTTTTTGAGGTGTATATTTGGAGTTAGGTTGGATTGTTTTGCGTATGTGGATAGTCAATGGAAGTGATTCATAAAAAAATTTAAAATAGTGATGGGTAGCATAAAAAGTGAGTGAGTGAGTGTTTCTTTAAAGTCCGCGCGTTGTTGTTGTTTTTTTGGTCATGATCTAGGTAAGATGAATTTTATGTTTTTAGGGGGATGTTTTCCATCACGTCCGCGCTTTCACTATAAATTGAAACTCGTTCGGCAGTCCAGCTACCCTTGTTGATTGATCAACACCACCACCAGAAGAATGAACACCAGAATTGTGAAGCTGCTAGAACTCCAGATGCACCTGGAATATGCCAGGCGCATAGTAAACGAACTATCAGCGGAGGCTATCGTAGAAGAAGCAAGAATGAAGAAAGAAGAGGAGGAGAGAAGAGAGAGGGAAGAAGAGGAAAAGAAAAGAGAAGAGAGGATGTCGTTCAATATTCCCGAGACGGAGGATTGGGGTGTTGAAGCGAATCATCCTCCCTCTGCGCTCCCCAGAAGAAAGGTGAAAGAAGACTGGGGAAGAAGATGCGTGTGTGGCGCCAGGCCAGGAAGGTGCAACCATTAGATAGGTGCATCAGGAGTTCAAAAAAACCAACAGCCCTTTTCAGGGCTACCCAATACTCTAGAAAAGAAATAACTATTAATTTGCCAATGTGAGTAGGTAGAGTAGTGTGAAAATAAACACTAACTCTTTTTTAAGATAGTGTGAGGGTATGTGTTAGTGTGTTTGTGTTTGTAAGAGCTCAGGTATGTTTGAGTAAATAGTAGATTATGGGTTTCTAAGCGTATGTGAAGAGTATAGTTAGGGTTTTATTATATGAAAATAGAAAGTAGGGGATGTTTTCCTTCACGTCCGCGCGTTGTTCGGTCATGATCTAGGTAAGATGAATTTTATGTTTTTTAGGGGGATGTTTTCCTTCACGTCCGTGCTTTCAGTATAAGAACCCACCACGTTCGTCGTTCGAACCATTCTACGGAATAATAAAAACGAAGATGATGGTTGCAAGTGACTTGTTCAACAATTTGGTACATATATACAACTGGATAATAGATGGTATCTATGTAGTGGAGAGACTGGAAAAAGAATGGAAGATAACAGAGTACCTGGACTACGCTAAATGTCTAAACATAGCAAAAGAAGTGATAGCAGGAATGATTGAAGAGGAGGAAAAAAGATTGAGAGGTATGATAAATCCCACCTATGTCAGAGTGGGAAGCCTAAAGGAAGAACTTGACAATGCAAGCAAAGTCAGGTGCTTTCTTGAAAAAATGTCACATGGGACAGAGTGCTCTTATGTGGAGAGAGGCCAGGAAAGACTGAGGAAAGGAGAGGAGTTGATGAGAAAAGTGATGGAGGTAGAAGTCAAGAAGATTAAAGAGAGTTGGTATAAAGAAAGAAAAGATCAGGAAAACAAAAAGAAACAGGCTGATTTTGAAAGGCTAAATCAAAATTGGATCAAAGTCCAGGAAAAGTTTAGAGCCTTGGGTCATCCAGACTGGATGCCAGAAAAGGAGAAAAAGAAGACAGGAATAGTGACAAAAGTGAGAAGATGGTTGAAGAAGTGGAAGTGTTAGAAGAAACCCAAAGGCCCTTTTCAGGGCCAGCCATATTTCTCGAAAAGAGATAGCCTTTCCATTGCCTACCCCTTTTTTTTATTTTATTTTTTATTTTTTTATGTTTCAATTTTACATAGACCCTATACAGTCCCAAGGGCTTTTTGGCCATGTTAAATATACATAGACCCTATATTGTCCCAGGGTTTTTGGCCATGTTAATTCCCATAGACCCTATATTGTCCCAGGGTTTTTGGCCATGTTAATTCCCATAGACCCTATATGTTCCCAGGATTTTTCTCCATGTTAAATTTACATAGACCCTATATGTTCCCAAGGGTGTTTTTAATGATAAATCCCATAGACCCTATAATATCCCCCTTCACTACTCGCAGCTAAGAATGTAGGTGCCAATTAAATATCATGCTGTTTTTGTTGTAATTGTTCAGAGACTGGATATTGTTTTGGCCAGTAATAAACACTTTTACTGTGTCATGAGCCTGGTGATCAGCCATACCTTGGATCAGGGTTTTACGAACGTTTGTGTTTGTAATGTTCCTGTCTTCAAGTAAGTCAGCCATTCGTTTGATTAAGCTTTTAAAGTTCTTAACACGCATGATTAAATGCATCCTTTCACCGGCATAAAGCTGCGTATAAGCATCTGTGCCAGGATAAAGGTCACGTGTGAGTTAAGAAAAGTATTTTACGTACTTATGTTATGCCGGGAAGTCTTTATCCATACTCTTTAGGAATGCGCGAACAGGTTTTCTGGGAATAATTTATAAATACTCTTTAAAAATCCCCCAACATAACGACTTTTACCATTACACACACATCACACACACACACACACACACACACACACAAGAACAATGCAATCAAATTGCTATAACTAATCGCTGTTATGATAACAATATGGTAGTAAGACTGATTCAATAGTACCAGTGAAGACAATAAGTAGGTGTAATCAAAGAATATTGTAGGGTGCAAATCCCTCCATACGTGCGCTTTTCTGCTAGCTAATATTACAGAGATAAGGTATACATATAGGTTATATATTCTATAATTCGGTACCCCGTGTTATTTAAGAAAAGCAGTACACAATATATTTCAAGAGAAAGATACAGAAGAGAGAGATGTGTTTATAGCACCATACAACGTAAAACCTGAAAATATAGTTATAAAGATAATGTTAAATAAAAAAGTAGGCAGCATTCTAGACATATTCGAAAAAGAAAGAAAAAATATCGTCTTTGATCTGGACATTAAACAAGAGTTTGCACTGATAGCTTTAACACGCTGGAAACGGATGAACAAGCAAAAGAGTTTACGAGAACTGATTTATGTCAACAGCACTTTACCAGGAGTATTGTACAACGGGTACATCATGGATAACTTCCATACTCCAGGAATTCGGTCTTAGTACAGACTTCAAATATCTTACGTATAAACACCCATATATGTATTTTTGTGTGTCACGCCTGCCAAGAAAGAGGTCGCGGGTTCAAAACTCGCGGTGGCATCCCATCTTTTTATTTACTTTCTTTTGGTAAATTTATGTTCATACTTTCTTTTTAACTCGCTCATCCCAAATTTTGTATCAAAAATACCATTTTTTTCTTTTGATTTTGAAACTTTCATTTATCACTCATGTCGGGAATAGCTAACCTAAATAAGATCATTCCCCTAAATAAGATATCCAAGCGTAAATACACACATATAAACAAGGAAACATACTAGACATCCTAGACTGAACGTATTTCACGTTAAACAGTACATTTTATAACTAGATGTCAAACACGTTTCAGCTAACAAGGTTGGAAGAACTATCAGGAATGTCTACAATGATTTAGATTCACAGGAAAAAAATATTGCTCACAAATCTTCGTGTCTGGAGTACCGGAAAAAGTTTGTATCACTATAAGAAAATCCAACGAAATTAAAAATCTGACACAACTTTGTTAATTGGACACACATTACAAGAGAAACTGTACAGTGGTAGAATATAAAATGTCAAAGATGTCGGGGAGGACAGAGTTGTAAATTCTGTCAATTCCGATATTTGTTTGGTTAACATGAATTGTATAGAGATAATTGAACAAGACAACACAATATAAATTAAACAAATAGTGAATACAAAATGGAATACGTGGGCAACAAGGAACGGAAGCGTGTATTCTATTAGCAAAAAGTGAATCCAGCATTGCACTCTTGTAAAAACAGACTTTGAAAAAACAAGTTTAAGACTATGAAGGACAAAGACTTGAGACCAATTTACGCACAAGACGAAATTGAAGCATATCTGCAGCATAGACACAATTGTACCAGAACTAGATAAATCGCCCGATGCAGTAAGTCTGCAGAAGACAAGAGTTTAACACGCTTAATGCAAAAAGAATTTACAAAAACAAAGAAAACGCTCTTAAATACATAGAACATAAAACAGAGATAAACAAAATTGGTGAGATAAATGATGGTTGTGTTAACATGCTTAGACAGACAAGGAAATAGATGGAGTCTTTAAAGCGTTCTCTGTAGTAACCTTTCTTGTTTGAAACCCAGCAACACAGAAACAGTATAAAATCAGTATAAAACCAACAACACAGCCACAGTATAACTTTTGTATTAAACCAACAAGACAGTAACACTATCAGATCAGTATTTAAAAAACACAGCAACAGTATAAAATCCGAATAAAACCAACAACACAGCCGCATTTTTAAAGCCGTATCAAGTCAATAAGACAACAATATAAAATCCTAGGAAAAAACAACAACACAGCAACAGTATAAAAGCCGTATCAACCAAGAACACAGCAGCAGTAAGACAACAACACAGCAACAGCATAAAAGCCGTATCAAACCAATAACACAGCAAAAACATAAAAGCCGTATAAAATCAATAACAGAGCAACATAATAAAATCCCGTATAAATCCAACAAGACAGCAACATTATAACATCCTGTAACATAACATGTAGAACTTGCAGATATAACATTACAGTGTGCCAAAGATTCAAAAACAACAATAGTATATATTATATACTAGTACGTCACAGTTTCTTTCATTCAAAAATAAGAAAAATATTTTGAAAACAGTAGGTTCAGATACTTTCTAGTCGACCTGAGTAAGAAACTAAAACCCTCAACACTGAAAACACTGAAGACACAAGATTTATTTCCTGCACTACTTTACATTTGCGATGTTGCCTGAGCGTGCATACTATATCAGCATGAAGTAATTCCTCTTAAGACCCACCGTACATAAACTGAAGCAGCTCAAACTAACTCAGTAATTTAAGAATAAACCCAAATCTAGTACCAATGGCACAAGTAGATGCCGATTAAACAGAGACTGTATGTATATATATATATATATATATATATATATATATATATATATATATATATATATATATATTCAACATAGAAAAAAGCTTTCATCGGCAAAGGTAAAACAAGGTTTCTTATGCAACTGGAAAACAAGACAAAATAATTATTCATCAAGGACTAACTTTCAGAGCAGGATATTACAAACAATAGATTAACACAAAGAGTACATTCTGACTCTTAGAGCAGACAGAGTTAAGTCAACAGATTAGCACAAACATTACATTCTGGCATAGAGCAGATTAAAACAAGAGTTTAACACAAAGATTACATTCTGATTTAGAGCAGACAGAGTTAATCCGACAGATTAGCACAAAGATTGCATTCCGGCTTAGAGCAGACAGAGTTAAAACAACAGATTAACACAAAGAGTATATTTTGGAATGGGGCAGACAGTTAATACGACAGATTAACACAAAGAATACATTCTGGTGTTGGGCAAACAGAGTTAAAACAAGAGATTAACACAAAGAATAATTTCTGGCGTAGACCAGACAGAATTAAAACAATTGCGATAGGGGTTATGCTAAGGAACGTGATTGTTGCAAATGGAGGAGAAGTCGCTTGACATCCTTCATGTAAATAGAGCTTAATTTTTTTGTGGAAATTAGTGATCACAAGTCACAAACAATCGGCATTTAAATATAATGTATTTTGTAACAAATGAATATGTTTTGTCTGTTTGTTTTAGTAATGTATGCAACCCATTTCGAACTCGGTAAATGCATATCCATTGCAACTTTTACGTGGTTACATATGTCTTGTACAGCTTGGATTCCTTTGCTGTTACTCATATTTAATTAATTGGTACAAATTATATTTAATGGTCAGTTATGGAGAATTTTGTTTGTACTTATTAATCTGTAATCGTATATGCATGAAACACCGAATTCGTTGTTCTGATAAAATTATGTTCCATGGTACGCACATTTGCGTTTAGAAGTGTAACCGTGGCTATAGCTGGTCCAGGCAACGCCTCCCGCTTATATGAGCAAAGATATGACGTATAAAAGAAATATATAACTCGCTTACCCGGAGATTATAGTCTAAGTGATTCGTGATAGCTGAAAATGAACACTGATGCTGTGGAAATTTAAAAACTGAAACGACTGAATATACACCAACAGTAAAGATATTTATCGGTGACAACAACAAAAGATAACTAAATTTAAATAATGAAATGACAATGTGCGACCACATAAACGGTTATTTTCTCTTTGAATTATTATATGACAATGTGCGACCACATAAAAGGTTTTTTCCCTTTGAATTATTACATGACAATGTGCGACCTCACAAACTGTTATTTTCCCTTTGAATTATTACATGACCATTTAGGGCCATATAACTCTTTATTACCGTTTTATCCATACACTTCTACAGTAATGGATGTTGGCCTGGTTCTAGAATGACGTCATACATAAAGTCACTAATTTTGGACAATCTAGCTCTTCATTAACTACAAATGCATGTGTATGTGGGTGGGTGGGTGTGGGTGTTGCATGTTTGTTAGCCTCTATTGCATCTGTTTATCCTGGTGTAAGTTAGAGCGTCCGCCTCGGATGCGGGAGGTCGTGGATTCGATCATACCAAAACCTTACAAAAATGGTACTAACAGCTGCCTCGCTTGGCACTCAGCATTAAGAGGTTAGTGTTAGGACTGGTCGGCCTGGTGTCAGGATAATGTGACTGGGTGGGACATCGTGCTACATGTCTGCAGCATGATGTCCCTGTGCTAGACATCACTATAAACAGTCACACTGCAGACATCGTAACGATATGACTGAAAAATTGCGAAAGCTACGTTAAAAATCCAAATCACACACACACACACACACACACACACACACACACACACACACTATTATATTGGTGTGTCTTCAGGTGATTAAATTGTCAACACATATCATGCTATACATGTTTTAGTTTGTAAAAATGTTGTTGCATGCCGAAAGTAACGTAATTATTGTGTGCAGATATTGCCTATCCCATGCTTGTTTGTGATCATTGTTAGCAACTAGTATTTCAGTTATATCCCGAAATGCCACAAGAGTGTCAAAGCTGTTTCTTCTCTCCCACAGATGGTAACAACATAGGTAAACACAATGAAAGTAAACATCCGGAAGAGTTGGAAAACTTTTTGCAAAAATGCCAAAAAAGACAAAATGCACTTTTGGTAGATGCAAACAAAATAGCAAACAAATCAGCGAAAGAAAACGTAAAACAGGACATAAGTGAACTCACTGTGTCGTACAGTAAAGGCTTGCTAATCTAATTGGCACGCTATCCGAAAATAGAGTACATGTACTTCCTTCAAATAAATTAAACAGAACAAGAAAAGAAAACAATCCTAAAACCAACCCTGCTATCCAGTAGAAACTCTAGATAGAATAATACAAGACATAAGAAGTCCTTTATGAAATAATTTGATTATAAAGGCAAAGAAAGACATAGAACATGATAGTCCGAACGTAGTGGCCAGTATATTTGGTGATGGAAGAACACAGACCTTTGGGGAGCTACTCGCAAGCTTTCGCACATGCCCACGTAGGCCGAGCCCGAGAAACGTACCTACGCAGACAGAGGCGAGATGTTAGTGATCGGTAATGACCCCCACGTAAAAAGAATGCAAATAAATAAATAAATAAATAAATAACGTTTGGTTCAGACTAAAATTAGTGATAAAAGTCTGAAACTGAAAATATCTGGGGAAAATAATGAAAATCAACTGGCCAACACTGAAGTTAGTGCATAATTTCCAAATCTGTACGAGCCTTCAGAGGAAACTGAAAATTATGATTTTTTTTTTTTACAATTTTATCTTACAAATTTAGAGGAGTACTAAAATTCAGAACACTGGATCTCTAGCGCAGACTAAAGGTCCAAATGAGGCTGCACTAAAAGTGATACCAAAATTCCTCAACTCATAGGGAATGTAACGGAGACGGATAAAAAGGTCAAAGACAAAGTTAAAAATATGGTCGAAATTAAAATAAGACTAACCGGCATAAGTTCTTCTACTCATTGTGTGAGCAATGCGATTCTTTTGAATGTATGATGCATACTCCAAGGAGTAGAAAAAATGTAAGCAAATGAGAACTGGTTCGCATTCGTCAAGGAAAACTATAAGTTGGATGATAAGAACATAGAACTGCTAACATTAACATTTTACTTGCTTTACTTACAGCAGCTGATTAAGAAAGAAGACGAGTACCATATAGAGAGCATTATCGATCGAGGAACACGAACTGTGGGTAAACATTGACTTCACGAGGTGAAGGTTCTTTGGAAAGGGTATTCATCTAGTTTCGATTATTGAATTGCTCTTTTGCATGTTATTGACCATACATATAAGTAGAAGTTCCCAACATACCGTTAAACCAACAACATAACATTCTCAGAGTACATCTTTAAGTAGCCATAACACAGCGCCAACCGCGAACATTATGGTGTGGTGTGGAGAACGTATCCCCAAAAACGTCTCTTGCTGTCAGATCTATGTTCATTTAACCCAAAACAGTAATTTCATTGCAATCAAAGTGGCAACCCTCATCTGGGAAATTTTGGACATCATTCTCCTCTAACATCATCGGTGACCAGAACCATCAAAATATGAATAATTTATTTATTAACACTACAAGTGGCATTTCCTTGAATGTGTTTCCCAACAACCCAGTCCATAAAACTGTAATAGAAAGCTTATTGGGAAGAAGCTTTTATAAAAATCATTTATCCCACTCTGTTCGAAAATGTAGTCGAAAGTGAAACCACTCCTCGTCGAATATTGGACGAAGAATTTCAAGAACACTTCGACAAAAATTATCTTCATTTGCGAATACAAAGCACAGCCATCAGTGAATCCCCAATTACATATCTTTTCTATGAGAATTCCTTGTCGATATGATGTCAGCAATTTTCGACGATCAGTTTGGTAAAGCTCTGCAAAAACCCAAAACAAATAAACATGCCAATGTGTGTACTGATCGAATACCATGCCTTTATTGTCGTCTTAAGAATGTATTTTTCCAGCGTCGTAGGGAACAGAGCCGCTTCGTTGCAGTAAGTAATTCTTTTCAAAGTGAATTATGCCATAGCAGCGTGCGATGAAGGAGGAAACAAGTATCACATTCATTGAGAATTTGCACATCCCCATTATCTCCCTCTCAGTAGATCGTATTGCAACAATGTTAATGTTAGTATAAAAAGATCTTGGACAAAATATTCTACTCTCCAAGGGAAAAGCCATGGTAAAAATATATTTTCGAAAATGATCCTCAAGTGAATTGTAACAGATGTATTATGTGCATCAAAGAGTCACACGACACTGATGGGATTGTTAAAGTGATATGTAAGAGTCGCTCGACAACGAAGACATAGTCAAAGTGAAATGTTAGAACCAGTTTTCTGTACATCTTAAAACCTATGGCGACTCCAGGATTGTATGCTTTAAAAGATGCAGATTTGACACAACGAAACATATTTTGCATAATTTAATGTTCTACAAACAAAGTCCTAAAAAAGTCTTCGTGAAATCAGAAAATAATTTGTCGTGTCAAACTTGAAAATACCTTTTGTGTCGTCAAGTCACATCGATAAATTCACTTCACACTACTGGAGATGTCATAACTTCCTACACTACGCGACGTCAAAGACAAAGCTCAGAGACGTTAAAAATCCTTCAGATCTCAAAGACACGATCAGAAAAGAAGATGTAAGTATAATGCAATATGTTGCCTCGATAGGAACAGCACCAGAAACAATGTCAGGAGCTATAATCCATCAATCTATTAATGGAGGACAGGGAAAAGGAGGCTAACCAGCCTCACTTTTGCCTTCCCGCATCCATTAATCATTAGTTTGGGGATCGATTGAGTAGGAGAAATGCTAAATGGTGCAGCTCAACCCGGGAGGTACTGACACAAATGCAGAGTGGTAACTAAAAAACAAAACGCACTTTTCATGGCCACCCAGATCTGTTCGAAAAGAGAAATATTACTCAAAATCTTTGCTACTTTCTCGCTATATGCCTATATGTTTGCATATGTCTATATTCGTGTGTTTACAACACAACTAAAATCCATGTCTTATGTTTGTGGGCATTGTGTGTATATAACAATGATTGCCATTGTCTAGATTGTTTGTGATAGTCTGTGTGTATTTATTCCATTGGTTTTTACATCCTTGTGCGATATTATGTTTGTGTTTGCAATTATAAGCATCTAACTATTGGTCACTACATACGGCGTGTTAGATAGTGTTGTGCGGAGCATTGGATAGTACTCATGATCAAGAAGTGATTGTCGGATTGTATATCGAATACTGGGTGCTGGATGGCACTCAAAATGTCGTGCTGTATAGTGCTCAAACAGTCGGGTGTTGTACATTATATAAAAAGGTGTGTTGGATAGTGGTCATAAAGCGTGTTGACTAGTATATTGAAAAGGAGTGTTGGATAGTATATAAAAATTGTGTGTTGGATAGTTAACAAAACGAGGGTACTGGATAGTATGAAAAAATAGGTGTTTGATAGTAGGGTATGTGCTGAACAGTCAAAAGGCTAGTGATGGATACTCGACTGAAACATTTAATATTACATTTCCCACATAATGTCAGAGAGTCCAACGCATGTTAAAAGTGTGGACTTTTTACCGTTACCATTTTTATTGTGACACATACGGTACCACAGCGTTGACGTCATACTTTCCATTGTTAATTACCATACGGTACCACAGCGTTGACATTATATTTTCCATGGACATATTTTTATCAATAGCACTCCGATACGGGCTATACAATCCCACAGCGTTAATCTACTACGTATTGTTAATTCCCATTTCCATCCGGGGCCATAGCGTCCCACATTACTACTTTGCAATTAAATGTCCGTTTAACATTTAACATTTCCTAAGGCTAGTATTGTGTTTTTCTCTCTTTTTCTATATGTATAGAGATGTTATCCTTTTATTTGTCGCAATTAAGCTCAGTTTATGTGTTTTTTTCTTCTCTCAATTTTATTCTTAATTTCGATATAATTGTCCACATTTATTTGAACTTTTATGTTTCGCTGCTGATTTGTACCACTATTTGTCATCAATTTGTTAAACATTAAGTTTTTTTTGTGTAATATTTTTATCTCTGTCTGTCGTAGATATTTCCAGCTCATGCATTTCTATCCACAACTTTATTGTCGGTGTTAGTGTGCATATGTGTGTTATAAAATACCCATATGTGTGTTATAAAATACCCATATGTGCGTTATAAAATACTCATATATGTGTTATACAATACCATATGTGTGTTATAAAATACCCATATGTGTTTTATACAATGCCATATGTGTGTTATACAATACCATATGTGTGTTATACAATACTATATATGTGTTATAAAATACCCATATGGCTATTTTTGCAGATGAATCTCTAAACCACTACCCTGAGAACGCCATATTTGACTTTAACTTGAAAGCAATATGACCCAGCGATTAGTTAGGAAATAATAATAATAATAATAATAATAATGCCTGTATTTTAAGAGGATAACATATTTAATACTAAACGTTAATATAGCATGTGATATACATAAACATTTATACATTATTCGTTCATGCAGAGATCAGTGAAAACTCGTGATCATGTTTAAAACTCGGATTAGAATGGCATGTAAAAATAGGTGATGCTGACCTTATTAATTTAAAATAAAAATAAAAGAAGGGCAAAATAGGTAATGCTGACCTTATTAATTTAAAATAAAAATAAAAGAAGGGCAAAATAGTTGTATACATCACAATCGGAATACAGGTCTGGGTATATTTAGCTGTGAGTCAAAAGGTAAGAATGAAACAGGGCTTAGAATTACTGTAAGATGATGAATCTCTCATTTGAATAGTATTAACAACTTGCATAATGCTGGACCCAATACAGTCTGACAGAGATTTATCGAAATAGGAAGAGCGGTATTATGAAATAAACAGCTACTGACTTGTCAAGGAACAAAGCTTAACTTCATGTATTAGCGGGTTGGTGAGATATGACGGATACATCGGTTAACCGTCACGAAATGGTATTCAATTTAGTCAAGAAAGCATTTCAGAAGATTGTGTGAACTTATCCGTTTTTAGTATTATTCGAGTAGCTCATATTTGCAACGTGGTACTCTTATATATACCCCATATCTGTTCTATAAACGGTGTAACCAAAATCCGCGATTGATAAAATATAGTTATGTGTAATATAGCGTAATATATTTTGAGAAATGTAATCAGAACGAATTTCATAAGGGCAATCCATATCATGGATGTTTGATTATAATGCAATGATTTATCCATCATGTATGTTGAAGAACCATACACTGACCATCCGAAAAGTACCCTTGGATCTTTCGCGAAGTCGACAGCATATTAGTACGATTTTTTGGCCTTGTTTGCGACATCACCTGACCTTAGGTCATGGTCCTGTGCGGAACTATAGTGCGGTGATGTTCCAGATAACCTTCATATATGTTGTCGTAAAATTAGAGAGTATGTGTCGGATGGCTTAGAAACTCGCGATGTCGGGTTGGTAATTATTCCAAAGTATTACAACCGCGGAACGTGAAATAGGAAATGTGGAGTAGGTTATCGAGAGTTCGTGTTTCCCCCTAGCAGTAGGAACAAGTTATTAGTCCAATGAAAAGGACCTTATGGGATCAAACAGGTCCGAGGCGATATGCACTACAGAGGAGACATGGATAATTTCATACCTATATATTAAAACGATTCGTGAAGAGGTCTGATTAAACGACAGGGGCATTGAACGTAGCATGTACTGCGGTCACCTAAGAAGAGTCAGGTGACGAACTGAACGTAGATCCCCATGTGTGTGTAAAAAAGGAGTAGATAAGGTCTAAATCTGTCTGGGGTTACCTGAAGGACAGCGTCGATAAATCACTGAGAGTTCAAATAGGCACCCAAACGTGTTTACAGACATATCAGGTCATTCTGGGTTAACTAAACATGAAAAATGACGTTCATGCCAGGAGATAAATTTTAATCGTCTTAAGAGTAAGTTAATCAGTATATCAATCCTAAATTTAAAATAGCTGAATAAATAATTCGTGTTGATAACTGGTGCCTTAAACACAAAATCAGAGTTTTGCTAAAGGAACAAAAAGTTTATAAGTTAGCTGTTCCTAATGCAAGTTGTTTTTCTTCTTTCTCAGCGCATGATATAAGCTCACATGGAGGCCAGTAAAGCTGGCGGAGGAAGAATCAGGAAAACCCCGATAATTACGACCGACAAACGGGAAGCTACTGGTAAGCGGTCTCACATGCCCACATTGGCCGAGTCCAGACTCGAACCCACGCAGATATAGGTGAGATGGCAATGATCGGTAAAGGCGAACCCTTAAGACCACTCGTCCTCCGGGGACCTGCTTATGTCAGTGGGAAATTCCTTCCTCAGCAGCAAAACTACTCCGCGTTCGAAAAAGAATGCTTGTTAGTGGTGTTAGGACTAGGAAAATTTCACGCGTACATTTCATACCTAAGACAGACGTGGGGCATAAGTGAGCTGGTATTTAAAACATACGTGGAACATAAGTGAGTTCATACTTACGATAAACTTGCGATGTAAGTGGGCTCATACCTTCGGTAGGCGTGCGACATAAGTGAGCTTATACCTAGATAAACTTGGGATATAAGTGAGCTCATACCTAGATAAACTTGGGACATAAGTGTGCTTATAACCAAATAAAATTGGGACACAAATGAGCACTATAGCTGAGATAAACTTGGGACATAAGTGAGCTTATAGCTAAGTAAAACTTGGGACATAAGTGAGTTCATACCTAATATAAACTTGGAACATAAGTGTGTTTATACCTAGATAAACTTGGGACATATGTGTGCTTATACCTATATAAACTTAGGACAAAAGTGAGCTCATACCTAGATAAGCTTGGGAAACATAGGTGTGTTTTTACCTAGATAAACGTGGGACATAAGTGAGCTCATACCTAGATAAGCTTGGGGAACATAAGTGTGTTTATACCTAGATAAACGTGGGACAAAAGTGAGCTCATACCTAAGATAAACTTGGGACATAAATGACCTTATAGCTAAGTAAAACTTGGGACATAAGTGAGCTCATACCTAGATAAACTTGGGACATAAGTGTGCTTATACCCAGATAAACTTGGGACATACGTGAGCTCATAGCTAAGATAAACCTGGGACATAAGTGAGCTTATAGCTAAGTAAAACTTGGGACATAAGTAAGCACATACCTAGATAAACTTGGGATATAAGTGTGCTTATACCCAGATAAACTTGGGGCATAAGTGAGTTTATAGCTAACATAACCCTGGGACACAAGTGTGCTTATACCTAGATAAACTTGGGACATAAGTGAGCTCATACCTAAATAAACTTGGGACATAAGTGAGCTCATAGCTAAGATAAACTTGGGACATAAGTGAGCTCATAGCTAAGATGAACTTGGGACATAAGTGAGCTTATAGCTAAGTAAAACTTGGGACATAAGCGTGCTCATATCTAGATAAACTTGGGACATAAATATGCTTATACCCAGATAAACTTGGGACATAAGTGAGCTCATAGCTAAGAAAAACTTGGGACATAAGTGAACTCATAGCCAAGGCAAACTTGGGACATAAGTGAGCTCATAGCTACGATAAACTTGGGACGTAAGTGAGCTCATAGCTAAGATGAACTTGGGACATAAGTGAGCTTATAGCTAAGTAAAACTTGGGACATAAGTAAGCACATACCTAGATAAACTTGGGACATAAGTGTGCTTATACCCAGATAAACGTGGGACATAAGTGAGCTTATAGCTAACATAAACCTGGGACACAAGTGTACTTATACCTAGATAAACTTGGGACATAAGTGAGCTCATAGCTGAGATAAACTTGGGACATAAGTGAGCTCCTACCTAGATAAACTTGGGATATAAGTGTGCTTATACCCAAATAAACGTGGGACATATATGATCGTATAGCTAAGATAAACTTGGGGAAATAAGTGTGCTTATACCTTAATAAACTTGGGACATAAGTGAACTCATACCTAAGATAAACTTGGGACATAAGTGAGCTCATAGCTAAGATAAACGTGGGACATAAGTGAGCTCATAGCTAAGATAAACTTGGGACATAAGTGGGCTGATAGCTAAGTAAAACTTGGGACATAAGTGAGCTCCTACCTAGATAAACTTGGGATATAAGTGTGCTTATACCCAAATAAACGTGGGACATATATGATCGTATAGCTAAGATAAACTTGGGGAAATAAGTGTGCTTATACCTTAATAAACTTGGGACATAAGTGAACTCATACCTAAGATAAACTTGGGACATAAGTGAGCTCATAGCTAAGATAAACGTGGGACATAAGTGAGCTCATAGCTAAGATAAACTTGGGACATAAGTGGGCTGATAGTTAAGTAAAACTTGGGACATAAGTGAGCTCATACCCAGATAAACTTGGGACATAGGTGAGCTCATACCTAGATAAACTTGGGATATAAGTGTGCTTATACCCAAATAAACTTGGGACATATGTGATCGTATAGCTAAGTAAAACTTGGGACATAAGTGTGCTTATACCTTAATAAACTTGGGACATAAGTGAACTCATACCTAAGATAAACTTGGGACATAAGTGAGCTCATAGCTAAGATAAACGTGGGACATAAGTGAACTTATAGCTAAGTAAATCTTCTGACATAAGTGTGCTTATACCTAGATAAACTTGAGACATGAGTGAGGTCATAGCTAAGATAAACGTGGGACATAAGTGAGCTTATAGCTAAGATAAACTTGGGACATAAGTGAACTTATACCCAAGATAGGTGTGGGACATAAGTGTGCTTATACCTAGATAAATTTGGGACATAAGTGTGCTCATAGCTAAGATAAACTTGGGACATAAGTATGTTTATACCTAGATAAACTTGGGACATAAGTGAGCTTATACCTAAGATATGCGTGGGACATAAAGTAAGCATATGCCTAGATAAACTTGGGACATAAGTGAGCTCATAGCTAAGATAAACTTGGGACTTAAGTGGGCTTATAGCTAAGTGAAACTTGGGACATAAGTGAGCTCATACCTAGATAAACTTGGGACATAGGTGTGCTTATACCTAGAAAAACTTGAGACATAAGCGAGCTTATAGCTAGGATAAACTTGGGACATAAGTATGCCTATACCTAGATAAACATGGGACATAAGTGAGCACATATGTAATATAAACTTGGGACATAAGTGAGCTTATAGCAAAAATAAATTTGAAACACAAGTGAGCTTTATCATAAGATAGGCGTGGGACATAAGTGGGCTTATACGTAGATAAACTTGGGACATAAGTGTGCACATAGCTAAGATAACCCTGGGACATAAGTAAGCTTATACATAGATAAACTTGGGACATAAGTAAGCTTATACCAAGATAAACTTGGGACATACGTGAGCTCATGCCAAAGACAAACGTGACAAAAAAGTAAGCTCATACCTGTGAAGGACATGGGTGACATTGTAAAGCATTACTTGAGGGTATATGAAGTTGAGATTTTGCAAAAAGAATCCCCAAACTCTTGCTGTGTTGGACATTTTTGTATTTGTATCGTTATTGTATTACTTGCACGAGCACGTGAATGTATGTCATACCGACTATTATAATTATAGTCTGCAATGATAATTAGGGAGAGCATGGTCTGTTTACGTGCAACGTATCCCACCATATCAAGGCGTCGTGATCTTAGGAACGTGTTGTAATAGTATACGCTTACAGAAACAAATCACGAGGTTCATAATAATTCGCAGTACTTTGTTCTAGTGAATATGGTTGTCTCTATAAAATCACACTCATCTTTCATCTTCTGACCCTGGTCGCATTCTAGAAGATGATTCCGTGTCCTTTTACCCAGCACGCGCACTGCATACGCTTTGAGCAAAATGAAGAAACGAAGATTTCCATTTGGGCATGACGACAGAGTGCATATCTGGGCACACCATGAACTTAACTTTTTTCACACTATCAGGCGTTTTCATGTGCATTTGACTAACTCCTTTTTATTTTTATTCAAACCAAAATGTCTAAGTTGAAGTGGCATGATATAGTTCCCGCCAAACACATTTTTATTACTTACACGTGTTTCCTGAAATATGCATGATCAGCGAATCTAATCGTTAACGTCACGAGTTTTATACAGACCTCATGTATTAATCCATTTTAAATCTCTGAGTGCATGTGCGCGCATACCTGACTGTGTGTATGTGTGTGTGTGACTTTTTATAACATAAGCTAGTAAAAACAAAAAAAAAACATTAAGAACCACATGGCAGATGGGTCCTTCCTGACATAATGTGTTATCGTCGATAAATAAAGGTTAGTAGTAGCAGTAGTTGTTGTAGTGGTGTTGGTAGTGGTAGTGGCAGTTGTAGTAGCAGTTACGTATTTCGAGTGATAGAAGTTGACTCTCTCACCATTCAGGCCCGGCCCTAGGGCAAGGCGAACGAGGCAACCACCTTGGTCACCGCGCTTTCAGGGGCCCCGCGCTGCTGACTATATATTTTGTTTTACTTTGCTGAGGGGCCCCGTTCGTCGCTTGCTGCCTTGGGCCCCGCACATCCTAAGGCCTGGCCTGTCACCATTACTATGCCAGCCCCCCCCCCCCCATCTCTCTAAATAAACAGGGATGTACTAAGTACCATTGTGGATTTGTTGTTTCCTATTAACGGTACATTCTACACAATACTGGTTGTATAATTCCGAGTAAGTGGCAGCCACGTGCCTTTCCAAAGTACACAATGAGACAGCCGACCTGGGTTGCCTCGACTGGGTATCGAATCGGCGACCCATTCATCATGAGATCGATACTCTACCGACCGATCTACAGCAGCTCCTAGTCGTTGTTGGATACTCTTTGCTTCTCATGCTACACACTAAGAATTCAAAGACACATTTAAAAGTCTTTATACAGTGGAAACAACCTGACTACTGTCAAAACAATAAGATCGTTTCCTATATCCAGAAATTTAAGTATGGAAGAAAATGTTTCTTATTCATTCTGAACACCACGAAATTTGATATCCAGGAAAATAAATGAATTCACAGCACGGCATTGTCTGCACGATGAAGGTACCTATACAATACATGACTTTTTTGCCGGTTGGAAATTTATCATTCATTATGATACATTATATGGGAATTGGTCATAATAACGAATATTTATACTGAACTGTTTTAACAGTGCAAACTACCATCTGCAAACTGAAGGATTGTTTCAATCCTTCAAGTTACGATCCCAATCGTGATAAGTCGAGTGCCTTAGCTCAAAGAAACATCGTACGTTATAGATTATAATTCATATCCTGATTAAAGATTTCCTGCCGGACTTCCAGTGTTTTCAGTCAGATCCGGTCTGAGTGACATCCATCACCACATGAAGAGTATCAGCAAGATGTCATGATACGCCATGTTCCTGTCAATATGGCGGATATCGTGGCGCGTGATAAAAGGGCGATAGAAGCGACCGATACAGACACGGATGGGTGTGCTACCATTTTCATATCCATCCTATTAAAATAAACCGCTTGCAGAGCTCTAATTACTCGGTTAGCCATTATTACAGATATTCTTCTATAAACGTAGATTTTCAATAGATCAGTTTCCAATCTCGATAATTTGGAGGCTTATTTTCAAATCCCACCTATTAAACAAAACTGAAGTAGCTGCATCGCGTACTACCCAAATGGATTATACCTGTGAGGTTAACAGAAAAGCTACAGAGGCGATTGCAATCCAAACATGCTCGGCATTTTCCGTGAAGTAGACAAACAAACCTTGGAGGAGATTCCTCGCCATTCAGAACAATATATATTCGAAACTGCTTTTTTCACTTTGATATTAATGTGGTTAGCTGACGACGATGAGATCGTGGATAACTTGCATCTTCTTAGGGTTCTTCCTCCACCAGTTATACTGGCAGAGAAAATGTATAGCCTATCGTGTGCTGAAAATGGCTTTAAACATACGACAACAATCCTCCATCTTAATGAAAGTACTGAATCTTTGTACCTTTTTTCCCACGATGCACCGCTGCCATTAGTCTGGTTCCCTCTTATGCAATCTGCAACACACTCCAAGACCAACTTACTAGGCTTACTAATCTGAGAAAAGCTTTTACTGGCTACCGGCCTATGATATTGCCTTGCCAAATCACGGCGGGCACCAGGTAGATTATGATGGAGAAAGGAGACAAACTCAATATCAAAGCATCGATGGCCTTTTGTTTTTATCGTAAGATATGTGGTACACTCAACTGGAGGTGAATCACCAATGCCGTCAAATTTAGATGCATTCTTTCATCTATATCCGAGGTTATTTCTGGACAGAAATGGTCGAGCGATGTTTCAAACTATAGGCCAGACTGGATACAATATGTTCAAAGCATTGAGAGATATCACATGCAAAGTTATTGTTCATTTCAGTTAAAAATTCGACCTTTGAAAAGACTGTTTCTCTGATGTGGTCTTAAAGCAGCAGTAAACCAATAACACACACACACACAAATATACATACATACATACATACACACACACGCACAAACATACATACATACATACATACATACATACATACACACACACACACAAACATACATACATACATACATACATACATACATACATACATACATACCAGATATTGTTTAAATATGCATGTTGCACTTACTATAATCAGTCGTGGGTATTCGGAATCCTGCTCTCATTGAAATACAGTAGGTGGTTTTGCAAGGGTAGACTGGAATTGTCTATTTTAGTTTTTAAAAAGGCAGCCGCTGCTACGCTTGGTCTAACAATTTCCACACATGTACTCAAAATAATTACAGTGTCGACAATATCTATGTCTTGTCTCTGACAAAATAGGGCGACGCCATCTTAACTCCTATAGGGCCACGCTATAAGAACAACTATTGGGCTACGACATTATAACTATTAAAGGGTCACACGATCATAACTAATTTAGGGCGACGCCGTCGTCATAACTACTCTAAGGCGACGCCATCAAATCTACTATAGGGCGATGCCATCATAACTAGTATAGGACCATGCCATCAAACTACTGAACAACTTTTTCAAACAATTATTATATATTTTTGCTATCCGTTTAGGCTTTTATTTACGTCCCTATGACAGATTTAGTTTTTCATTCCATTGTCTTAACAGATAGTTCCCTATACTCTTTATTGCTACGCATCCAGTGATAGCAAAATAATCTATTGTATAACGTCCTTTAGATCAGTCGGGTTAACTGACAGTCAAAAAATGTTTCGCATAACGCCCTTTTAATCAACCAGGTTCATACTTAAATATTTCATGACAATTAGAAGCAAAATGCAAATGTTCCAAATATTTTGGTCAGACTTTGTCCTAATATACATACCAACTATTGTAAATAGCTTATCAATCGTTATCTCAAAATATATATAAAAAACAACCCCTACCCTAATTGTTTGACCTTTTCAGTTTTTTCTCACGGAAACTGACTTACAATCTCTAACCTAGATCGGTAACCAATCACTGCGTCATCTGCGAGTTACAATCCGATAGTGTGTACCTACCCTATTATTACGGAAACATTGACCTTTTTCTCTGCCATGCATTTATCCCCTGCCAGCACCGTAATTATCTGCAAAGAAAGTAGTGTTATTTACAAAATTCCATAACAGCTTACCTTTACCACTGGTCTTGTTATACCATTTAACTGTAGATCTTCCCACACAGTCGTAACTTTTCCATAATTGGTCAGTTTTGATTAGTAGATTTGCCACACGATTTCTTTTTCTACTCGACTGAACTCGTTTAGCAACCAGGCGAACATGTGGAAAGACTTTTCAATTCGTCATAGTTTGATTCCTAAAGCAAAACTGCTGTATATGTTGCCATTGTCTTTTGTTTGTCTTAACATATGGTCTATTTCAAAGAAAAATTTAATTTCCATTGTGTTTTTATACAGACGAAACAATCCAACATATCAGGTGAGAAAAGAAATTCATTTCCTGCAGACGGGCACAATTGTCCTATAGCATAATGGTAGATTTTGCTGAAACCTGCAATTGGGAATAACCCATTGATATAATCCGTGTTATTAGTGGACATAAATATGATATTTGACTATAGTATCATAACAAAGTTGGATTGTCCTCAAATCTCAGCTGGGATCAAAATATGCATTTTTACAAAGGATTATGGGACATCTAGAAGGGTTGTCTGCAGCAATAAGGGGACGAAACTAGGCAGTTATGCTTAATAGATGTTTACCTATGGCAGAAGAAAGATGTAATAAAGTTTTTGTCGTTGAGAAATACAATAATTATTGCGAGGCTGTACAGTTTATCTGTACTGACACGTTTTGGACCTTTTACTTGTTTTCTTCATTTTATGTCTACACTTTATTTTGTATGTGCATTTTGAACTGCATTTGGTATTAGCGATGACTCCACTTTCTAACTCACATAGCCGATATCAATAGGAAAGACAGTTAGATTTTGACTCTGTCCCAAATAATACCGTCCCCTCTTTTAGTTTCATTTTTTTGCCCTTAATTCTCCTTTTAGAGATGCTGTGCAGTTCCTTGTCAGAGCCATCCTCTATTTGTAAGAGACCCTTCTCTTTTGTTCTGTTTCTTTTCGATCTGTTGTAAAATAAAAAAAAGAGGAAACTTCCTTGTGTCCTCTTCGAACGTACAATTGTAATCTGCCCGGGGGTAATTCATTGCCAGTAGCTTGTATACCTATTCTGTTGTTATTTTACTATCAAAATTAGACAAACTTTTTTGCACAATGTTTCTTAATTCAAGCTGTTGTATGTCCTCTATCTAACTTCCCTCCGACATGTTTGCATGCGTTGCCTATCTGCTAGCTGCTTAGGGTTTCTTAAATTCATCTATCTCGTTTACGTATTTTTCTTCTTACAGGTTTTACCAATATCCAGATGTCCATTGTTAAATGTAGAAAATATGATGTAAAAATGCCACTAACTTATTGTCAGTAAATTTTACAAACTGTCTGTTACAATTTTTCATGCATAGTTAAGAAAAATTCTCTAAAGGTCACAGCGGAAATTAAACTATCTCTTTTTGCATGGATGGCAAAGAATTAGATAATGTACTGAAATGTTGTTTAAACACGTCATACGCACCCCAAAATATGGTGTGTGTGTGTGTGTGTGTGTGTGTGTGTGTGTGTGTGTGTGTGAAAACAACAAACTGTTTCATAGATCTCTGGGTATTAAATCCTAACAATTTCGAGTTGCATTTCGCTATGTTTACCGTGTCATTATTGCTTGGAGACAAGAGAACCTTTAAATGGAGTTTCCAATATTCAACAGCTATACTTTCTTTGTTGTCACCACTGCAGTTGTCATTCCCTCTTTCAGTTGTTTCATTCATTTCTTTTACGTACTGTGCTTTAATTTATTGGAACTATTTTGCAATGAAAATTGATAGTTTACCATTTTTAAAAATATAAAATGTGATTGGCGAAATCGATTCCTTTCTCAGGCAGAAAATAGTTGTGTTATATCTCTCCATTTATAATGAACAAATTTACGCACGGACGAGTTACAAGTTTTATTTAATTGAATTTATAACCATCCACCTTTGTTGTAAGCTGATTTCAAATGCAGTTTCTCACCAATAATTCGTATATCTCTTACTCTGGTAATTTCTTCCCCTTCTCTAATTAATACATCTATGTACACCTTCTCTAATTAATACATCTGTGCACACCTTCTCTATTTAATACATCTATGTACACCTTCTCTAATTAATACATCTATGTACACCTTCTCTAATTAATACATCTATGTACACCTTCTCTAATTAATACATCTATGTACACCTTCTCTAATTAATACATCTATGTACACCTTCTCTAATTAATACATCTATGTACACCTTCTCTAATTAATACATCTATGTACACCTTCTCAAATTAATACATCTATGTACACCTTCTCTAATTAATACATCTATGTACACCTTCTCTAATTAATAATCTATGTACACCTTCTCTAATTAATACATCTATGTACACCTTCTCTAATTAATACATCTATGTACACCTTCTCTAATTAATACTTCTATGTACACCTTCTCTAATTAATACATCTATGTACACCTTCTCTAATTAATACATCTATGTATACCTTCTCTAATTAATACATCTATGTACACTTTCTCTAATTAATACATCTATGTACACCTTCTCTAATTAATACATCTATGTACACCTTCTCTAATTAATACATCTATGTACACCTTTTATAACTATTACATTATCTATGTACAGCGAGTCATGGTAAGCAGCTTCTGGCTGAAGGCACAAAAGGACAGTACATGATATTTAGTTATTGAACGTTGTTCATTATCGTCTATGGCAGGAGGTAGTAGCCTACTTCCGAGTTCTGTGGCGTCACGGTCATGTATGATACACTAAAGTGGATGGTATTATAGAAAGTTAGACAGATGTAGCTCTACAATGACACCAAATAAACTGGAATTTCAAATTGCACTACAAAATACAGAGGGAAAAACCTCAATTTTTGGAATGGATTTTTTTCTAACCAAAATTGGCCAGTGGTCGGGATCCGATTGTGTCAGGATTTTAGACTTTTTGATCTCAGATCTAAGGCAAACCGGTATGCACTGCAAACAGACAGATGACCCTTTGCAAAAAATAGGATAAGATGGGAATTTGGAATAAAGAGTGGTCTCGAGACAAAAATAATGGGTCCGTTTAGCAAAAAAAAAAAAAAAAAAAAAAATCCAACTTTTACCCTTCTGCTTATGCGCGAGCCAAATAGCCAAAGAAACACGATGTTTCTAACACAACTAGGCAGTATGTTATTGAAATATCACCTGGGATTTGGTGTTTTCGGATGCATTTAGAAATAGCTTTCAAAATGTGTTTCCTACTCCAATTTCAAAATGACAAAAACCTCCAGGGGTTAATGTGTTAATGGGTGCTTTTTGATGACGTCGCGAAATTTGAATATTCCTTGCGTATTTAATCACTTGTGCATCGACATTGCATATACATTACAAATTTAGCCATTCCTTGACGATTTGTAAAAAAAAAAATCAAAAATCCTTGTTCAGAAAGTTCTGCTTTGCAGAGGTTGTGGTCCGAACAAGTGCCTTAGGCACAGTTCTGCTGTTGATTTTTTTTAATTCATCAATTATAAATATTGGATATTGAAATAACTATAAAATGACGTCTGCTTAATCATAGCCTTTATCGCTAAATAATAGGTATGCATCGAACAGGAACAATTAGGAAGTTTAATAAATGGTGTATGATGGTGACGATCATGACATGAAAAAAAGTTGAAACTTCTTTATTTGAATAGGATGATGTGTTAGATGCACACGTAAACAGAAGTTGATGATGCTGTAAATTTCACAAATTTTAGTCCAACCACATACGGTTTTGCCGATGCCAAGCCAGATGAAGATATTGGGAAGCAAAGAATTCCACTAAAGCTTACTGACGGGTTCAAAGATAATACTTAAAAAAGGATTACATTACAAGCTGATAAGAAATGACTTAAAATGCACTTCATTAAGTTAAACGTGATTGTGATGGTAAGTTCTGGATGGTTCTATTTCAAGAAAGGGTAACATTATGATCACGCTAGAACCTAGCACTGTAACAGGACAGACTCATAACGACTTTTTAGAAAGATGGAGTGGGACAAATGAAAGAAACAATTTCCAATGGCTACTTTCTATTGCGGATATGCAGCCTCATTTTTCGCTTAAACCCAGTTTTTATACAATAATAGTACCTTAGGCGAATGAGAGGCAAATAATAAAAATAAGCGAACCGTGCCATAGACAGAAAAGAGCTGGAACAATAATTATTCGAATACAACTGAAGAGTTCAATGTCGACACTTCCACATGTAGTGAAAAAGTTGTTTACTACAACAGATGAAAAATAATTAACAGATTCCGTAAAGAATTCAACAATTATCAATTCGAAAACAGATAGCATTGAAGTAAACGAGAAGCAAATTAAAAAGTTAAACAAGAATTCATCAAGGAAAGAGATCTAAATTTAACACAGCAGTTGAACTGGACAGTGAATGTGTGTGTTTTAAGTATTAGACAGTTAATGCGTGTGTTTTAAGTATTGGACAGTTAATGCATGTGTTTTAAGTATTTTTAAAAAAAAATGATTAGACATTTAAAACAGTTATAGGGAGGATTCCTGAAAATGTTAAGGCAAAGTTATCATTAGGCGGTAGATTGAAGCAACACTGTTATGTATCAATTTATGCTATACGTACATGCATACATACATACATACATACATACGTACGTACGTACGTACGTGCGTGCGTGCGTATGGATGCATGCATGCATGTATGTATGTATGAATTAATGTTGAATAAGTAGTGTTAAAAGCATATGTATGTATGTATGTATGTATGTATGTTGCATTGTGTGTGATTTAGATTTTTAATCCAGTAGCTTTAACAATTTTTCAGTCATATCGCTACGATAAACAATTAAAGGCCAAAGTCTTCTTGTCAAATCCGCAAATTTTGTTGTCTGACAGCTGTTTGTGTGTGCGTTTATGTATTTGTTTATGTATTTGTTTATGTTTATTTCCAAGAGATTTCTATATGGTTTTCTGTATTTATATATCTCATTTTGTAAACGCATTAGTTGACGATGTATATATCATGCTTGCGTTCTCGTCTATGATGTGTCTCATAATTCTATGATATGTATAATATGTATCTTAGCAACCTGATATACTCTTTGTTGTAGAGGTTACTAAGTCATTTAGACAGTCAGTCATAGATAAATGCATGCACGCACGCATACGCGCAAACAAGTATATATATGCATAAATACATGCGTCATATGAAGAAAAGAAACTACATATAGAATTACACTGTTATAAGTTTTACATTTCATTTTCGTTGCTATCTCGGACTTAATGTTAAGCACATAACACTATAGACGTATTAACTTTTCGAAATATTATCATCATCAAGCAACTGTTAAAAGATCAGTGCCATGCTCCGCCAAATGATTGCAGATTTGCATAATTGCAGGTATTGAGATATTTCGTTTTGTCAATACGGTAGATTACACAGTATTACAATTGTATTACTACTGTATCTTTGTCACTTTTCTGTTCTATTTTATGATCTTGTATTATTCTGAATTTGTTTAATCTGATGTAATCTCTTTTTAAAGAGGAAATAAAGTCAGTCAGTCAGTCAGTCAGTCAGTCGTACGTACGTACGTGCGTGCGTATGGATGCATGCATGTATGTATGTAAGTAGTTATGTGGGATAGGATAGCGACAATGAAAATTAGCATTACAGGACCCCTTGGGAACATATAGCGACAATGGAAATTTAACATGGAGAAAAATCGTGGGAACATATAGCGACAAGGGAAATTTAACATGGAGAAAAATCGTGGGAACATATAGCGACAAAGGAAATTAACATGGGATTTTTTTTTTAAATTTTAAAAAAATAAAAAAAGGGGTAGGCAATTCAAAGACTATCTCTTTTCGAGAAATATGGCTGGCCCTGAAAAGGGCCTTTGGTTTATGTTAATATGCCCTTAACATAAAGGGCATTTGCGACATCTTCTTGTCCTCAAACTTCGTCTTACAGCAGGGCCATACATCAGAGTCCTCTTGAGGCAACCTTGTCTCTCTATATAGACTCTTCTTATCCACAGGCTGCTGCTGGTCCTGTGGACAACGGTCCACTTGGATCGGACATACATGAGTATGTCCGTCCTGAACATCATTGTTGACACAAGGGTTGAAGATTCAACGTCGGTCCACATGTTGAGGCTCCTACAATAGGTGAATCAATGCACTGAACTGCGCTTATTTATAGGGACAGGTAGGATTGAAACGGATTGAGTTCATTCACCAATCCGAACACGCGTTACAGAATTCAGTCAGCCCGCATCCAATCCGAAGAGAGCAGTCTGTGACGTCACGTAGTCAATATAGATCTGTTAGCGCTTGTGTGCAGTCAATCTATGCGACAGTGATTCAACATGACGGAAACTCAGAAAACGATCCAATGGGGTGCACCAGCAGCGGAGACCGCCCAAGGGAACCCGGACTTACTTTCAGAAGAGGTGAATTGGGATTTTGTCGATTTTCTCTCCTCGCAAGAATTTGTTCCGGAACCTTCGTTACCTTCTTCATTACCGCAAGTGGAGAATTTTAGACAGAGACAGAAAGAAGAATTGGAGAAATTTATGCAACGACAAAAGGAAGCGGAACAGACTTTTCTCTTACAGCAACAGCAACAAGAAGAAGAGGTAAGAAAAAAACAACAGCAAGAAGAAGTAGCAGCAAAGAAACAAGAGGGTGAAAATCAAACGGTCACGGTACTGTTGGATATTTTAGCGGAGTTAAGAAGTCTGAAACAAATGTATCAGACTTCTTTATCACGACCGAAGAGAATACGACCTTCCCGAGCTAAACACGTCAACCCTGTGACTAAGCCTACCGTACCACCCTTAGTGATTTCAACCCAATCATTATCATCATCATCAACATTACGCAGTCCAGAAGTAGGCCTTGGCCGTGGCAAAGGCATAAGACAGTTAAAGTTGATTGCTTAAACTCACCCCTACATCGTAAAAAAGGCCCTTTTCAGGGCCACCCACATATCTCGAAAAGAAATACAATTTCAATTTGCCAATAACTCAAAAAAAAAATAACCCACCCATTTTACCCTTATAGTACGTGTCTGTGTATGAGTGCGTGAGTGTAGCTTCTTATTTTAAAATCATAACTCAAAGACTCTTACCTTATATCATTCATTTATTCTTTTCTCCATTTTTTACAATCCAATTCACAATTCACAACACAACACTTTAATAAAAAGTTCATTGACTTCTTCTTTCTCCTTGTTTAGTCTCTCTGTTTTTTGAATTTCTTCACCGTCACACTCTCTTCCTCTTCTTCCTCCTCACTTTCTTCCCTTCTTCTTTTCTTCTCCTGTTTCTTTTTCTTCACCTGTCTGCTTTCTTCCTCTGAAGAATCCCTCTCTTCTTCTGAAGAATCCTTCTTTTCTTCTGACTCCTCTTGTTTCTTTTTTGGGCAATCTGGAGACCAATGTCCTTTTTCTTTACAATAATAACAGGTATCTTGACTTTTGTCTTTTTTAGCTCCTGTTTTTTGACGGTCTGGACACTCTGAAGACCAATGCCCTTTCTTCTGACAGATATAGCAAGTATCTTGACTTTTATCTCGAAAGGAAGGAGAGTAGTCCGTAGGCTGGTCTGAAGAGAATTTTCTAATGACCCCTCGCAAAGCTCTGACGAAACGTTCCATCTGGTTAGTCTCTTCCATCGTTGTGCTCGGCTTGAGAGTGAAATGAATAGTGAAAGGACAAGACACACACCCTTTTATATACGCTGGTCTGCTATGACTATAAAGTAGCTCATGGTGTTTCAACTTGAGTCATTTGACTTTTTGCTTTCAAGATGAAACGATCCCATTCATTCGAGAAGAAAGAAGAAAAAGAAAGTAAGAGGCAGAAACGTGATCTATCGCCTCGTACCAGGGCTGAAATCTTGGCACAAATTCATGCCAGTGATTTTGAAGAGGACATGAGTGAACCAGAATCAGAACCCTCTAAACCAAGTTCACCACCCTTAGTCAACCCTGAAAAATACTATTCCATTCGAGAGACGGAAAAGCGCTCCTCTAGAAAATTTAGAACCACGGCTTACAAATACACGGTGAAGTTTAAAGATTTCAAGTCCGAAGTACCGTTAGAGAAAGCAGAAGGGTTCATCACCGGAGTGTGGGATTCTCTGCTCACTGCACTCAAGCGACAATGTCAACCCAAAGAAGACGATCGCTTGAGACTTTCCATACAACACGACGGTTTGAAATCCCCTGTTTGGATCGAGTTTAGCACCCCTGCAGAATTGACCGCTTCCAAAGTCATGGACAAGATTCAACACGTGCAACAATCTAATGACCAGTTTGACATCACCGATGGAAAAGCCACATTGGACATGACCCACGTCTCTCCTCCTCAAGGAACCGGACGCAAAAAGATGTTATTGGTGAATGACCTTCGCAGCATTAAGCGTAGCCTTGTCCAAATTCACAATCCTCATGACCAGATGTGTTTAGCCCGTGCCATCGTGGTGGGACGAACCTATGCCAACAAGAACGACACGGTAGAATGGAAAAGAACCTGGAAAACTATTCAACGATCCGATCGAGCCAAACAACGAAGTGAAGCAGAACTCCTGTTACGACAAGCTGGCATGTCCAAAGACACACCCTGTGGCATACCTGAGATGCAAAAATTGCAAGATGCCCTAGCTCCACGATACACCTTGAAAGTGCACCCTCAAGAAGTGCGCGGGTCTTTGTTGTTTCGAGGGCAAGATTTTAAGGACGGAAAATACATTCACGTTTATCATCACGATGACCATTTCGATACCATTACCAGTATCACTGGATTCCTAGGATACGGTTATTATTGTGAGAAATGTGATTATGGTTATAACAATCGAGAGCAACACAAGCATTGTGGATCGAAATGCCCAGGATGTTTGGCCTCTCCACCCTGTCTGAGCGAAGAACCAGTGCCTTGTTCAACTTGTCTGCGCACGTTTGTCAGCCCTACCTGTTACCAACAACATTTGAAAACACGAGGTTCACAGAAGAAATGTGCTTGTCAACTCCTGAGATTGTGCTCTACGTGTGGACAAGGCATACTTACCAACAATGCCAAGGCACACGTATGTCGAGGAAAGAAAAAATGTCACATTTGTCACCACATCGTGGACTTGGAACACCAATGTTACGTGCAAAAATACCAACCCCCACCAGAGAAAGAGGACGGTCACAAGAAGAAAGGCAATTTCATCTTTTTCGATTTCGAATGCATGCAAGAGACTGGCATTCACATCCCTAATTTTTGCGTGGCTCATCGAGCGTGCGAGAAGTGTATTCAAGAACCTATCTTCAGTTATTGCCCTCACTGCAGCAAAATTCCTGGAGGGCGTGAAAAAATCTTTCGAGGACCGAACACGTTAGCCGATTTTGCCCAATGGGTCTTAGACCCCGTCGACAAGACATGGAGCCAAGAGGACATCGAACGTTACCGAGATTGTCATCGTCATGCCACAGTGATGGCTCACAATTTCTCCGGATACGATGGACAGTTTCTTTTGAGGTACTATACGGAACATGGCACCGAACGTCCTAAAGTCACTTTGAACGGAGCCAAAATCATTTTCATGCAAGTGGGACAAGTGCAGTTTAAAGATTCGATGAGCTATTTGGCCATGCCTTTGAGCCGAATGCCTAAAACGTTTGGAATGACAGAAATGGCTAAAGGGTACTTTCCACACTTTTTCAATACGGAAGCCAATCAACACGCCGTTCTACCCCATTTACCTGAGGCTCACTATTACGACCCCGACAACATGCGTACCGAACAACGAGAAGCTTTCTACGCTTGGTACCAGGCTCACGCCTCGGACCCTTTCGACTTTCAGGAAGAAATGCTAAAGTATTGTCGTTCCGACGTGGACATTTTACGGCGTTGCTGTGGAAAATTTCGAGAACTGTTCATGGAACACGGAGGGGTGGATCCTTTGAAAGAAGCTTGCACCATTGCCAAAGCGTGTTCCCTAGTGTATCGACAACGATTCATGCCTGAAAACACCGTGGCTGTCATCAGCCCTCAAACGACCCACTTTGTCAAACGTCAATACTCGGTCAAAGCCCTACGTTGGTTACATTACTTGTGCGACAAGGAAGACAAGTGGATTCAGCATGCCCGCAACGGAGGGGGCGAAAAGACCATCGGAACGTATTCGGTCGATGGCTGGGACTTAGAAAACCCCAAGATCGTGTACGAGTTTAACGGTTGCTTATTTCACGGATGTCCTGTTTGTTACCCTGACCGTGGCACTAAAAATCAGTTTTTGCAACGAACCATGGAAGACTTGTACCAGGACACTTGTCAGCGACGCCTAAAGTTAGAACAGCAAGGATACCAAGTGGTGGAAATGTGGGAACACGAGTACGATCACCGTATGAAAACCGATCCCGAGTTTAAATGCCTCGTGGAAAGTTACAAGCTGATGGACTCGCTGAACCCGAGGGATAGTTTGTACGGAGGAAGGACCAATGCCACCTGTTTGCTGTACCAAGCCGACGAAGAGAAAGGAGAAGAAATCAAATACTTGGACGTGTGTTCGCTGTATCCCTACGTGTGCAAATATTGTCGCTTTCCTGTAGGGCACCCGCAATTGTTGACGGAACACATCGACCTGGTCAACATTCGACAATACGAAGGCTTGATCAAGTGTAAAGTTTTGCCTCCCACGAACCTATACCATCCCGTCTTACCTCACCATTGTCAAGGCAAACTGATGTTTCCCTTGTGCCGTACTTGTGCCGAAACGTGCAACCAAGACCAGCCTTGTCATCACAGCCAGGAAGAACGGGCCTTGACGGGAACCTGGGTCAGCGTAGAATTGTTCAAAGCTTTGGACATGGGATACCAACTGTTAGAAGTGTACGAAATTTGCCACTTTCCCAAGACACAACAATACCACAAGGGTGACCCCACTCAGAAAGGCATTTTCGCAGACTACGTGGATGCCTTTTTGAAACTGAAGCAAGAAGCCAGCGGCTATCCTTCCTGGTGTCACACTCCCGAAGACCAAATAAAATTCAAAGAGAAATACTACGAACAAGAAGGCATCACTTTAGACCACATCGAGAAAAACGAAGGCAGGCGATCGTTTGCCAAAGTGATGTTAAATTGCTTGTGGGGTAAAATGGCACAACGCCCGTGTTTACCCAAGACGGAATATTTGACAGAACCTTCCCGCTACTTTCAGATGATTCACGACAAAACCAAATACATGAAACACGTGGACGTCGTTCGAGAGGATTTGATCTTGGTCAATTACGAAGAAGATCTGGACTTTGTACAAGACGACCCTTTTGGAAATGTCATCATTGCGGCTTACGTGACAGCCCATGCTCGCTTAAAATTGTACGAAGCTTTAGAACTGTTAGAAGAACGCGTCCTGTACTTTGACACGGACAGTTGCATTTACATCCATCACCCGATTCAACAGCACCCTGACATCGAAGGAGACCGTTTAGGAGCCTGGACAGACGAGCATCCCGACGACAAGATTCTAAGTTTCGTCAGTGGCGGTCCCAAAAATTACGGCTACGAATACCGGGACAAACAAGGAGAAGTGCACACGACGTGCAAAGTGAAAGGACTGACTCTGAATTATCGTACCAGTCGAGTGGTCAACTTTGGGGTATTGAAAGAAGCCTTGCAATCGGGAGAGGATGGAAACTTTAAAGTGACCACTCACCAACCGAACAAGATTGTACGTTTACCCACTCACCACATCGTCAGTCGGCCCTTGGAAAAAGTCTATCAAATCGTGTACCAGAAGCGAGTTCGACTTCCCAATCATTTCACCTTACCGTATGGACACGTTGGTATAAAACATTGGTTGTAAGAGGATAGTTACCCCACCAGAAAGATGACTTCGCCACAGCAAGAATCGAGTGAGAAACCCGATGAGAACTCCAAGTTCAAACCCTACCATTTTCCAGTCTTCTTACCTGACTATTGTGATTGTGCCCGTCGATTGGACACGTTTCAGAAATGGCCTACGGATAGGGAAGGATTACCTTCTTCGCATGTTTTAGCTAGAACAGGATTTGTCTACTTGGGACCTGAGTCAGGATTGGGATACGAGGTACAGTGTTTCGCTTGCGGACTGAAGTTACGAATGGATCTATGTATCTATAAAGATTCAGCTATTCTGGAGCATACTCGATGGTCTCCGCACTGCCCTTACCTTTCTATGGCCTTTCCACCCATCACACTACGGTACAATGTTGACGGTACCTTAGAGACGGTACCTTCCAGAACAGGACATAAAAAACGTGAAAAAGGAAAGATGTACAAGTTGGAGACTGCATTGAGACTAGTATAAAAAAGGGGCTATGGTCAAGATCGATAGTTCATTGTGACTACCAAGACCGAGCGAACAAGATGAATACTTTGAAAAAGACATCGTTTCAGTTTGGGGATTGTAAAAAAGTTGTATCTTCCTCTAGTGTGACTAATACTGGATGGATAAGACCCATGCATTGCGACGGAAAATGTCCGGAAGGAAACTGCGATTGTCCATGTGGTTACCATTGTAATTGCGTAACGGAGTTTGCAGACGAGTGCGATTGTGAGCCTTGCGATGGGACCGATGCTGTACCTTGTGACCTGAGCGATGCCGTAAAGCATCATGGGAACTTTAGTACCCCTACCCCTATCATGGAAAGTGATGCTGTGCGTGTCAGACCTGTGGGATGCGAAAGTGATGCTGCTCGTCCTCTTGGACATTTTACTGGGTTTCGTTTTAAAGGGGAATGTCCACCTTCACGTCTACCCCCTTACGGATGTCATCCAGCCCTGAGCAAACTCCTACCCATGTCACTCAACCCTCATCGAAACGAACCTGTGAAAGACGAATATTCGTTTCCTGTGCGTTTGTCGGAATACTGCGACTTTGAAAATCGTCTTCAATCGTTCAAAGGAAAATGGCCAAAGTATCTGGGAGGACCGACCCCCGAAGAATTAGCCAGAGCCGGATTTTTCTACTTGGGCGAAGGAGATAAAGTCAAGTGCTTCAGTTGCGGTGTGTCACTTCACCACTGGGAACCGCAAGATTCGGCCTACGTTGAACATGCTCGATGGTCACCGAATTGTCATTACTTACCCTTAGTGGGACCGAGACATTGAAGTAACTTCTTACCATAATCATCTGTTCATGGATACTTTACAAGAGAACATTCGTGCTTTGCCTGTGGAGTTGAGAGAACGCATTTACCGAGAGCTGGTCAAAATACAAGTGAAACGTAAAGAACAATTGCATCCGATACGTCACCGGTGTTTGAACCACTGGTACCTTCAGGCTATACAAGGACTGATTCAATTGAAAGTGTTCCATTGGACAGACATTGATCAACGACCTCCTGGTTATAAAAAGGAATGGTTTGGTATGGACGATTCTATCTACTACATTGTAAACGTACTGCATCGAATTCCAGAGGAAGAGTTAACGAATTACCAACATCTTTCACGCAATGTCAACTTGGTGAAAGAGGAAACTTCTGAACGAATTGTCATGTGTAGATTAGTGACTCAACGATTTAAATTTGACACTGAAGTGAAACCATGTTTGTGCAAAGAGTACATTTCTTGTGTCAGACCAAAGAGGATTTAGTATGACCTATTCATGGATACTTTACAAGAGAACATTCGTGCTTTGCCTGTGGAGTTGAGAGAACGCATTTACCGAGAGCTGGTGAAAATACAAGTGAAACGTAAAGAACAATTGCATCCGATACGTCACCAGATCTTTAACCACTGGTACCTGAATGGTATAAGAGAACTGATTCGTCAGAAATTGTTTCAGTGGTCAGACCTTGTTCAATACTTCCAAGCCCCCGATGATCCACGTGTTGATCATTTTGGTTACTTCGAGATTCACCTACAGCAATACATTGAGGAAGACAAGGTAAAGGATTATCAACATATTTTACGTGGAATCTACTTAGAGGAAGAGGAAACTTCTAAACGAACTCTGAAGTTTCGGTTACAGTATGCAAGATTTAGATTCCCTACTGGAGAACGAAGATCTCTGGCTAGAAAGTACGTGTATTGTTTCCGAAACAAAGAGACTATAAAAACAGGCTGCCATGCCACGACTTATGTCACATGTTATCCAACAGATTCCGTGGAAGGAACTCAATGACCATATTCAAACCGTGGATCATTACCATCGATTATTACAAGAACTGTATCCATTCAATTTTGGACGACAAGTGGTGTGTGTCTTAGTGACTTGTTTTCTGGGATTTCGTTTACCAGCCGATTCTTTGTGGACTCTTTACGATCAGTACTTACCACCTCCATGGCCTTAAATGGTCACGAAAAACTCCTTTTGCTCAAAGCCTTGCGGTTTCATCTGGATACTTCTCGACCTCTACGGGAAAAAAAGATTCGTCAACTTTTAGCGACCCAAGACGTGTATGACGATGTGTGTGTAGCTTGTGACTTACATCCCCATTGGACAGATGTCCGTGCCTGGAAAGAATGGGATTTTGAGGCTTGGACCCAAGAAGTGGCCCAGTATGCACGAGAGTTGTTCAAGGAAAAAAGTTACTTTTCAACCCGTGTTAGTGACGGTGCCAGAAGAACCCGTCACCCAGGACAGGACTGTCGTGGACAGACCTGAAAGACCCTTTCGGGAGGACACTTGTGTGACCTTACCCCCTGTTGAACTGGTTAGAACATTACCCAAAAGATGTGATTGTTGTACAGACACTTGTGTTTATTCCACGTTCATCGTTATCATGTGCCTTTTATCCTTGTACTTAAGCCTTTGGCTTTTATGTATTTTTGTCTTTCGTATTCATGTTTGATAAAAAAACATTCAATAAACGTGTTCTGAAAAAGTATATAAACTCTTGTCTTGTTCGTTTTCGTGTCACAAGTGACATTTCTTACACCATGGCTACCTCTGCTGTCTCTACTCCCTCTTCCTCTACTGTCAAAGTCATCGACGAACACTTAGATCGTGCCAGTTGGGAGGCTTTGTATCTTCGCCATCCCTTTAACATGCTCATTGCTGGACCTAGCGGTTCAGGCAAAACCGAATTCGTCAAACGTTTGATCGAACATAAACATCATTTGATCGATCGGCCCCCTCAACGGATCGTGTGGTGTTACAAAGAGTGGCAATCGGCGTACAGTCTCTTGCGAGAAAGTCAAGGCGATTCCATCGTGTTTGTGGAAGGCATTCCTAAAGAAGACGACGGCATCGTCTCTGACTCCCGTCAAACCCATTTGGTCATTTTCGACGACATGTTAGGAGAAGACGAAGAAGAAATTAAATTGTGGTTCACGCGCAAAGGGCATCACCGTAATGCCAGTGTCATTTACATCACCCAAAATTTGTTTCAACAAAGTAAAGCCCATCGCACCATCAGTCTCAATGCGCATTACGTGGTCTTGTTTAAAAGCCCTCGAGATAAATCGCAAGTGCAAGTCTTAGCCAAACAGTTAGGAACGCCTTGGCTGACTCAGGCGTACGACGATGCCACTCAAACGCCACACGCCTATTTACTCGTCGATTTGAAACCTACGACCCCCGAGGATTTGCGATTTCGTACCCACTTGTTTCACCACTGGTGCCAAGACGGAGGGCTTGTCCTGTACACGTCTCCGTCCTCGACTTCATTTCACTCCCCATAAAAAATCTATAAAAACCTCAGACCCTTTTTCGTCTGTCTCACACAGTGTGAACATGACGTCCCTTCAGTCGCATCTTCCCGTCAAATTGATTCGTGCCTTGTATGGCATCAGTCGAGAAAAAAATCCACAAACACGAGCCCGTGTCTTAGAAGCTAGTCTCAAAGAAGTCTTACGATGGTTCACGGTGACGGCACGTCAATTACTCCAAGGAATCATTCAGATTCCTCATCAAACCAAACGCTTTTTCGATCGAAACAAAGTCGCTTTGGTCCAACTGGCCGATCCCCGCATCGACACTCAAACCAAAAAACAAATCATTTTGAAACCTGGAGGGAGCGGTACTCTAGGAGGGGTCATCATTCGCTCACTCTTAAGATGGGATCCTAATGCCCCCAAAGTTATCCCCAAGACAAAAGTCCAACGAAGCCCCAAGAAGAAAAAGAAAAAGACCAGGTCCCCAAGAAGAATAACTTCTCCAGTGGCAGGACCCTCCTCTTACCAGACACCACCACCCCGGAAAAAGAAAAGAAGCCCCCAGAAAAAGAAACAGAGAAAAAGTCCCCAGAAAAAGAAAAGTCCACAGAAGAAAACTAGTCGCAAGAGAGGCACTTCGGCCAGGACGCAACCTTACACTCGCAAACCACGACCTGCCACGGCAGTGACTGCGTCTCCGGCATCCTCACGTTCATCCACTTCTCCGTTGATGACACCCAGAACTGAAGAGTACTTGGAGACGTTGATCACACCAAGAACATCTCCGTTTATGACCCCCAAAAGAACTTCCCCAGTGGCAGGACCCTCCCATTTAGTGGCAGTGGCTGCTGCTCACAAAGTACCTTCTCCCAAAATCAAAGTCCAAGAAAGATCGGGCATGTTACAAAGTTTACTGGATTTGTCCAAGCAAGAACTGGCTCGATTTAGTCCGTTGCGTACCCCTGCACGACGTGTCATGCCTGTCCTCAAACTGATAAAACGTAAAGACAATCAGTGGCGACGCGTTCCAGTATAAAAAGAGCCTGTGACCAAGTCGGGGTATCAGTGAACTTGTAAAAAAGATGTCACCTCCAAGAAGCCACAAAAGAAAGAGACAAAGGCAGACGCGTCATCCGACAAAGCGCTTAGCCAAGCATCGACATTACCCTAAGAAAAGACACAGTCGTTCCAAGAAAAAGAGGCATCAACAAAGGGGAGGATTCCTTGGTGATTTTGGGAAAAACATTGTCACCTTTATGACAAAGCGATAGTCCCAAAAAAAAGATAAAAGGGTGTGCGTTAAGTCATCGACGTTAGTGTCTGTTCGGTGAATGTCCCGGAACCCACAAGCAAAAAATGTCACCCTCCAGAAAACCCCAAGGAAAGAAAAGGAAAGGACTGCCACCACGTTTAGCTAAACATGGGGACCTGTTATCTGTCCTGTCCAAAGCTTCTTCACCCCTACGAAAAAAACTCATTCAAACGGCCTCCAAAGAGGTCATCGATACCGTGTGCGAATGTTGTTTGAACGTTTTGAAAGGCACGATCCCTTTGTCCAAACACCAGAAACAATGCTTAGGCAAACATCGTCACGTTCTTCGCCAAATGGTTCAAAAGAAAATTCCCATTCGTCAAAAAAAGAAGATGTTGGTCCAACGTGGAGGTATTTTACCTCTCTTGTTAGGCCCCATACTGAAAGGAGTCTTGGGAACCATGTTGGGAGGACTGATGGGAGCAAGATAAAAAGGCCTCGGAAGTTCCAAGATCTCAGAATCGACCCCTGACAACCCCATGGAAGGACGAAAACTAGCTTTAGTGCCTTACAAACGATGGATGGAATACCATCGGTGGCAAGAACAACGCACCCCGCATTTACCTCCCAATCCCCATTTGAGTGAGATGTCCCAGTTACAACACGAATTGCAATCCTTGATGGATCGCCAAGATTTGTCCGAAACAGAAAAATCGCAAAAGTACGGTCAACTCTTGCAAAGACTGCAACTCTTTCACCAGAAAGCTTTAGACGAAACAGCTTTACCCACTCTAAAAGATTTTAAGACCTTGATGAAAAGTCCAGCACCATCATCATCATTACCACCACTACCATCCCCATGGGTCACCAGAGATGCTACCCCACAAAGACCTGAGGAAGAAGAGATGCGCGAAGTGTTTCAAACACCGTCAGCAGCTCCCATTTCGAGTAAGATTGCAGCATCCTTGTTGACTCCGTCCCCCACACCCCAACGAGAAGAAATGAAAGCTTGGGTTAAAAAGATGATGTCCACGCCTCCTTCGACAGAAGTGAAAAAGAAAGAAGGGAAACCAGAAGCGAAAAAAGAAAAGAAAACCAAAGCCATTCCATTGCCACCTCCACCACCACCACTACCTTCTACTTCTACTCCCGTAGCCCATCGGACACGTAAATCCGTTTCCAAACCACCCTTTCGACCCACCCAAAGTAGCATCACCGAAGAGTGGGTGACTTATTAACACAGCAAAAAAATGGAAAAAGTCTTAGCTAGCATTTACTACGATCCCTCGCATCCTGCAGGTTACGCAGGAGTTCAAAAATTGTATCGTGCTGCCAAAACGCGACTGAAAAGTCTCCGTTTACCTCAAGTGCAACGATGGTTACAAGAACAAGCTACCTACACTTTGCACAAACCCATTCGACGCAAGTTTGCCAGAAGTCGCACCCGAGTGGAAGGCATCGATCATCAATGGCAAGCCGATTTAGCCGATGTCTCTCATTTGGCCAGCTACAATCGTGGCTACAAATATTTGTTCTGTGTCATCGACGTCTTTTCCAAATTTGCTTGGGTCGTGCCCTTGACTTCCAAATCGAGCAGCGAGTTAGTGCGAGCCCTGCAACGGGTGTTGAAACAAAGCGGTCGTCACCCTCTTCGATGGCAAACGGACAAAGGCACCGAATTTCTGAACCAAGCTTTCCAAAAAGAATTAAAGAAACGTGACATTCATTTTTTTACCACCGAGAATCCCGAAACCAAAGCCAGCATCGTGGAACGTTTTCAACGCACTTTGAAAGAACGCATGTGGAAATATTTTACGCATCACCACACTCTGAAGTACATCGACATCTTACCGCATCTGGTGCAAGCGTACAACCAATCTTACCATCGAAGCATCGGACGTGCCCCGCAAGACGTGACTCCCGACAACGAAGTGCTGGTGTTCGAGCGTCTGTTCGGTACGTCCCCGACGAGGGCTGTCCCCAAGAAAAGTGGAGAGTTGACCGTAGGAGATTGGGTGCGCATTGGCAAAACCAAACGCACTTTCGACAAAGGTTACTTACCTAACTGGACGACCGAATTGTTTCGCGTCACTGGACGAGTGCATGGCCGTCATCCTGCCGTCTATAAATTGGAAGACATGAACGGAGAAGTGCTCAAAGGAACGTTTTATTTGCCCGAGTTACAACGTGTCACCAAAAAAGAAGACGACGTGTACGACATCGAAAGCATTCTCGAACGCAGAACCCGTAAAGTGGGCAAACGACGTGTCAAAGAAGTCAAAGTACGTTGGAAAGGATATCCACCCAGTTTCGATTCTTGGATCGACGCTTCGCAAGTCATCGACTATAAAAAGAAGTGACCATCATGCCCTTTCACACAGCAGACGCAGCTACGTCGACCACTCCTCCTTCCCCTAGTTCTTCTGTGCAAGATTTACAAAAACAACCCTTGTGGGTGTGGTGTGGAGAACGTGTGCCTAAAACGCAAATCGTCTTTTTCTGCCAAATCTTCGTGGTGTATTGTGTCATCGGGGCAGCCATCGCCAATTTGAGTTTGCAACAAGGAGACAAACAATTGTGGACCATTTTATTGAGCAGTTGCATCGGTTACCTGCTTCCCAATCCCTCCCTGAAATTCTCCTCGAACGGGAACGTTGTGTCCAGTGCCAGTGCCAGTCACCACTCCAACAACCACAACCAGAACCCCATTTTGGGCGGAGACACACCTCTGACGTCCAGTAATATCCCCTCGGACAGCCACAGAACTCTGGAATTATGAGTCACCAAAACCAATTTTACTTAACTTTACCCAGTGACAGTTCCATGGAGGTGTTTCCCCACAACACGTTGTGCTGTTACACGGCTAAATTACCTCAAGCCATCCCCTTAGATCACGAAGCCCATTGGGAAGTGGCTTTAGTAGAAATGATTCACCCTACACAAATCCAAAACATCACCGAAAAACAAAACTTTTTTGAGGTGGAAATCCTGAACGAACAATTACAAAACACCATGAATGACATCGGGTTTTCAGGGATCACAAGACCAGCCAGCAAACCAGCCTTCAAAATCTACACCGTGAAAATTCCACCAGGGTTTTATTTTAGTGGTCAACATTTGGTGGACACTATTGCGGACAGGTTCGAGTTCGCCTTTGGCAAAGCCCTGAACAAACATCCTAAACGTGTCACCCTGGAGTACCATAAAGTGGCTCGTCGCTTACTGATGAAATTTCCAGATACGGACACATTGTCCTTCAGGTTCAATTGTAGTTTGTTTGAAATTTTGGGTGGACATTCAACAATGGTCACAAACAATTGGAGCCCCAAGATCAACAGTAATATGGATTTTTACAAAGCTTTTGGAAAACCGGTAGAACTGAACCAAGGAATGAATTTAATGTTCGTGTACTCCGATGTGGTGGAGTATAACGTGGTGGGACACACCTCTGTGCCATTACTGCGTGTCATTCCTTTCAAAGTGGATTCTACCACGAACGTTGACGAGGAAGGTGGAAACACTTACCACGTCCACCGCGAATTTGTCCATCCTCACTATTTGCCGGTCAGCAAGTCGTATTTGGACACGGTCAACATTACTATAAAAGGAGATTTGGGACAAAATATTCCATTCACCAAAGGAAAAGTCACGGTGAAACTCCATTTTCGAAAACGGTTCTCTCACGACTCGTAAGTCATGTATCCAGTGTACCGAGGGGTGGCTCAGCAGCGAGGACACGGTTTAGGAGACATGTTAAAATCGGCCTTTCGTTCGGTGGCCCCGGTGTTGAAACCGATGGTGACACGCGGATTGCACGCCTTGAAAGATGCGGCACTGACGCAAGGCAAAGAATTTCTCCAAAATGTCATCATCGACAAACAAAACCCTAAAGAAGCCTTCATGAGGGCAGGCAAAAATGTCTTGCTGCAAACGGGCAAAGACATTTTAGGCCGACGAGACACACCTATAAATGCCCTGCACGCTACCGAGTCAAGCATTCAGCAAGGACAAGGCAGAAAGAGACGAAGAAGAAAACACCCTTTCACCAGACTTCAAGCTAGAAAGGCCAAGAAAAGAAGAACCGTTCGAGACTTAGACGTTTTCGATTATTGAGAAAAGAGACAAAAAAATGATGCACCGAGAGTCTTGCGCTTGTTCCAAGACGGAACTGGATCTGTTTGCCATGCCCCCTACCATGATGACGATGCAAGAATCCCAATGGGTGGAATTTCACCCCGTCTCCTCATTGACAGCCTCAGCTCCCATCGAGTTTGAAATCAAAGGACAGCCCGAAGATTACATCGATCTGAATAGCAGTTACTTGTACTTGAAAGTCAAAGTTGTCGATGAGGACAATTCGACCCTAGATGGCGATGAGGTAATAGCTCCCGTCAACAATTTCATGCATTCCTTGTTTAGCGGAGTGGACTTGTACTTGAACAACAAACTGGTCAGCAGCAGCATGGATACTTACCCTTATCGAGCGTACCTGGAAAATCTCTTGACGTACGGAATAGATGCCAAGAACACTCATCTCAATGCCTGTGTGCTATGGGAAGCTGACGAAGCAGGCCAGTTTGAAGAATTCGAAATTGATACAAGCAAAACACCAAACAATGACGGATTTGTAGAACGAAGAGACAAAATCAAAAACGGACAAAGTTTAGAACTGATGGATCGTTTACATCTGGACATGTGGTTGCAAGAGAAATATTTGCTAAACGGGGTGAATGTCCGCCTGAGACTGAATCGTAGCAGTGCCGCTTTCCATTTGATAGGTAAAACTGCTTGCAAAACTGTCATCGAGGAAGCCAGGCTCTACGTACGACGCGTAGAAGTGTTACCTAAAGTGGGTAACGACATCAGTCAGACGTTGAGCAGAACGACCGCTAAGTATCCCATCCGACGCGTGGAAGTGAAAACCTTCACCATTCCCAAGGGACAACGATCCATGATCGAAGATCATCTGTTTCAAGGACAGCTACCCAAACGTTTGATCGTTGGTATCGTCGAAAATACAGCCTTCAACGGAGATTTGGGTAAAAATCCTTTCCACTTTCAACACTTTGGCGTGTCCAAGATCGAAGTCAGTCGCGATGGCAAGACCTTGTGTACCCGACCTTTCGAACCTGACTTTGAGAAGAAGAATTACTTGAGATCGTACTTGTCCCTGTACGAAGCCACCGGCCAGTTAGGAACCAACACCAGTCACGGTATTACGTACGAGGATTACACAGGAGGCTATGCTTTGTGGGCTTTCGATTTCACTCCTGACCAAGGCAGCGACGAGGGACATTTCCACCCTATAAAATCTGGCCAGATTCGTGTGGAAATTCAATTTGCAAACCGAATCCCTGATGAAACGGTGAACGTCATTCTGTATGCAGAATTCGACAATACCATAGAAATCAACAGTTTGAGAGAAGTCATTCTAGATTACTAGAAACCATGGAAGACTGTTATCCCTCTTTACCTAGTGGAGAAACTTTGGACATGAAATGTGAGGAGACTGTGGAAGAAGTGATCATGATGAAGTCAAGATGGCCAGAACAAGAAGCCCATTTAGTCTCCTGTTTTGCCAAACACTTGGTCGACAAAATGACGGAATTGATCAAGAAAAATTGTTATGGATGTCAAAACGATCATCCCAGTCAAATTCAACACGATAAATGCCTGATGTTAAGTCAAGAAGAAAAATTGGACGAGTATCTGGACGAAGCTTGGAGTCTCATCTCGAACGAAGACGTGTTGCACCAGTGGTATAAAGACTTGCGTGAACATTCTTGTCCACCATTAACCACTCAAGAGATCCATCGTATCGAAGCTCTCCTGAATCAGAGTGAGGAAACAGAACGAATAACCGTTTATTCGTCAGACATTTTCAAGCAAAAAGTCAGGATCGAATTGACGACGTATTATTACCTGTGAAGAAGAAAAACAAACACAAAACAATGGATACCTGGGAACTTTATTACCTTTTGAACCACAGTTCGTATACGGCTTCTTGGAATCCTGTCGTCTGTGCTAAAGATGAACTCCCTCATCGCAAACCTAAAGACCATCAAGCTTACGTGATCAACACGGACGAGAGTCATCTCCCAGGAACCCACTGGGTAGCCGTTTACTTTCCTCAAGAAGGATGTGTGGAATATTTCGATTCGTACGGATTGCCCCCTTTGGAAGACGATATCATCGACTTTATGAGAAGAAATGCTCAGACCACCCGATTCAATAATGTGAAATTGCAAGGCACAGATTCCTTGGTGTGTGGACAGTACTGTGTGTATTTTCTGCATCATCGCAGCCTGGGCTATTCCTTAGAACATTTAGTGACTCATTTTGATCCTCGTTCTTCTGCTAGAAACGATGTGAAAGTAGATCGATGGTTTTGTGACCATTATGCTTATCTTTTGTCTCAAGCTAGGAAACGTAGTGTCCATCAATGGCCTAATGATTTCCAACAGTGGAAATCACAATTTCATTCACAACGTTGTCAGCCCTGTTTAAAGTAGATTGTATTTGAAGAAAAAAATGTTTGTGATTAGAAAAAAATTGTTTGATGTTATAGTGTTGGATTATTGTTAAAAATGTTGTTGTTTAGTGTTAAGTGATTTTTGAATAAAAAAATGTTGTGTTTTGAAAAAATGCTTTTGTCTTTTGTTTAGCTATAAGAATGTTGAATTGATGCTCTTTCATTTCTTACTATCCCTCTCATGACACTCACTGAACGTTGCGGCTCGAAAACCGTGTGGGGGATGTTTTCCTTCACGTACGCGCTTTCACTTTAAGAACCGGGGTTGTTTCCAGTCTAACCATCCATTGTCGACTCATCCTCCTACGAAGATGTGCTCCAAACTAGCTAAGCTCAACGAAGCCTACGTGAATTTGCATAGGGTCAGACACAGTCTGATACCGAAGCCAGAAGAAATAGAGAATGTGAGAATGTTAAAAATCACTGAAGACCTGATAGAAGAGCTCTTCAGAGAAGAAGTGAACAGGGAGAAAGAAGAATGGACAGAGAAGTACAGACTTCAAAAACAGCAGCAACAGCAACAACAACAGCAGCAGCAGCAACCTGAACCTGACAGAGGCTTTGTCGATTGCCGTATCGACACCAAAGAGTTCTTCTTCTCTTTCCGAAGAAGCAGACCTATTGCCAGAAAGTCTATAATCAGAGGACATCGCATTCTTAGAAACTAAAAAAAGAATGCCATAGCAAAACAAAAAACAGCCCTTTTCAGGGCTACCCAATACTCTAGAAAAGAAATAACTATTAATTTGCCAATGTGTGTAGGTGGAGTAGTGTGTATATAAACACTAACTCTTTATTAATAGTGGAAGTGTATGTGTTGGTGTGTTTGTGTTGGTAAGAGCTCAAGTAAGTTGGTGGAGATAGTAGATTAAAATGATATCTTTTCTTAGTGTTTGGGGTGTATATTAGGGGTTAGATTGGATTGAAGTGATTTATAAAAAATTTTTAAAATAGTGATGGGTAGCATAAAAAGTGAGTGAGTGTTTCTTTTAGGTCCGCGCGTTGTTGTTGATTTTGGTCCTGATCTAGGTAAGATGAATTTTATGTTATTAGGGGGGATGTTTTCCATCACGTCCGCGCTTTCAGTATAAATTAAAAACTAATCGTCAGTTGGGCCCATCGTCGACCTGTTAACAGCAAGACAATGAATACAAGGATTGTGAAGCTGCTAGAACTCCAGATGCACCTGGAATATGCCAGGCGCATAGTAAACGAACTGTCCGCGGAGGCTATAGTAGAAGAAGCAAAAATAAAGAAGGAAGAGGAGGAGAGAAGAGAGAGGGAAGAAGAGGAAAAGAAAATAGGAGAGAGGATGACTTATAAGATACAAGAGACAGAGGATTGGGGTGCTGAAGCAAATCATCCCGCCTCTGCACTCCCCAGAAGAAAGGTGAAAGAAGACTGGGGAAGAAGATGTGTGTGTGGCGCCAGACCTGGAAGGTGCAACCATTAGATAGGTGCATCTGGAGTTGAAAAAAACAGCCCTTTTCAGGGCTACCCAATACTCTAGAAAAGAAATAACGATCCATTTGCCAATGTGAGTAAGTAGAGTAGTGTGAATATAAACACTAACTCTTTTTAAAAAATGTGAGGGTATGTGTTTGTGTGTTTGTGTTTGTATCAGCTCACGTAAGATTGTGAGGATAGTAGATTATGGATTTGTTTATTGTTTCTTAGCGTATGTGTTTGTGTGTTTGTGTTTGTAAGAGCTCAGGTATGTTTCTGTGAATAGTAGATTATAGGTTTTTTAGTGTTTCTTAGCGCATGTGAAGAGTATAGTTGGGGTTATATTATATGAAATGAAAAAGTAGGGGATGTTTTCCTTCACGTACGCGCGTTATTGGGTCATGATCTAGGTAAGATCCATTTTATGTTTTTTAGGGGGATGTTTTCCATCACGTCCGCGCTTTTTGTATAAGAACCCACAGTATTCGTGGTTCAAACCATTCTGCAAAGAATAAAAAAAGAAGATGGCTTCAAACCACCTTAACAAAATGGAAAAATTGCAAAACGTCATGGACAATTTAGGAATGTTTGAGCAAATGTTGGTTAACCTAAACGAGGATCACTACTCATATAGTCCCCATAGAGTGAAGATGGAGATAAACAATTTACGAAAAATGAAGGTAATCATCAGTGATCTGTTGAAAGAAATAAAGGAGGAAAAGGAGGATGAAGAGGAAAGGATAAGGATGAGAGAATGGAACGAAAAAATTGAAAAAGAAGAAGAAAATGAAAAGAGGAAGAAAGAAGAGGAGGAAGAGAAGAAGAAAGAAGAGGAGGAGGAGAAGAAAAAAAAGAAAGAGAAGAAGAGTGTAGGAGATAAAATAAGAAGTTGGTGGAGGAAAAGAAGAAATTAGAAGAAGAAGAAGAAGAAGAAGAAGAAGAAAACCCAAAGGCCCTTTTCAGGGCCAGCCATATTTCTCGAAAAGAGATAGTCTTTGAATTGCCTACCCCTTTTTTTAAAAAAAATTTTAAAAAATCCCATGTTAAATTTCCCTTGTCGCTATATGTTCCCACGATTTTTCTCCATGTTAAATTTCCCTTGTCGCTATATGTTCCCACGATTTTTCTCCATGTTAAATTTCCATTGTCGCTATATGTTCCCAAGGGGTCCTGTAATGCTAATTTTCATTGTCGCTATCCTATCCCACATAACTACTTATGTATGAATTAATGTTGAATAAGTAGTGTTAAAAGCATATGTATGTATGTATGTATGTATGTATGTATGTATGTATGTATGTTGCATTGTGTGTGATTTAGATTTTTAATCCAGTAGCTTTAACAATTTTTCAGTCATATCGCTACGATGTCTGCAGTGTGGCAGTTTATAGTGATGTCTAACACTGGGATATCATGCCGTAGACATGTAGCATGATGTCCCACCCAGTCACATTATCCTGACACCAGGCCGACCAGACCTCTTAATGCTTTGCGCAAAGCGAGGCAGCAGTTACAACCATTTTTGTAAGTCTTTGGTATGACTCGGCCGGGGATCGAACCCACGACCTCCCGCATCCGAGGTGGACGCTCTAACCACTAGGCCACCGGAGCGGTGGTGGTATGCATGTATGTATGTACGCATGTATGTATGTATGTATTTATGTATGTATGTATGTATGTATATTGTGTGTGCATGCGTGCGTGCGTGTGTGCGTATACAAGGGTAGTGTCTATATTCATTTTCAAGCTCGGTTGCAAATTTATTACCAATTACACATTAGTCTGGAAACATTATACTGCTGAAGCCATTTTTGCGATATATACAGAAGCGTACCTAAAGTATTTGGCACCAGAGGCGGATAATCTCTTTGGCACCCCCACAAATAATTTTAAAATGCAAACACTCAGAAACATATATGATGCTTGCAAGTAGATTTTTAAACAGTACAGTGCTGTCATAAACAAATTGGACATAACGTTAACTTTGGTGAATTTTATATTTGATTTAAAAACTTGTATAGTTGGTTCAACTCTCCCAACTTTTTGGCTGTCACCCGGGGGGCGACCCCCCCCCCCCCCCGCACCCACTCCCTCTCAGTACGCCACTGGATGTATGCATTATGGATACATTTGTGTCAAATGGGAACAATGTCCTTAAAGTAGTTCAATTTATTCGCAGTCTACATTGAAATAACTGGTGCTTCGTAATGTACTTGATTCAAAATTAGGCTTAAAATGTGGAAAACATACATTTTTAAAAAAAAAATAATTCAGGATAAAGATGTACGTATTAATTACAAATGCAAACTAACTTTTGCTTCTTGTAAAAAACATTATTTGGAGTTGTGTTGTTCTTGTTGAGTTTTAAATTCTTGATACGATACTAGTATCTCCATGTTAACAGCCTATTATCTTCAGTAAACGGCACCATTCGAGGACCCTTCTGTTTTAAATAAAAAGTATTTGCTCTTAAGATCTTTGCTGTTGCGTTTTTATTTCTTTGATTTTAACTTGCTTGTGAGGACAAATTAAAAAATGCTTCATACATTTTCATTTTTGTCATATTTCGTGTTGGTTTTGATACAAACGACCAGTTTCCCCACCGAGCTTTTGAGTTATCGGATAATTATCAGAGACGATTCCCCGCAGCGGTCGAGTACCAGTCTGCTATGTCTTCGGCACGCCTCGCGTTTCACCATTCTCTTCATATGATGATAATATCACTACTGCACAACTGGATAGCACTAGACTATACTTGCAATAATACGGTTCAAAGTTTAACTTAAAGGAGAAGAAAATGGCAATGTTGGCTATCATTAGATAGTAACCTGATACCGAAACTGAAATGGAAACAATAAATGCCCAATGCATAGCATGTTTTAGAAAGCAAGATTGTGTTCGTTGCTAGGCAAGTGCAAAAACTTAAATTATAAACTCACCAAGGTAAAAAAAAATGTATTCAGGTTCCCCTCTATAGTTTAGTACTTTCCACAGATTTTACTTTTTAAATTTTCTTAAAATAAATTTTCCTTACTAGTGATTCTGGTATATTTCATATCATTTTGTGTTAAAATAGCTTTTCATTCCTTTTATTTTGGTGTATTATGCATCGATTTAATTTGGGTTATAGAGGATATATGATGTTACAAGTTTGAAATTCTTCTAACACTAGTATTCCTCTCTACAATTTTATACTCTGCACTAGGTTTGATTTTTAAAGAAAAAGAAATTCCCATATTTTCTTCAAGGTTATTTTGAAATAAAGACCCATCCAATCTCAGGTTTTATTCAAGGTTATTTGAAAAAGACCTTTTTTATCTTAAGTATTGCTACAAAAAGTATTAATTCCCATTATTTTTTGTGTATGATCAGCATGTGCAATTATATATAATTTCTAAATCATTTTCCCTGTTTTAACAGCTGCCACACAATTTCAAGAACATTTCTCAAACACATGGAAAAATTAATTTTCATCAGCTGTTTGGTTTAGACAGAATGTTGTCGACCCAACCACAACATATAATAAAATATCAGTCATAGTCCATAAAGTAGCACAGAAATATGTAAACATTCTCTCCATTGCAAATGCACAAAACTTCACCATATACTGGTTCCGATTTCAGAAAGAGTAATAGTAGTGAATAGGGACGAAAGCGGGTCAATGGGAGCACAGGATATGGAATATAGGGTCAAGGGGAATTTAACATGGGGAATGGGACTGTTGAGGGTCAAGGGAAATTTAACATGGTGAAAGTGTATAGGAATAAATTGTCCTAAATAAATTCCTAAATTGTCCAAACTGTAAATGGAACATGGTGGGACTGTATAGCGTCAAGGGAAATGGAATATTTAAAAAAGAAAAAAAGAAATGTAGGCATGAAAGTGAATTTCTTTTCGAGGCATTGGAGTGGCCCTGAAAAGGTCCTTTGGGTTTCATGTTAACATACCATACTGTTAACATAGAGGGCATGGCCTTGGTCTTCTTCTTGTCCTTAAATTCTGTCTCACTTCTGGACCGTAGATCATCACTCTCTTTAAACAACCTTGTCTTTCTATGTATAGTATTCTTTTCCACACACAGGTATCCGCCGTCCTGACAATGACCCACGAGGATCGGACGTACGTGGGTAAGTCAGTTCTGAACAGCATTGACGAGACGAGAGTTGAGGATTCCACGTCGGTCCACATGTTGGTGACGAGAACAGGTGAAGGAATGCAGCAAACTGCGATTATTTATAGGTAGAGGGAGGATTGAAACGGACTGAGTTGATTGACCAATCCAAACACGCGTTACAAAATTCAGTCACCTTTCGTCCAATCGGAAAAGAGCAGTCCGTGACGTCACATTCCCTATATAGAGGCACTAGCGTTTGTGCGCAGTCAATCCATGCGACACAGTTAGCATAACCATGGCGCAAACTCAGAAGACAATGAATTGGGGTGCACCGACCGTCGAGACTACCCAGGTGAACCCGGACTTACTTCCAGAAGAGGTAAATTGGGATTTTGTGGATTTTCTTTCGCAAGAATTTGTTCCGGAACCAGTACCTACGCCACCTTCTCCTTCTTTACCACACGTGGAGAATTTTAAACAGAGACAGAAAGAAGAATTGGAGAAATTTATACAACAGCAAAAAGAAGCGGAACAAGCTTTTCTCCAACAACAGCAAGAAGAGGTAAGAAAGAAACAACAAGAAGAAGCAGCAAAGAAACAAGAGTGTGAAAGTCAAACGGTTACGGTACTGTTAGACATTTTAGCGGAGTTAAAAAGTCTGAAACAAATGTATCAGACTTCTTTATTACGACCGAAGAGAAAATGACGTTCCCGAGCTAAACAACCCAACCCTGTGACAACACCTATCATACCACCCTTAATAATTTCTACCAAATCATCATCATCGACAGTACGCAGTCCAGAAGTAGGCCTTGACCGTGGCAAAGGCTTAAGTCAGTTAAAGTTGATTGCTTCCTAAGTTTGTTATTTAAAACCAACAAATACTCAAAGGCTCTTTTTAGGGCCAAACATGTCTCTCGAAAAGAGATAGTATTTCAATTGCCAACATCAATTAAAACTCAAAAACCCCTTTTAACCCCTATAGTACGTGTGAATGATTGAGTGCATGAGTGTAGATTCTTATTCTAAAAATCAAAACCAAGAGACACTTACGTTTTATAGACTATCTATTCTGGTACAAATTTTACAGTTCAATTCACAACACAACATAGCACTTTAAAAAGTTCATAGGTTTCTTCTTTTTCTGTCTTCACTTTCTCTTTTTCTTAAATGTCTTCACTTTCACAGCTTTTTCATCCTCTTCATCCTCACTTTCTTCCCTTCTTCTTTTTTTCTCCTGTTTCTGTTTCTTCACCTGTCTTCGTTCTTCCTCTTCTTCCTCTACATAACTTCCCTCTTCTTCTTCTTCTTGTTCCTGTTGTTTCTTAGGGCAATCTGGAGACCAATGTCCTTTTTCTTGACAATGATAACAGGTATCTTGACTTTTGTATCTTTTAGCCCCTGTTTTGCTTTTTTGACGCTCTGGACACTCTGAAGACCAATGAACTTTATCCTTACAGATATAGCAAGTATCTTGACTTTTATCTCGAAAGGAGGGTGAGTAGTCCGTCGGCTGGTCTGAAGAAAATTTTCTGATGACCCCTCGCAAAGCTCTTATGAAAAGTTCGATCTGTGTAGTCTCGTCCATTGTTCTGCTCAGTTTGTGAGCGAAATGAATAGTGGAAGTACAAGACACACACCCTTTATATATACGCTGGTCTGTCATGGATATAAAGTGACCCATGGTGTTTAAACTTTAGTCATTTGACTTTGTACAGTCAAGATGAAACGATCCAATTCATTCGTGAGGAAAGAAGAAGAAGAACGTAAGAGGCAGAAACGTGATCTATCGCGTCGTACCATTGCTGAAGTCTTGGTACAAATTCATGCCAGTGATTTTGAAGAGGACACGAGTGAACCAGAATCCAGGCCCAGAGAGTCTTCATCTAACCAAAGTTCACCACCCTTAGTCAACCCTGAAAAGTACTATCACATTCGAGAGACAGAAAAGCGCTCCTCTAGAAAATTTAGAACCACGCCTTACAATTACAGGGTGAAGTTTAAAGATTTCAAGTCTGAAGTGCCATTAGAGAAAGCAGAGGGCTTCATCACCGAGATGTGGGATTCTTTGCTCACCACACTCAAACACCAATGTCAACCCAAAGAATACGATCGCTTGAGACTTTCCACAGAACACGACGGTTTGAAATCCCCTGTTAGGATCGAGTTTAGCAGCCCTGCAGAATTGACCGCTTCCAAAGTCATGGACAAGATTCAACACGTGCAACAATCTAATGACCAATTTGACATCACCGACGGAAAAGCGACACTGTCCATGACCCACGTCTCTCCTCCTCAAGGGACTGGACAACGCAAAAAGGTCTTATTGGTGAACGGTCTTCGCAGCATTAAGCGTAGCCTCGTCCTAATTCACAACCCTCAAGACCACATGTGTTTAACCAAGGCTATATTGGTGGGACGAACCTATGCCAACAAAAACGACACGGCAGAATGGAAAAGAGTCTGGGAGAACATTCGACAATTGGACCGAGCCAAACAACGAAATGAAGCAGAACACCTGTTACAACAAGCCGGCCTGTCCAAAGACATACCCTGTGGTATTCCTGAAATGCAAAAATTGCATGATGCCCTAGCTCCACGCTATACCTTGAAAGTGCACCCTCATGAAGTGCGGGGACCTCTGTTGTTTCGAGGTCGAGATTTTAAAGATGGAAAATACATTCACGTCTATCAACACGATGAACATTTCGATGTCATCACCACCATCACTGGATTCCTGGGATACAAATATTACTGTGAGAGATGTGACTTTGGCTATAAGAATCGAGAGCAACACAAACATTGTGGATCGAAATGCACAGGATCTTTGGCTTCTCAACCCTGTCTGGACGAAGGACAAGAACGAGTGCATTGCTCTACTTGTCAGCGCACGTTTGTATGTTCCCTGCCTGTTACCAACAACATCTCAAGACACACGGTTCACAGCAGAAATGTGCTTGTCAACTCCTGAGATTGTGCCCTACGTGTGGACAAGGCATATGTACCAATACTACCAAGGCACACTATGTCGAGGAAAGAAAAAATGTCACATTTGTCACCAAATCGTGGACTTGGAACACCAATGCTACTTGCAAAAATACCAACCCCAACAAGAGAAAGATGATTACCACAAGAAGAAAGGCAATTTCATCTTTTTCGATTTCGAATGCATGCAAGAGACCGGCATTCACATTCCTAATTTCTGCGTGGCTCATCGAGCGTGCGAGAAGTGCATTCAAGAACCTATCTTCAGTTATTGCCCTCACTGCAGCAAGATTCCTGGAGGACGTGAAAAGAATCTTTCGGGGACCGAACACATTGGCCGATTTTGCCCGATGGGTCTTAGACCAAATCGATAAGACATGGAGTCAAGAGGACATCGAACGTTACGGAGATTGTCATCGTCATGCCACGGTGATGGCTCACAATTTCTCCGGATACGATGGACAGTTTCTTTTGAGGTACTATACGGAACATGGCACCGAACGTCCTAAAGTCACTTTGAACGGAGCCAAAATCATTTTCATGCAAGTGGGACAAGTGCAGCTTAAAGATTCGATGAGCTATTTGGCCATGCCTTTGAGTCGAATGCCTAAAACGTTTGGAATGACAGAATTGGCTAAAGGGTACTTTCCACACTTTTTCAATACCGAAGCCAATCAACATGCCGTTCTACCCCATTTGCCTGAGGCTCAAGATTACGACCCTGACAACATGCGCACCGTACAACAAGAAGCTTTCTATGCTTGGTACCAGGCTCACGCCTCGGACCCTTTCGACTTTCAGGACGAAATGCTAAAGTATTGTCGTTCCGATGTGGACATTTTACGGCATTGCTGTGGAAAATTTCGAGAACTGTTCATGGAACACGGAGGGGTCGATCCTTTGAAAGAAGCTTGCACCATTGCCAAAGCATGTTCTTTAGTCTACCGACAACGATTCATGCCTGAAAACACCGTGGCTGTCATCAGTCCTCAAACGACCAACTATGTCAATCGTCAATACTCGGTCAAAGCCCTACGCTGGTTACATTACTTGTGCGACAAGGAATACAAATGGATTCAACATGTCCGCAGCGGAGGGGGTGAAAAGACCATCGGAACGTATTCGGTCGATGGCTGGGACTTAGAAAACCCCAAGATTGTGTACGAGTTTAACGGTTGCTTATTTCATGGGTATCCTGTCTGTTACCTTGATCGTAACACTAAAAATCAGTTTTTACATCTAACCATGGAAGACTTGTACCAGGACACTTGTCAGCGGCGCTTGAAGTTAGAACAGCAAGGATACCAAGTGGTGGAAATGTGGGAACACGAGTACGATCACCGTTTGAAAACCGATCCCGAGTTTAAACGCATCGTGAAAGTTACCAGTTCATGGACCCCCTGAATCCGAGGAATAGTTTGTACGGAGGAAGAACCAATGCCACCTGTTTGCTGTACCAAGCCGACGAAGAGAAAGGAGAAGAAATCAAATATTTGGACGTGTGTTCGCTGTATCCCTACGTGTGCAAATATTGTCGCTTTCCTGCAGGGCACCCGCAATTGTTAACGGAACACATCGACCTGGCCAACATTTGACAATACGAAGGTCTGATCAAGTGCAAAGTCTTGCCTCCCATGGACTTGTACCATCCCGTGTTACCTCACCATTGCCAAGGCAGGCTGATGTTTCCCTTGTGCCGTACTTGTGCCGAAACGTGCAACCAAGATCATCCTTGTCAGCACACCCAAGAAGAACCTGCCTAGACGGGGACGTGGGTGAGGGTGGAATTGTTCAAAGCTCTGGACATGGGATACCAACTGTTAGAAGCGTACGAAATTTGTCACTATCCCAAGACACAAGAATACCACAAGGGTGACCAAACTCAGAAAGGCATTTTCGCCGACTACGTGGATGCTTTTTTGAAACTGAAACAAGAAGCCAGTGGCTATCCTTCCTGGTGTCACATTCCTGAAGACTAAAAGAAATTCAAAGAGAAATACTGGGCACAAGAAGGCATTACTTTAGATCACATTGAGAAAAACGAAGGCAGGCGATCGTTTGCCAAAGTGATGTTAAATTGCTTGTGGGGTAAAATGGCACAACGACCGTGTTTATCCAAGACGGAATATTTGACAGAACCTTCCCGCTACTTCCAGATGATTCACGACAAAACCAAATACATGAAACACGTGGACGTCGTTCGCGAGGATTTGATTTTAGTGCATTATGAAGAAGATCTAGACTTTGTAGAAGCCGACGAATTTGGAAATGTCATCATTGCGGCCTACGTGACAGTTCATGCTCGCTTAAAACTGTACGAAGCTTAAGAACGGTTAGGGGAACGTGTCCAGTACTTTGACACGGACAGTTGTATCTACATCGAGCGCACGGGTCAACATCACCCTGACATCGAAGGAGACCGTTTAGGAGCCTGGACAGACGAGCACCCCGACGAGAAAATTTTAAGTTTTGCGAGTGGCGGTCCTAAAAGTTACGGCTACGAATACCAGGACAAACAAGGAGAAGTGCACACGGAGTGTAAAGTGAAAGGATTGGTTCTGAATTATCGTACCAGTCGAGTGGTGAACTTTGGCGTATTGAAAGAAGCCTTGCAGTCTAGAGAAGATGAAAACTTTAAAGTGACTACCTACCAGCCAAACAAGATTGTACGTTTACCCACTCACCACATTGTCAGTCTACCCTTGGAAAAAGTCTATCAAATCGTGTGCAAGAAGCGAGTGCGTCTTCCCAATCACTTTACTTTGCCTTATGGACATGTTGGTATAAAACATTGGTTGTAAGAGGATAGCCACTCACCAGAAGAATGACTTCGCCACAGCAAGAATTGAGTGAGAAACCCAATGAGAACTCCAAGTTCAAACCCTACCATTTTCCGGTCTTCTTGCCTGACTTTTGTGATTGTGCCCGTCGATTGGAAATGTTTCAAAAATGGCCCACGGATAGGGAAGGATTAACTACTTCGAATGTTTTAGCTAGAACAGGATTTGTCTACTTGGAACCTGAGACTGGATTGGGATACGAAGTATAATATTTCAGTTGCGGCCTGAAGTTACGAATGGATCTATGTATCTATAAAGATTCAGATATTCTGGAACATACTCGATGGTCTCCTCACTGTCCTTACCTTTCTATGGCCTTTCCACCCATTACACTACGGTACAATTATGACGGCACCTTAGAGACGGTACCTTCCAAAACAAGACATAAAAAAGGAACGATGTACAAGCTTGAGACTGCATTGCGACTAGTATAAAAAGGAACCATAGGCAAGATCGATAGTTCATTGTGACTACGAAGACCAATCGAACAAGATTAATACTTTCAGAGAAACACAAAACAAGTTCAGACAGGCAAAATTCAAGTTTGGGGCTTCTGAAGTGGAATGCGATTGTGAGCCTTGCGATGGGAGCGATGCTGTACGCTGTGACCTTAGCGATGCCGTAAAGCATCATGGGAACTTTGTTCTCACTACCCCTATCATGGAAAGTGATGTTGTGCGTGTCAAACCTGATGGATGCGAAAGCGATGCCACTTGTCCTCTTGGACACTTTACTGGGTTTCATTTTAAATGTGGATGTCAACCTTCACGTTTACCAACCTACGGATGTCATCCAGCCCTGAATAAACTCATATTGATGTCACCCTGCCCTCATCGAAACGAACCTGTGAAAGACGAATATTCGTTCCCTGTGCGTTTGCCTGAATGCTGCGACTTTGAAAATCGTCTTCAAAGGAAAATGGCCTAAGTATCTGGGAGGACCGACCCCCGAAGAATTAGCCAGAGCCGGATTTTTCTACTTGGGTGAAGGGGATAAAGTCAAGTGCTTCAGTTGCGGTGTGTCACTTCACCTCTGGGAACCACAGGATTCGGGCTACCTGGAACATGCTCGATGGTCACCGAATTGTCATTACTTACCCTTAGTGGGACCGAGACATTGAAGTAACTTACCATGTCGTTGAAGAAATCAGATTGGCTAGGAATCAAATGTTGGACATCACCGAGACCAATATTTAAACTTCATTTCAAAAAATGATATTGAATCATTACCTAAAGAACTGCAAGAGAAGATCTACAAGGAAGTTTGGCAGGGACTTGCCAGAGTGAAATCTCAATGGGTAACTGTAGAACTTTTGTGCCGAGAAATTCACAAGAGGAAAGTGAAAAAAGTCAGTCAATGTGTTAGATTTCTCTGGATCAAAGGTGCGTTCATCCTATTATACCACTTTAGACCGTTTACATTACAAGATTTCAGTGACATTCTTGGAAGTTACCCTGAATGGCAGTGGCCAGAAATTGCTCGTTATGTGGATTACTTTTGCTCTAGGAGAAGATTGTAAATTCAATCATACTAACTGACCTGTTCATGGATACTTTATAAGAGAATATTCGTGCTTTGCCTGTGGAGTTGAGAGAACGCATTCACCGAGAACTGGTCAAGATACAAGTGAAACGTAAAGAATAATTTCATCCGTTACGTCACCGGTGTTTGAACCACTGGTACCTGAATGCTATAAGAGGACTGATTGAGTTGAAAATGTTTCACTGGAAATATATTGTTGAACTGGACAAGGACTGTAAGACTTTGGTGTCTACTCATCCTACTACTTACATGTTAACTATTCTACAACGAGTACCTGAGGAAGAGTTAGTGGATTACCATAATCTTTTACCTGATCGAATTTTGTCTCTAGAGGAAAATTCTCTGCGATGTGTAGTGTGTGAACTAGAGACTAGAACATTTGGTTCCGCTACTGGAGTACAATCAGATTTGTACAGAAAATTCACTTATTACCTCCGAAAAAATAGGGTTTTACTATGACCTATTTTACTATGACCTATTTATGGATAATTTACAAGAGAACATTCGTGCTTTACCTGTGGAGTTGAAAGAACGCATTTACCGAGAACTGGTCACAATACAAGTCAAACGTAAAGAACAATTGCACCCGTTACGTCACCAGATGTTTAACCACTGGTACCTGAATGCTATAAGAGAACTGATTCGTCAGAAATTGTTTCAGTGGTCAGACCTTGTTCAATACTTTCAGGTCGCAAATGATCGACATGTTCATAATTTTGGTTATTTCGAGATTCACCTAGTGCAACGAATTGAGGAAGAAGAGTTAAAGGATTACCAACATATTTTACGTGGAATCTCCTTAGAGAAAGAGGAAACTTCTAATCGAACTCTGGACTGTAGGTTACAGTTTGGAGCATTTAGAATCGCACCTGGAGAACGAAGATCTCTTGGCAGAAAGTACATTTATTGCTTCCGAAAAAAGAGAGTATAAAAACAGGCTGCCATGCCAAGGCCTTTATCACATGTGATTGAACAGATTCCGTGGAAGGAACTCAATGATCATATTCAAACCGTGGATCATTACCACCAATTATTATGGTCATTCCGTGGAAGAAACTCAATGACCATATTCAAACCGTGGATCATTACCACCAATTATTACAAGAGCTGTTTCCGTTGAATCTGGGTCGACAAGTGGAGTGTGTCTTAGTGACTTGTTTACTGGGACTTCGTTTACCAGCCGATTCCTTCTCGAAAGACTCATTTTGCTCAAAGCCTTGCGTTTTCATCTGGATACTTCTCGACCTCTACAGGAAAAAAAGATTCGTCAACTTTTAGCTACGGAAGACGTGTATGACGATGTGTGTGTTGCTTGTGACTTACACCCCCATTGGACAGATGTACGTGCCTGGAAAAAAATGGGGTTTTGAGGCTTGGACCCAAGAAGTGGCCCAGTATACTCGAGAGTTGTGATCCTTCCTTTCAACGTCCAAAGAAAAAAGTTACTTTTCAACCTGTGTTAGTGACAGTACCAGAAGAAGAACTTGTCACTTAGGACAGGACTGTCGTGGACATTCCTGAAAGAACCTTTCGAGAGGACACTTGTGTGACCTTACCCCTTGTTGAACTGGTCAGAACATTACCCAAAACATGTTGTACAGAAACTTGTTTCTATTCCACGTTGATCGTTTTCATGTGCCTTTTATCGTTGTACTTAAGCCTTTGGCTTTTATGTATTTTTGTCTTTCGTGTTCATTTTTAAAACCTCAATAAACGTGTCCTGAGAAAAGTATACAAACTCTTGTCTTGTCTGTTTCGTGTCACAAGTGACATTCCTGACACTATGGCTACCTCTGCTGTCTCTGCTCCCTCTTCCTCCACTTTCAAAGTCATCGACGAACACTTAGATCGTGCCAGTTGGGAGGCTTTGTATCTTCGCCATCCCTTTAACATGCTCATTGCTGGACCTAGCGGTTCAGGCAAAAATGAATTTGTCAAACGTTTGATCGAACACAAACATCATTTGATCGATCGGCCACATCAACGCATCGTGTAGTGCTACAAAGAGTGGCAATCGTCGTACAGTCTCTTGCGAGAAAGTCAAGGCGATTCCATCGTATTTGTGGAAGGCATTCTTAAAGAAGACGACGGAATCGTGTCTGATTCCCGTCAAACCCATTTGGTCATTTTCGACATGTTAGGAAAAGACGAAGAAGAAATAAAACTTTGGTTTACGCTTAAAGGGCATCATAGTAATGCCAGTGTCATTTACATCACTCAAAATTTGTTTCAACAAAGTAAAGCCCATCGCACCATCAGTCTCAATGCTCATTACGTGGTCTTGTTTAAAAGCCCTCGAGATAAATCACAAGTGCAAGTCTTAGCCAAACAGTTAGGAACGCCGTGACTCACTCAGGCGTACGACGATGCCACTCAAACACCACACCCCTATTTACTCGTCGATTTGAAACCTACGATCCCTGATGATTTGCGAGTTCGTACCCAATTGTTTCACCACTGGTGTCAAGACGGAGGGCCTGTCCTGTACACGTATCCATCCTCGACTTAACCCCACACAAAATCTATAAAAATCTCTGACACTTTTCGTCTGTCTCACACAGTTTGAACACGACGTCCCTTCAGTCTCATCTTCCCGTCAAATTGATACGTGCCTTGTATGGCATCAGTCGCGAAAAAAATCCACAAATACGTCTCGTGTCTTAGAAGCCAGTCTCAAAGAAGTCTTACGATGGTTCACGGTGACAGCACGTCAATTACTCCAAGGGATCATTCAGATTCCTCATCAAACCAAACGCTTTTTTGATCGAAACAAAGTCGCTTTGACCCAACTGGCCGATCCCCGCATCGACACTCAAACCAAGAAACAAATCATTTTGAAACCTGGAGGAAGCGGTACTCTAGGAGGTGTCATCATTCGCTCTCTCTTAAGATGGGATCCTAATGCTCCCAAACGTCTCCCCAAGAAAAAAGTCAAACGAAGCCCCAAGAAGAAAAAGAGCCACGGTGTCAAGACCAGGTCCTCAAGGAGACCCGTGTCTCCAAGAACTTCTCAAGTGGCGGGACCCTCCTCTTTCCGGTCACCACCCCGGAAAAAGAAAAGCCCCCAGAAAAAGAAACAGAGAAAAAGTCCCCAGAAAAAGAAAAACCCACAGAAAACTAGTCGCAAGAGAAGCACTTCAGCCAGGACACAACCTTACACTCGCAAACCACGACCTGCAACGGAGGTGACCGCGTCTCCGGTAGTCTCAGGTGCATCCACTTCTCCGTTGATGACACCAAGAACTGAGAAGTACTTGGAGACATTGATAACGGCAAGAACTTCTCCGTTGATGACACCAAGAACTTCTCCAGTGGCAGGACCCTCCTCTTTAGTGGCAGTGGCAGCTGCTCACAAAATACCTGCTCCCAAAATCAAAGTCCAAGAGAGTTCGGGCATGTTACAGAGTTTACTGGATTTGTTCAAGCAAGAACAGGCTCGATTTAGTCCGTTACGTACCCCTGCACGACGTGTCATGCCTGTCCTCAAGTTGATACGACGAAAAGACAATCAGTGTCGACGCGTTCCAGTATAAAAAAGGCTGCGATAAAAGTAGGGGTATCAGTGAACTCCCAAAAGATGTCACCTCAAAGAAGTGCACACCGTCACAATCGTCCAAAAAGAAAGAGACAAAGACAGGCTCGTCATCCGACAAAGCGCTTAGCCAAGCATCGACGTTACCCTAACAAAAGACACAGTCGTTCAAAGAAAATGAGGAGTCGCCAAAGGGGAGGATTCCTTGGCGATTTTGGAAAACACATTGTTACCTTTATGACAAAGCGATAGTCAAAAAAAAAAAAAAACCCAGATAAAAGCGCGTGTGCTTAGACATCGAAGTTGGTGTATTTTTGGTGAATATCACTGAACCCACAATCACAGATGTCACCCTCCAGAAAACATCCCTCTTCTAAACCCCAAAGGAAAGAAAAGGAAAGGACTGCCTCCTCGTTTAGTCAAAGATGGGGACATGTTATCTGTCCTGTCCAAAGCTTCTCCACCCATGCGAAAAAAACTCATTCAAACGGCCTCCAAAGAGGTCATCGATGCCGTGTGCGAATGTTGTTTGAACGTTTTGAAAGGCACGATCCCTTTGTCCAAACACCAGAAACAATGCTTAGGCAAACATCGTCACGTTCTTCGCCAAATGGTTCAAAAGAAAATCCCCATTCGTCAAAAGAAGAAGATGTTGGTCCAACGTGGAGGAATTTTACCCTTCTTGTAAGGCCCATTACTGAAAGGAGTCTTGGGAACCATGTTGGGAGAACCCGTGGGAGCAAGATAAAAAGGACCTCTGAAGTCCCAAGATCTCAGAATTGACCCTTGACATCCAGTGGAAGGACGAAAACTAGCTTTAGTGCCTTACAAACGATGGATGGAATACCATCGTTGGCAAGAACCTCCCAATCCCAATTTGAGCGAGATGTCCCAGTTACAACACGAACTGCAGTCCTTGATGGATCGCCAAGATTTGTCCGAAACAGAAAAATCGCAAAAGTACGGTCAACTCTTGCAACGACTGCAACTCTTTCACCAGAAAGCTTTAGACGAAACAGCTCTACCCACTCTGAAAGATTTTAAGACCTTGATGAAAAGTCCAGCACCATCACCACAACCACCACCAGTACCAGTGACCAAGACAGATAAAGGAGAAGAAGAAGAAGGGTTTCAAACTCCACCAGAAAAAGTACGCAAGTTAACAACACCACCTACCTCCAGAATTGGATGGATTAAAAAGATGATGACCACCCCGTCTTCATCAGAAGAGAAAAAGAAGGTGAAGACAGAAGTGAAACAAGAACCGATATCCCCTGTTCAGACATCCTCCTCTTCGACACCTATCGCTGGTCGCTGGACGCACACGTAAAGCATTACAAACCAAGAAAATACCACACAAGAAAAAGAGTAGCATGCTCCAAGAGTGGATGCCTTATTAACAAACAAAATGGAAAAGATGTTAGCCAGCATTTACTACGATCCATCCCATCCTACAGGTTACGGACGAGTTCAAAATTGTATCGTGCTGCCAAAACGCGACTGAAATGTCTCCTTTTACCTCAAGTGCAACGATGGTTACAAGAATAAGCTACCTACACTTTACACAAACCCATTCGACGCAAGTTTTCCAGAAGTCGCACCCAAGTGGAAGGCATCGATCATCAATGGCAAGCCGATTTAGCCGATGTCTCTCATCTGGCCAGCTACAATCGTGGCTACAAATATTTGTTTTGTGTCATCGAGCAACGAGTTAGTGCGAGCCCTGCAACAGGTGTTGAAAGAAAGTGGTCGTCACCCTCTTCGATGGCAAACGGACAAAGCCACCGAATTTCTGAACCAAGCTTTCCAAAAAGAATTAACGAAACGTGACATTCATTTTTTTACCACCGAGAATCCTGAAACCAAAGCCAGCATCGTGGAACGTTTTCAACGTACCTTGAAAGAACGCATGTGGAAATATTTTACGCATCACCACACTCTGAAGTACATCGACATCTTACCGCACCTGGTGCAAGCGTACAACCAATCTTACCATCGAATCATTAGACGTGCTCCGCAAGAGGTGACTCCAAACAACGAAGTGCTAGTGTCTGATCGTCTGTTTGGTACGTCCCCGACGGGTCTGTCCCCAAGAAAAGTGGAGTGTTGGCCATAGGAGATTGGGTGCGCATTGGCAAAACCAAACGTACTTTCGACAAAGGTTACTTACCTAACTGGACCACCGAATTGTTTCGTGTCACTGGACGAGTGCATGGCCGTCATCCTGTCGTCTATAAATTGGAAGACATGAACGGGGAAGTGTTAAAAGGAACGGTTTATTTGCCCGAGTTACAACGTGTCACCAAAAAAGAAAACGACGTGTACGACATCGAAAGCATTCTCGAACGCAGAACCCGTTAAGTAGGTAAACGACGTGTCAATGAAGTCAAAGTACGTTGGAAAGGATATCCACCCAGTTTTGATTCTTGGATCGACGCTTCGCAAGTCATCGACTATTAAAAGAAGTGACCATCATGCCCTTTCACACAGATTCAGCTACTGCGACCACTCCTTCACCCAGTTCTTCTCTGCAAGATTTACAGAATCAATCCTTGTGGGTGTGGTGTGGAGAACGTGTGTCGAAAACGCTAATCGTCTTTTTCTGCCAAATCTTTGTGGTGTATTGTGTCATCGGTGCAGCCATTGCCAATTTGAGATTGCAACAAAGAGACAAACAATTGTGGACCATTTTATTGAGCAGTTGCATCGGTTACTTGCTTCACAATCCCTCCCTGAAATTCTCCTCGAACGTGGAACAACGGGAACCTTGTGTCCAGTGCCAGTGCCAGTCACCACTCCAACAACAACAACAACAATCCCATTTTGGGCGGAGACACTCCTCTGACTTCTAGTAACCCCTCGGACAGCCACAGAACTCTGGAATTATGAGTCACCATAGCCAATTTTACTTAACCTTACCCAGTGACAGTTCCATGGAGGTGTTTCCCAACAACACTTTGTGCTGTTACACGGCCAAATTACCTCAGGCCATCCAATTAGATCACGAAGCCCATTGGGAAGTGGCTTTAGCGGAAATCATTCACCCGACCCAAGTCCTCAATGTCTTTCCCAATCAAATTATTTTTCAGTGGAAGTTCATGACGAGCAAATGTTACAGTACTTGGATACCCATGTAAAATATGATAACAAAATACATAACTCAGAAACTCAAAAGTCCACCTGTAGCTTGATCATTCCCTCAGGCTATTATTTTAGTGGTCAACATTTGGTGAGCACCATTTCTTCCAGGTTTAATGTCGTGTTTCTTACAGCTTTGGAGAGTGTCAGAAAAAGTGTCACCCTGGAGTACCATAAAGTAGCTCGTCGCCTCCTGATGAAATTTCCTGAGGGGAACAAAATGTTGTCTTTTTATTTTGTCCTGAATTGTTTGACATGTTGGGCGGAGACATGGAGATGAGGATGGCCATGGTCAAGAAAAACGAATTACCAGTCATTTCCGACAATGCTTCTTTCAACAAGTTCCTTCGTTCCTCGGTAGAATTGAACCAAGGACTGAATTTGATCTTTGTGTACTCCGATGTGGTGGAGTATAACGTGGTGGGACACACCTCCGTACCGTTACTACGTGTCATTCCTTTCAAAGTGGATTCTGCCACGGTCGCTGACGAGGAAGATGGAAACACTTATCACGTTCACCGCGAATTTGCACATCCTCACTATTTACCTGTCAGCAAGTCTTATTTGGACACGGTCAACATTGCTATAAAAGGAGATCTGGGACAAAATAGTTCATTCACCAAAGGGAAAGTCACGGTGAAACTCCATTTTCGAAAACGGTTCTCTAACAATTCGTAAGTTATGTATCCAGTGTACCGAGGTGTTGCTCGACAGCGAGGACACGGTTTAGGAGATATGTGGAAATCTGCGTTTCGTTCGTTGGCTCCGGTGTTGAAACCGATAGTGACACGAGGATTGCACGCCTTGAAAGATGCCGCATTGACACACGGTAAAGAATTTCTCCAAAATGTCATCATCGACAAACAAAACCCTAAAGAAGCCCTAAAGAACTGCTCGAGACTTAGACGTTTTTGATTATTAAATTATTGAGAAACAGAAAAAAATGATGCACCGAGAGTCTTGCGCTTGTTCCAAGTCGGAACTGGCTCTGTTTGCCATGCCACCTACCATGATGACGATGCAAGAATCCCAATGGGTGGAATTTCATCCCGTCTCCTCTTTGACTGATTCCGCTCTCATCGAGTTTGAAATCAAAGGACAGCCCGAAGATTACATCGATCTGAATAGCAGTTACTTGTACTTGGAAGTCAAAGTTGTAGATAAGATTGGAGGTGATATAGACACTGAAGTAGTAGCTCTCGTCAACAATTTCATGCATTCCTTGTTCATTGGAGTGGACTTGTACTTGAATAACAAACTAGTCAGTAGCAGCATGGATACTTACCTTTATCGTGCCTACCTGGAAAATCTCTTGACGTACGGAATAGACGCTAAGAACACTCATATCAATGCCTGTGTGGTATGGGAACCTGCGGACGAGTTTGAAAAATTGGATATTGATACAAAGAAAGACCACAATGAGGGATTAGTAGAACGAAGAGACAAAATCAAAGATGGAAAGAGTTTAGAACTGATGGATCGTTTGCATTTGGACATGTGGTTGCAAGAAAAGTATTTGCTGAAAGTGGGTGGATATCCGTCTGAGACTGAATCGTACCAGTGCCTCTTTCCATTTGATGGCTGATAGTGCCGATTACAAAACCAAAATCCAAGAAGCCAGACTCTACGTACAACGTTTGGAAGTGTTACCTAAAGTGGGAAAAGACGTCAGTCACACTTTGAGCAGAACGACAGCCAAGTATCCAATACGACGTGTGGAAGTGAAAACCTTCACCATTCCCACTGGATAGCGATCCATGATCGAAGATCATTTGTTCCAAGGACAGTTACCCAAACGTTTAATCCTTGGTATGGTTGAGAATACAGCCTTCAATGGAGTCCGCAATCAAAATCCTTTCCACTTTCAACACTTTGGCGTGTCCAAGATTGAAGTCAGTCGTGATGGCAAGACCTTGTGTACCCGACCTTTCGAACCTGACTTTGACAAGAATAATTACTTGAGATCGTTCTTCTCCCTGTACGAAGCTACCGGACAGTTATGGACCAACACCAGTCACGGCATTACGTACGAGGATTATGCAGGAGGCTATGCTTTGTGGGCTTTTGATTTCACTCCAGACCAAGGCAGCGACGAGGGACAATTCCACCCTATAAAATCAGGCCAGATTCGAGTGGAACTTCAGTTTGCAGGTTCTCTATCAGAGACGGCGAACGTCATTCTATATGTAGAATTTGACAATACGATAGAAATCAACAGTTTGAGGGAAGTCATTCTAGACTATTAGAAGCCATGGAAGACTGTTATCCCTCTTTACAAAGTGGAGAAACTTTGGACATGGAATGTGAGGAGACCATGGATGAAGAATCCCAAGACAAAGACGAAGAAATTATGACGAAGTCGAGATGGCCAGAACAAGAATCCCATTTAGCCTCCTGTTTTGCTACAGTCCTGGGAGATAAAATGAAGGAATTGATCAAGAAAGATTGTTATGGATGTCAAAACGATCATCCCAGTCAAATTCAACACGATAAATGTCTGATGCTGAGTCAAGAAGAACAATTGGACGAGTATCTGGAAAAAGCTTGGAGTCTCATCGAGATAGAATTCGTGTTTGATCAGTGGTATAAAGGATTGCGTAAATATTCTTCTCCTCCATTAACGCCTCTGGAGATCCGTCGCATCGAAACTCTCGTGAACCAGGGTCCGAAGTCGGAGCTCGTACCCCTTTACTTGACAGACATTTTCCAAGAGAAAATCACTATCGAATTGATCACTTATTATCACCTGTGAAGAAAAAAACAACACAAAAAATGGATACCTGGAAACTTCATTATCTTTTGAACCACAGTTCGTATACTGCTTCTTGGAATCCTGTCGTATCTCCTAAAAATGAACTCCCTCATCGCAAACCTCAAGACCATCAAGGTTATGTGATCAACACGGACGACAGTCATCTCCCAGGAACCCACTGGGTATCCGTCTACTTTCCTCAAGAAGGATGTGTGGAATATTTCGATTCGTATGGATTGTCTCCTTTGGAAGACGATATCATCGAATTTATGAGAAGAAATGCTCAGATCACCCGATTCAATAATGTGAAGTTACAAGGCACAGATTCCTTGGTGTGTGGACAGTACTCTGTGTATTTTCTGCATCATCGCAGCCTGGGCTATTCCTTAGAATATTTAGTGACTCATTTTGATCCTCGTTCTTCTGCTAGAAACGATGTGAAAGTAGATCAATGGTTTTGTGACCATTATTCTTATCTTTTGTCTTTAACTAGGAAACGTAGCGTCCGTCAATGGCCTAATGACTTCCAACAGTGGAAATCACAATTTCATTCACAACGTTGTCAACCCTGTCCAAAATAGAGTGTTATTTGAAAAAAATGTTTGTTATTTAAATTGGATAGTTATTGTTAAAATTTTATTGTTACTTGTTAGTGTTAAGTGATTTTGAATACAAAATGTTGTTTTGAAGAAAAAAATGCCTTTGTCTTTTGTTTTGCTATAGGTATCATGATTCATGCTCTTTGACTTCTCTCTATCCCTCATATTACACTATTTGAACGTTACGACTCGAAAACCGTGTAGGGATGTTTTCCTTCACATCCGTGCTTTGACCATAAAACTGGGGCAGTCTCCAGTCTGGCCATCCATTGTCGATTCATCCTCCTACGAAGATGTGCTCAAGATTAGCTAAGCTGAACGAAGCCTACGTGAATTTGCATCGTGTCAGACACAGTCTGATACCGAAACCTGAAGAGATAGAGAATGTTAGAATGTTGAAAGTCACTGAAGACCTGATAGAAGAGCTCTTCAGAGAAGAAATTAACAGGGAGAAAGAAGAATGGACAGAGAAGTACAGATTACATAAACAGCAGAGAGAGCAGCAACAACAGCAGCAGCAGCAACCTGAACCTGACAGAGGCTTTGTCGACTATCGTATCGACACCAAAGAGTTCTTCTTCTCTTTCCGAAGAAGCAGACCTTTTCCTGTGAGAAAGCCTGTCGTTAGAGGAGGCCGCAATCTTCAATCCTAAAAGATTGCCATAGCTTCAAGTTCACACACATAAAACAGCCCTTTTCAGAGCTACCCCATACTCTCGAAACGAAATAACAATCCATTGCCTATGATAAGTTAAAAAAATTATAAGTGAGTGTATAAGCATGTGAATTCTTTATCTTGCTTAGAAAGTGTGTGTGTGTGTGTGTAAGTATTTTCTTTAAGTGGCTTGTCAGAAGTTTATAGAATAGTGATGGGTAGTATAAAAAAATGAGTGAGTGTTTCTTTTAGGTTCGCGCGTTTTTTGGTCATGATCTAGGTATTATAAGTTTTGGATCTTAGGGGGTGTTTTCCTTCACGTCCGTGCTTTTCATATAAATACAAAACTAGTCGGCAGTCTGGCTACCCATCGTTGACCTGTTAACAGCAAGATAATGAACACAAGAATTGCAAAACTTCTTGAACTCCAGATGCACCTGGAATACGCCAGGCGCATACTGAATGAACTGGCAGCTGAGGCCATCGTCGAAGAAGGCAGAATGAAAGAGGAGGAGGAAGAGAGAAGAAAGAAAGAAGAGGAAGAAAAAAGAGAGAGATCAGGTATCACTCTATGATGAACTCTGTGTGCAAGATGACACCTGAGGCAAGGACGCCTCCACAGGCAATATCAGCACCACAACCTGTAGCTGCACCACAGCCACAACCACAACAGGAGGTAAGGATGCCCATTCATCCTAGAGTTAGAAATAGGAGAAGAGAAAGGGAAGTCTTCACTATCCCAGAGACAGAAGATTGGAATAGTGAATCCACTCAACCCGCCTCTGCGCTGCCAGTGACAAGGGTGAATTGGCAAGGAGACTGGGGTAGGAGATGCGTGTGCGGTGCCAGACCTGAAAGGTACCAGCATTAGATCGGTGCATCTGGAGTTCTAAAAAACAGCCCTTTTCAGGGCTACCCAAAACTCTAGAAAAGAAATAGTAATCAATTTGCCAATGTGTGAATGTGGAGTAGTGTGAAAATAAACACTCACTCCTTTCCTGGTGTGATTTTATGTGTGTGTGTGTGTGTGTGTGTGTGTGTGTGTGTGTGTATAAGCGCTCACGTACGTATGTGGGGATAGTAGATTATGGTTATGTTTTTGCTGCTTCGAGTGTGTGGATAGTAGATTATGGGTTTGATTTTGCTGCTTCACGTGTGTGGATAGTATATTTGGGTTATGTTTTTGCTGCTTGGCGTGTGTGGGTAGTAGATTTGGGTTTGGTTTTGCTGCTTGTCGTGTGTGAATAGTATATTTGGGTTTGATTTTGCTGCTTGGTGTGTGTGGATAGTATATAATATGAGATGACAAAAGTAGGGAATGTTTTCCTTCACGTCCGCTCTTTTTATATAAGAACCCACAACGTTCGTCGTTCGAACCATTCCACGGAATAATGAGAAAGAAGATGGCGGTTGTAACATAGTTATTCAACAACTTGAGACACAGATATTTTTGGATAGTAGATGGAGTATATGTGGTGGAAAGACTAGAGAAGGAATGGAAATATCCATTTACAAGGGATTTTGTGACCAGACAAGTGACGAGTGTGAAAATAGCTATGGATCTCCTTGACGGTATGTTAGAAGAAGAAGTGAAAAAAATAAGAGGATTCATTGACCCTCCCTCTGTGAGAGTAGGTAGCTTGAAGGAAGCTCTGGATAATGTAGCAATAGTGAGATGCTTCCTACAATATATTTTGGTATGGAGTGAGTGGTCCTATGTGAAATGGGGTTTAGAATAACTGATAAAGGCCGAGGAACTAAAGAACATAAAAGAAAAGTGGACAAAGGAAAGGAAAGAAAGAGAAAACCTAAAGACCAAAGAAAGCTTTGAGCAACTGAACAAGAACTGGATCAAGATCCAACAGAAATTCAGAGCAATGGGTCATCCTGACTGGATGCCAGAGACGGAAAAGAAGGAGAAGAAAGGAATTTTGGGAAAGATTAGGGGATGGCTGAAGAAGTGGAGGAAATAGAAGAAGAAGAAACCAAAGGCCCTTTTCAGGGCCAATCCTATGCCTCGAAAAGACATTCACTTTCATGCCTACATTTCTTTTTTTCTTTATTAAATGTTCCATTTCCCTTGACGCTATACAGTCCCACCATGTTAAATTCCCCTTGACACTCTACAGTTTCACCATGTTAAATTTCCCTTGGCCCTCAACAGTCCCATTTCCCCATGTTAAATTCCCCTTGACCCTATATTCCATATCCTGTACTCCCATGTTAAATTTACATAGACCCCATGTCACATATACCCTATTTTAATATTAAAGTCCCATTGACCCGCTATCGTCCCTATTCACTACTAGTAATAACTGCAGACATTTAGTGGATGGCATCGAGGCGGAAAAAAGGAAATAAAATAAATATCATGAGAAAACCAGCAACCACGGATAGAGTGCAGTCATCACTTGATCTAGGTGAGTCCAAGGTCGAAATAATCTCAATCTGAGTAAATGGTGAGTCCAAGGTAGAAATACTCTCAATCTGAGTAAAAGTTGAACCCAAGGTCGAAGTATTCTTAATACGAATAAAATAGAGTTCTCAGTCAAAACGAACATTCTGACCAACTCTCCTAATGGAATTTCATGTTTTTTTTTTAAATACCTTTTGATTCACCAACTTAATTACAGCTTTAACATTTCTGAAAGTGCAAAACGCCTCTATACCACTAAAATTGACTACTTAACTGATAGATTACTTGAATTAAGTGGACCGTTAATTTCTAAGGTTACTGGACAGGAAATTTTACTGATGCCTATGCATATTATAAGTAGATCTACGTTAAAAGTGTATCCATGTCCCACGCAGGATCAGGTGTATCTTGTATGTTTGCAATTATACATTACCTGTTTCGTCGAACTGCCTTTGAGAGAAGACTTTAACCCCTACCCATTGCCAGATTTTGTAATCAAATAATCGACTATGCAATGTGGAGTGCCTTTAGTGATGATTTTACTGACCTGGGCTCGCATTGTCGCTATCGATGGAAGTGTAATCGGTTATGATGGTGCTCGAGTCACTAAGCGCCTGCAATTCCAGATTATACAAACGATCCACAGCAGCATGTTTGATGCTATCGGCTCGCATTGCAATTTGTTTAGCGACTGGTGCAGCGCGCGAGGTCAGAACTGCAAATACTTTTGGTGCTCCTGTAAATAACTCTACCAAGGCCATTTCTGTAATATGTCATATAAACAGGTATTGCAATTTGCTGCAAGTTCATTCCAACTTATAAACAAAGAATTTCAGATAGTTTTCTCTCAGACTGCAATAATAAATGTATAAATTCTAACAAACTGTCTTTATAATTATAAACATATCAAAACCTACCTCGAATTAGAAGATTATTTAAAATACTTGCGTAACCATCAGCTTTATCAAAACTCCTAGTGTCTTCCCATAGTCTAAGAAATGAAAGTGGGAGATATGGAAGCGATATCATAGATAGAAGTAGAAGATATTGCACGCTCTGTGCCTGCGCTGATATTGAAGACAAATATAATTTTATTTTAGTATGCCCAGTGTATTCTAACTTGTGTGCAAACCGAATACGAAAGTATTTCCGGAATAAACCACCCACCCACAAATACATTGAATAGTTAACTACTAGGAAAAGAAAATAATATGTTCACCAGCGAAATTTGTTTATGATGTGTTTAAAATAAGAGATAGATTATTGTTTCTAGAGTAATTTATTACAAAGATTTTGTATATTTGTCCATCATTTCCATCTCTTGACGATTACCGTTTTGAGTTTATGTTTAAAGCTGTATATATATATATCATTTGATAACCTCACAATGTTTTTGACATTTTAAACATGTATTCTCTAAACATGTAAATGCTTGTGATAATAAAATATCGAATTGAATTGTATTGTTTTTAAATATCAGATCGATCTCTAATGTCCAGTTAAATTGTCAATATCACGCCTGGCAGGTCCAACTTGTGCCCGTTCTGGACCTCAAGGGTCACTAAAGCGTGTTCCTCCGCCTGATCTCATGAATGATTTATTCAATTTCTAACGCCCGTAGAAAGGCCAGCAACGTTCCAGGCTGCACCACCATCTGAAGAAAACACAAACGAGTTATTCGCGGCGTGTCCCCCACATGGTCGCAGTCGAATATTAAACAACTGCGACAGACGCGCAACGATGCGTGTGCGATCTAGAGTGTGCAGCCTTCACCAGCGGAGATTGGTGCAGAAAAAGTCACATGGTTGCGTTAATGAGATAAAGATCATCGATCCATAAGATCTAGAGGGTCACCCAGTCCACCAAGGACTTTTCCAGATAGCTTCGTAATATTATCATTCATAATACACCGTTTGTAATCGTAACGAAATACATGGCTTTTCATTCACTGAAAAAATATTCTGTTATATCTATATTTGTGCCATAGGTTCTTGCTATTGCATGTTTTTCCGTTCGACTTATATCCATGATAAATTTAAATTTTTCACACAATGAATGGTCGTATGTTATTTTATTGGAGAATGTGACGGTAAATATCCTTACAGGACACGTGTTCTGCTTTTCTCCTGCTTTCATTGGGATTATGTTAAAGTATTATTTATAATGTGGGGAAGGGAATAACAGAGGTAATATTCAACAGGATAATGCAAAGCACGTAAACATTGTTTCATTCCCTCTTCAAACAACTCAGGAAATCCCCAGGGAAGAGGAAATTTAAGCCGCTCTCTTGGTTTAAAACGAGGGGTAAGTTCAGATTCAAGTGGATTCCTTGTTTCATGGGTGCAGGTGGGTGAGATGTAAAAAAAAATTGTTTTCCCCGTGGGTTTCCATCGTCACCATGGTCTTTCCTTACTTCTTCCACAGTTTCACGTGTAGGTTTGAGCAGTATTGTAAACGTTTGTGCGAAGCCCCCTGTAAAATGTCTCCTTGCAGTTTGTCTTGACTGTAACATATCTTTGACCCGTTTGCGTTGGGCTGAGCGAACTGAATTTGGAAACATGTCACAGTGTTTGGGTAGTCTGGGATTTGACTGTGCAGATGCTATGTTGAATATCAATTATTATACACCACAATCATGCCTTCATATTGTGTTCGATACCGCAGGAAAGCTCGTACTGCAAATCCAACACTGGTTCAAATGCGTAGTGGTTGAACAATGATCACTGAAGCTTGTTAGATGTGGAGCAAAGAAGTTCACATTTTTGAGAACACCCACTTTGAAACGCAAACCCTGGTTTTGAAAAGTCGGCGGTAATGTCACGGCGGCTTTATCAAAGCTACTGTGATCACCACGTAGTAAATATCCTGTAAAAAAGTCGAATTCGTCGATGAAATTATTCCGGACCTGGAACACTGCTGGATATACGACTTGATTCTAGCAACCAACCTGAGACTACTGAGGCCCCGATACATCTTGTTGTCAACATGATCATGCTTACAATGCATGAAGTGATATTCATGCGCGTCAACGTGCCGACGTGAATCTTATCCATGATTTGAACACGATCAGTCCTAAGATTTGGTGAAAGAGTTGCTAGATGCATCATCAAAGTAGGCATGAAGACTAAGATTGCTCTTGTTGGTCGCTAGCGCGTCACTTGGAGGTAAAGCACATTGACACAATAAGCATGGATAAGATCTACTTCAGTTACAGCGGTTATTAGAAAGGTGGAGCTGTCAGTGAAAAGTTAGCGAGCGCAGCAAAGTTCATCACGGTGCCGCTTGAGCATGACACATTTACTTACTCGCACCAAGGAAGATTCCCAGTGGATGGTTTGATGTCAAAACACCTAACGAAGTTCAAAAACCTGATGTTTGCTTTCTTCCACGTGACCTTAACTATTGTAAATGTTGCCATTAGATACGCAGAAGCTGAGCAGTAGACGTTTATATGCATTTATGCACGCGGACCGCTAGCATGACCAGGACTCTTGTAAGTGGATCCAGGTAAATAATTTCGCTGATCAGTTGTTGCATTGTTGATAGAGTATTAGGTGCGGGTTCGTGTGGGACATGTTAACTGACATACCTAGCAGGCTATTGTGTAACGATTTAACCTTACACTTGCGGAACGGTTATTAAGCGATCAGTACGAGCAGGAAATATTGATGAGGACCGCAAGCGTTCGAGAATGGTCACGTGAGTGGGTAACACAACTTCCGCCAGTGATACAAGCTCTGAATAATGAAACCACACACAACTGGAATCAAACCCGCTGAATCATTTGGACAAAAGAATGTAACCATTACATCGCAAATGATTTTACAACCACCACCATTAGAGCAAATTGGAAATAATTTTACTCGGTACATGTATGCACCAGGAGAGTTACAAGGTGAACAACATCGTGCTACTGACATTATAGGGTTCGTCGATGTGTTTACAATCTCAGCTGGATTGATACTGTGAGGCATTCGGCATGTTACCGTTTGGCGAGACTCGTCCATTAAACAGAAAATTTATGCTAGATGAATTGAAATTCATTCTCGCGGACACAGAACTAACGCAAAGGTTAGGATCTACACGTACCTTAACTCATAAATAGCGATTACATCAGGGAATGTTCACCATTTGGTATCAAGCGGGTACAAACTAACTTTAGTTCAACATTAGACACCCACCCGGTGTTTCTTTGACCAGACATGATTTGTTTTGTGTGCGAATGCACTTCATTGCTGTAACATTCTACATATTTATCATGTCGAAGGTCATTTTGCACAATTATGTATGAGACATCCTCCATATTCTTGATGATTTTGCCGGATGCAATCAGAATCGAGTACATTTGGGGCGTAGTCCCAAGTTTTCCTCAATAGGCTTGCCCGAGTACTCATCTTTGAACTTACCAAAAACCCTTTTTGTATTCGTTACTAAACAACGGATGATCTTCCGGATACTCACTAGTGTCAAACTCATTTACCAACAGTATCTCATCCATATACACGTATACATCATTGTTGGTAATATGCATCAGAAACGAGTCTGTGTCCGTGTACAACATCGAGGTTTGTTCTTATCATAATAAAACTGATACATGAGAAGTTTAAATAAGTCTAAAACAGTCGTACCAAAGGTGATATGCTTTGTCAGCTTCAGTTTTGGGTTTTTGCTGTCTACGGCAATGAGTCTGCATCAAATATCTTATGGGACTTGAACGCGGGTTTAGCAATAAGCCTGTGAAGTTTATCTTGCTTTCTTCCATGGACAAGGTTGACGTGAATGTGTTTTTAAAGATTCTCCACGGGCTTGCCGAACACAGCATTGTTCTTGAGTTTGAAGGAATCTTTCTCAAACTCGTTCGTGGCCTTTGTCAGCAGATCTGTATTCATTTTGAATATACGGTGCCATCCATGCGCTCTAAGTAAACCAAAGCATCCGATGGATCATTAATTCAAACATACCCACTCCCAGTTCAGTCTCTATTTGTAATCAAAATTAGATCTGTACACGTATAATTTGCCAATAATAAAGAAATTCCATGAACAGAGAGTATAACTGAGCATGTCATAGCAAAGGCTGATCATGCTTCTCGATCTTTGCTTGAATATGTGGGAACATTCAGTTAAGCTACATATTAATAAAGGTAAATCAACAATATAATTAGTTTTGTCGTAGTTTGTTTACACTTTGATAAAAAAGCCAAAAATAGATATAGGCAGATAGATCATTGTATTGTTACGTGTTAGGGGTCAAGGCCAAAATGAATTGGAACAGATTGACAGCTCAAACCTTTTTGATTTACTAGTTATCTCCAGAGTATTGTAGTGCCAAGTAATCATGCCTTCACCACAAAAGTTCTTATCTGGATTATAATAGCACAAAACTAAATAAATAAATAGTCAACACTGTATATTGTATTGTTTCTGGACTTATATGCTTTTTCTGACACAAAAATTAGTGATCATGTTTAAAATGGCAATATATGACATTTGGAGAAGTATAGAATAATGTAAATAACTGATTTGTGATAATCAAAGCATGTTGAAATGACAACAATGACAGTAGTTTTAAATAGTAGGTGAAAAGCAGCCATAAACGTTCAATTAATCATCAGTCACATAATCTCTAATTCAATAATCCTAATTCCAAAACTAATCTTCCACGAAAATGTTACTGGTTACCAAAATTTGTTTATATGACGTACCGATGTGGTAGCGATTTTTTGAGTCAAATCAAGGTTCAGAACCAGACCCGGTATTTGTGTTTTTGAGCCAAATGATAAATATGACAGACACAGTAATATTTCTTTTTGTAGCGACAGTCTGGAACTGGATGTCAATAGTGAGTCGCGTGGGTTGGATGGGACACTGTTTCATTTTGTAGTGACAGTATGTCGTTATGTCGAGTAAATTTTTTCAGCATCCAAAACCACAACTTTAAAATGGGTGGGAATTTGTGATTTCAAAGTGAAACATGCGCTTAGGTACGAAATTCGATTATGCCAGTCGGAATACTGATTTTGCAATGGATAGCATACGGCTGTGTTCATGACGTAGCGATAACAACGTAACTAGAGGGCGCTTCAGTCGGATAGAGTGCCACCATCTTGCTATTTTTTTTTTACAGAGAGGGTACCCCTGTTTATGGGGTTTCCATTATTTAACTATGACTGGATAATTTCATGAATAGCGGGAACATTTTTCGTCATAACCTGCGCAAAGGAAGCCATTTGGCTTTCCTTTTAAACTATACGCTATTGGCAAGGATTTGATACGGCTTGGAGAAACTTTTCATTACAAGAATCCACAAAACGTGTGGATCATAGATGGCTTCACGCGGGAGAGGTTTTATTTATGTACTTAAATATAGAATGTGCCAAAAATATTCGTCTTCGTTTCGTGGGAATAGAGTTGTATTATAACATACCCTCCATCTCATCTTTAACCGGAAATGTGTGTCAATTCTCTCCCTTGAGCACCTGATAGTGGTAGCAACCAAAGTCTGACGTTTTATCAATGAAGTACAAAGAAATCTCTGACTACACGAAATCACCATATCTGTATAATTAATATACATATATTTATAGTACATTAAGGTGATTTATTGTAAGGTTATTTACTGACAAAACCTCAGACTCCTTTGGTAGTAACTATATACTGAATGAATATAAATATCGTTGCTACCGCTAACAGTAACCAGCAGTTTGTTTTTATTATTGCTGCTACAAAATAGTATAAAACCTGCTTGATACCTTTGGATATGAAGTTAGAGTAGTAGTAAAACAGATTAATACATATTTAAAATTGTATCTTCACAGATGAAATGTGATTGTTTTCTGTTTGAAGAATAAGACCACCCACCCTGTGATAATTTAAAAGAAACTTTAAAAGTTTTTAAGGTTACTAACAGCTAATTTTGTTGTAGGATCCATACGTCTTGTATAAACATCTTCATTTGTCTGTGATTTTATCGTTATTTTACAGTTTAAAAATAAGTTAATATTGTTATGACAAAAAATGCCAGCACAATCCAACTATGCAATAAAGTAACTGCAAATAAACAAAAATAAAAAGTATAAACAGTACTGTGTTTAACTTTTCATAGGAAATATCAGAGAAAAATAAATATTTTATGTAAATTTAGCCTTAACAACAATATTTTTAGATGAATTTGTCTAAACAAATTCTCATACAGATATACATTTAAGAGGAATAAATACCTGGATTGTCTTGTTACATTGACCTTAAAGATTTCATTTGAAAAGTAAGGAGGCAGATGTTACCAATCCCTTTTGTTTTTCACTTTCACATGAATAAAACATGAATAAATACAAGCTTTACACAGAATAAGGCTTTTGAATTGGACATACACTCATAATTCTGGATTGGCCGAGGCACATTTCCCCAAGATTCCCTTTTATATACCAAATACATTTATAAATTATGCTTCAAAAATAGTCTGGTTATATTCTTTTGTGACTGTTTCATTAATTAATTTAAAAAAAAAAAAAATTTAAAAAATTAACATTCCATTACTGGATTTGTTTTCAATATATACACTCTACATAAAATGCTGACTTTTTGGAGAATGCTTTTTTGCAGGCAATAAAATAAGTTGCTTGCACTGGCTATGCCCAAAAACTATGAAAAGGAGTATACTATAGTTGCTACTGTGTTATTTCTGATGCTTTGACTTTCTCAAAAATACCATATTTATTAACCTGATTTGAAATTTTAAGTTTGGTCTGTTATCCTTACATGACGACACAGTGACACTTTCTTTAGTCCAATCCATCTGTCGAAACTTTTATCTGATATGAAGAAAGGCATAAACGTTGAAATAACTTAAGTTATAATCATTATTATTACTAAAGTAGTGTGTCCCAACGGCAAAGTTTATACTGGAAAATGACCAATGAAGCACCGTTATCAGCCAGTGATCGGCAGTGTGTGTGAAGACACTCGAATAATAATAATTAAGAATCAATATAGGAATCTAGGCCTTCGACGCTTTTAATAATGTAATGCGTTATTAGTAGTTAGTCTATCTTGCTATTAAAGTTCGAAGAAATTATCAGTCAAGATCAAAATAGAGAGAGACTTTTGGGTTTTTTTTGGTCTTTAAACGCTCACTGGAAGCCAGCTGAACAACAACCTTCAGAAAGGCGGATCTGAATCCTATTTATAGGTTTTGGGAACACACACAGGAAATTCAACGACAGTTTTCACGAATATTACCAAATATAGAAGAATTTGGATACATATTTACCTGGAAAAAAATGGATACAATTGCTATTTCTCACCTCAGATCAGCAGCTAAATGAAGACAGTTCACGGTTCTATTACGTACAAACTGGGCATCAAAATTATTTCCCCGGATTTGAACAAATCAATTATATAAGAGATGCATATTGTATACAATTATATTTCTATCATACAAATCTGTCAGAAAAGCTACTATTATCTGCATAAGTTGTTGTCGGTTTTAACGCCATTTTTCAGCACACGATTGGCTATACATGGCGGCCAGTATTAATGGTGGAGGAAGAACCCGGGAAAACCCCGGAAGGAACCACCGACCCACTATATTTGCATCTGAAACAAATGTACAAACTTTCCAACAAGAGGTGAATGTAAACAATAAAGGAGATGATGTATTATCGCAATCCATAGTAATATATGCAACTGCACTTTAAAACAATATAAGTTGATAGGTAGTTATGATTTTTTCAATATATATATATATATATATATATATATATATATATATATATATATATATATATATATATATATATATATAACATATATATTACAATCTGAATCTTCATGCAGTCTTTTCTATCGTCTTGCACTCAATATCAGTGCACGTCCTGGAAACATTATCACGCCCGGTGTCTGTCGAAAAAAAAAAAAAACGTAAAGGGCAACACAAGCAGTACTCTTGTTTGCAAGTTACCTAATTCTTTGGGTGATAGTTTACCGGATTCTGTTATAAAGGAACTTAATTTACATAACAGTGGAGTTAGTTAGTTTAGCAGTTTCGACTGGCTAAATGGCGTCACTTAATCTATATTACATCTGACACTCGGAAAGTCGCGTGTAACCACTGAGCTGAATAAAATTAGTCAGGCAATTTCGATACATGAAAATTTGTTTGAATACGATGAACCACATAACTCCAAGCCTTAGAACTCCATGCCAATATCACACCATCAGTAACGTATCTTATCAGCTATTCCTGTTTACACTACATCCGGTTACGATGGCCTATTATTGACATGCAATCGCCCTATTTTTCCTTGCTATATCCTGTGCCGATGCGATGGTAATCTTAGGTGTGAACTGTACTTTTTGGAATACGTCTCATCCAAGGGGACTATATATGTGTCACTTGAAAATTGTGTTCAAGTCTTATTATCGAGTTTACTATGCATGCTGTATAAACATTATTGATGAATGGAGGGGTGGAGAGGTGGAACCCCAAAAGAAGAGAACAAACAGTCGATGTTGTATATTGGATGTTATAGAGTGAAATAGGTTTTCTAGTCGTATGCTAGAATAACAGATAAGCAATTAATTAATACGCCATCCTCAACTGAAATTTATAACGGTTTAAAAGGGACAGGTTCAAGAATTCCAACGATAACATGTCTGGGAAGAAAGCGTACGTGTCTATGTCTATAGGAGTTATTTCACACCAAGCTGCATTAAAAAGCACATAATGTCGGTCAATGTTGTGTCTGTTTTTATCACATTCAGAGTATGTAATAATCTACAGGTCAATTGCTTAATTTCTGATCAATTTTGCATCGACGTTTGTTTATTAGTATGAATGTAAAAGGTCCTTTCTTTACCCATTATTGAATGTCTAAGGTATGTCGTAGTTCCGAATCAGGTAGGCCAGTGGTTAGACATTACCTTCTTTGCAAATATCTTATGTCATTTTCGGAATTTATGTTTCAAGAAAATAAACTTTGATTAAAATAATTTCCATTTCTTCCATGTTATATATTCACAAAACCAGCCATATTTTATTATGACCATAATCTATTTACATTTTGGTTTCCATTGCCAGAAGTTAAACACTGATATTTCATCATTTCGTAAACCAGTTGTTTTTTTTCAAAAGAAAAGGAAAAAAACAAACAAGTGTTCATTAAAGTGGAAGGTTAAGTTTCAAATATATTCCATTAGAGCATAGTTAGCACTCTAACTATTATAAGTTAAAACAAGATTTATGGTAAGGAGATATATATATATATATATATATATATATATATATATATATATATATATATATATATATATATATATATATATATATATAATTGGAAGCCAAACTGGCATCAGATGATACTTTTACAATAAAGTAACAGACATGGTGTGTCGATTTATCACAAGTGAAAGTAATAAATATACTTAAAGATAAGGTACATGATCATTGGATTGGTTTGGCTTTATTTGAGATCGGCAAGCCCATTCTCTGCTATGAGAGCTCAAATTGACCCAATAAATTTCATAGGCATGTACATTTTTGTGGGTCGTTCCCTGGCCAGTAAATGGTACTGCCAAAGACTTGTGAACAATTTTCGAAGTTATGTAGCAGCAGGGAGGGCGAACCATACAAACTTTAGAAGGTTCCAAATGTTAAAATAAGCCCTCCACAAAAAAGGATTAATGACGAGAAAAAAAAACAGCTTTTTTTAGGGCCCGAAAAAGAGTATCTCTGAGAGCCCTCTCCGAGTTAGTTGTTTGTTTTTCCGATGGAAATAGATCAAGTGTGTGAATACGATTTATGAAAAATGAACCAACTCGTTGTCGCGCCCTCCCTGCTGCTATTATCCAAAAATCGTATCAAGACCGACTCGATATCGTGCTCGAGGATCGTGTAAGTTTATCGTGATAAATTCGTGCGGGGTTGATTGGGCATGACTAAATAAATTTCTGAACTTATTTATATCCATATCGCCGCTACACCAAGTTTGGTGAATATTTCTTAATGTGTGTGTATCGACTCCGTTAAACACAGCAAGAATATTACAATTATCTCTGATCACTTTAGGAATTTGTGTATACCGCTGGGTTACATAAATCACATCAGTGTTTTTGTGTCTGCCCCTGGAAAATATCCTAGCAGGATTGGACTGTTTGTCCAGCATGACATCATCCTACACTACTAAATTGTTAATAAACCTTTCAAGATCATCAATACTCGGCGCATCATTGATGTCGGTTATAAATTAAATGATCTCATCGCCGTTTTCATTCAACGATCTTGCGTTTTCATTAAAATCTTTTAACACTTCGTAACACCGCTGGTCATCAACTGATGGTGCTACCAAATACAACTTATCCCACTTGAGCCATCTCGTTATCAGGTTAAGAAGCAATTGTGTCTTACCCGATCCAGATGGTCCAGTTATGATCATACGAACAGAATTTGGCAACGCAGCATGATGCTTGACCGGTTCTTGCTTTCGTGTTGCAGAAAAATCAATTACATTCATGTTATATATAAAATAATTATGGATTTATATTGTGTGAAGTACAGGACTCGCACCCCAACAAGTGATCTAACAACTATTACAACAAAAATAACAGATCAGCGGTTACGGATAAGTGTGAACGATGTGCTACAAAGAAATTTAAATTTATTCCTAAGTCGGGTTTTAAAAAAAAAACGAGGAGGTGATATTGCAGCAAAATTAACAAAATTACCCGGAACTCCGTGGGCTAAATACCCAGGAGAAAAACATCTTCCAGGATATAATTACTGTGGTCCTGGAACCCCACTTGATCTCAGACTTGACAACCAAGATCAACCAAGACCAGATGAGTATCCGATAAACGCTATTGATAAAGCGTGTCATGCGCATGATGTAGCTTATAAAAGTAAAAATCTACAAGATAGGCATATCGCAGATGTGAAATTAATTCACGCGCTAAATTCCATCACTGATAAATCTTTCAAGGAGAGGTTAGCTAGTTGGTTAATAAAATCCGCAATGAAAGGTAAATTAGCGCTAGGTGCTGGTAATTAATTATAGATGGAATCCATTTATTATTCTCCAAGAGGATACTGGAGGGGTAACGCAGCAATTAGTAAACTCGCTGAAGCAGCAAAAGTTACACGTGTTACTGCTAAAAATTGGTTATCCCGACAGGTAATATGGCAAATTTACCAACCACCGCCTAAACAAATTCACTTTGCACATTTTGATGTTAGTGTTCCTAATGAAGTTCACCAGGCTGATATTTTATTTTTACCTCATGATACCGTTAAAATACAAAGACGTCAAATAACATACAAGTATGCGCTAACTGTAGTTGATGTTGCAAGTAGATACAAAGATGCAGAACCGTTGTCAACGAAGACGGCTGCTGCGGTTGCTTCTGCTTTAGAACGAATTTATCAACGAAGTGGTCTACGATGGCAACATCTATTACAGGTTCATCCTGGCAAAGAATTTCTTGGTCCAGTATCATCGTTGATGAAGCGACATAATATCAAAATACGACGAGGGCATACTGAGATTCATCGTGATCAGGCAATTGTTGAACGATTTAATCGAACACTTGCTGAGAGGTTATTTGGATATCAATTCGCGAAGGAATTCATTCAAGACAAGAGATCTCCTGAATGGGTTGGAAGATTACCAAGCGTGATAAGTGCATTAAATAATGAAATAACTCGAACAACCAACATAAAACCTATTAACGCAATTACCAAAAACAATATATCCGTACAACGACGTGATTTTTCAACACAGCCAGTGCTGGGTAATGACACTGTAAGATATTTATATGAACCCGGTGAACTTGAAGGTGGTAAACAGAGAGCGACTGATCCTATGTGAAGCATCACTACACACAAGGTATCTAGTATAACTAGATCTACTGGTAGACCAGCAATCTACAGACTGGATTCAACTGCTCCTCAGCGCGGATTTACACGTGAACAATTACAAGTAATTCCCGAAGACACACAATTACCGCCCAGATCACTTAACTAGCATCCTGACGTCGATTACATTCAAGACAGGTCAGCTTCACATTTTCTCGTGTATGACCGCGACTATTATCTTTTCTGTCTACAGGAAATTGTCTTGGATTATTACTCGAATACTGCCACAACATTACACAATTACAGCTTACACAGTGATTATTCTGCTGTTGTTTCAGCGCGCTGATGAAATCAGTGTCAAGATCAAAATCGCGATTATTTTTTCTGTCACTTTGTTCATAACAGGATAATTTTTTTCTTATTATATCGACTTGACATTTATCGTTGTCATCGATCACTGACTCGTCCAAGACAATTCTCCGCAGTTGAGATATTCTTCTGACTCTGGACACAGCCAAGTAAACTAAGTTTGACCACTCGATAAGATCATCAGTGATCCAAACAACTGTATCAGAGATAGTCAGTCCTTGAGATGAATGTATCGTCATTGCGTATCCTAGCGTCCACGGGATTTATCAGCGTGCAGTGCATCTTCAGCAACATTGATATCAACTGCGACAATATCATTTAATACGAGATTTTGTTTTTCGGTCTGTCCTGGTATATCAACGTCAATATTTTGTAGTCGTGTATCAGCTGGTCTATAACACAACGGCACTGGCAACGTTGGAAACTTCTCCCGTTGTAATTGAAACAACTGCTGTTCAAGTGTGTCTCTGACTATCTTTCTACTTGCCACTATCAAGTCGCTTGGTCTCCACGCTTGCAGAAAGTCGCTCATTGAAGTATCTGAAATTATTTTACTCATTTTTTCGCATTGAATTTTATTCGGTTGTAGTCTGATTAATTTCTTGAACTCGTTTAATTCTGCATCAAGCGCTCTATAATCATCATTTATTTCTTCATAATAATCAACAAAATCTTTTAACCACAAATGTGGAGATGGTCCAACAAAGGGCGGTGGTTGACCATGATAGCCACACATTATCACAGCTGTATGTTTTGTTAATAACCAATCGAGAAATATTTTAATGTTTCTAACGGTACCGTACATATTTCATCCCAAATTATAATCCTTGGAATATATTTCTCTCCCATTCGATCAGGAGTCCATGCGTCGCCCTTGTATCTGAAATAGCTGCGATAAGTGCATGAGTTAACCCCTCGTTGTTTCATCTCTCGCGTGAGTCTGTGTGTGGGTGTTAACACGATCATATCTGAATTCCGAAATAATTCAATCGTTTGAGTCGTCTTACCAGACCCTCCCGGCCCATTGAGATAAACAGTCTTGTGTCTGGATACTGGATCGTACATAGATGGCGCACTCGACGTTTCCGATAATTCTGATTTATAATAACTGTCTTTGATCTCAACATCTGCGGATTCGGAATAATCATATACCATTTCTTCTTTTATTCTCCACGAACCCCATGATGCATCATCAGTTGTAAAATGAGTTGCTGAATTCAGGTTTTTCTTGTTGATGTAAAACGAATCCGTTGCAACTCTAACTGCAGTGTCAAGGAATCTATTTATCATCGATAGCAAATTGATGGAAACATAAGCTAGCATCGAAGATCTTAAATGAGTATACTGAGGTGACTCGCCATCAGTATAACTTACAATTGTACCCAGCCGAGTTCCGTCAGATAAATAAGCGTTTTCTCGACTTACAAATATATCTCTCGCAGTTGCATCAGCGATTATAAAATCGTATTCAGCATCGTCCATAATTAGTCGTGCATAATATCGTTTATGATCATATGCACCGCCTTGAGCAAACTTGCCAATTATTCTTCTACCGAGATCCTTCGTGGTTCTTTTCTCTTCGAGGTTGGCGATTAATGTACTGTAATCATCACTTTCGCAATCAACCAGTTCAGGCGTTGGTAACCAAACTTCAGTCTGTGCCCGATATGATACAATTGCCTCAATGACTGTCAGCGATATCAGTATTTTACAATCAAACATATGTCGTAACAACACTATTGGTGCCCAGCGCTTTTCACTAAAATGCCGACCAAACCAAACATAACAAATAACATGAAGACTTTTAGCCATTTCGAATGACACTACACGAGCGAATCCTGTCAGGTCAAAATCGGGTAATGGTCCATTAATGGCCACTCGCGTCATCGAGTTCGTGGGGTGTCCAAATCTTTTAAAGTATCCAGAGCATTCTCCCATCCCGAGAAAACTTCCTGGATAACACGCAACTGATATCATTTCCTTGTAATTATGCTTGGTATTCCACAATCCGCCGTGTCCGTATTCACAACAACTTAATTGTACATCTTCGAGAAACTCACTTCGGGTTGGCTTCCACGAATTTTTTCCCTGGCAGCGTGGGCTGCAACTGATGGAACAGTGAAACAATTAGTTAGTAATCGGTTAGTATCTTTTGAGTATCTCTACGCAAGTTTTCTCATTGTTTCATGAAGAGATTCTTTACGGTATATTTCACCGTTAACGCGTACAAATTGATCTTTTTTTCATCATCTGAACTTTTAAATAACCACACTGACACAGGACAGTTTTTTTTATAAAATCAAACATGTTTCTCCCAGAGTTCTCTGGGTAAAATCTTACAGTTCGATCTCGTGGAAATATTGTGACTGCGCTTGTCCACGCGTGAGCGTTATGATCAACGATATTTATTGGAGCTCCTTGCGATTAATATTTCTATTCGTATGATACTTCCACTGTTATCGTTGATACGGTTATTGGGAATCTTAGTGTTTTTTCTAACTCGGCAACATCGTTTATTGTAGCTCCGGTATCCTTGACCCGTTCAGCCCATTTATTTATTTTTTCACGTCGTAACGCCGTTAGACCGTTTCCACGCATCGCATTTGTAAAATGTTCTGTTACTCGTTCAGCTACACAATTTATTTTTGATAATTTCATCGGCGCCAGTTTATCAATGCTGGATTTTCTATCGGATAGATTCCATAAATGACTGCTGTTATAGGATACGCTCGTTCATAATATGGTTTATCAATCCCAGTAAGCGCTCCTGGTTTGTAATTTTTACTCAGTATGACAGTTTTTCCATTAGCAAGGACACGGTCACGTTTGTCACGGGTAATCCAATTATCTGTTTCTGCTAGCACGATAAATTTTACTCTGAAAAGACATTTTTCATCAAGGAGGAGGTAATCGATAATCGTTTTCGCTCGTGTATAGCTCATTGTAGCGTCTTGACATCGTCGACATTGACTTCGTCAGCGTTGCGTATAATTTTAAATGTAGACCACACGTCAGATGCTTTATCATCACGACATTCTTTTTTTGGCATCTCTGATAATATCAATCAGATCAGTCAGAGTTCGCCTCCGCGAGTCAGGGGTTAGTCTGTCAAGATCGAATCTAGAAGCTTTCCAGGGCTTGATTCTGGATAATCTCTCAGACTCATCCATATATAATTAAGACAAACATTTATATAAAAAATATTATATATACAATGTCTCAAACAAGAAATCAGTGTAAATGGTTTAAGGTAGGATCTGTGACTCCATGTGGCAAATCCTGCGTAAACGAATTCTGTGGGCAATATTCACAATGTGTTCGTAATGGTAGTTTAGGACCAATGCCTGCTTACGATGTGGTGTCGGAGTCCGGAGAAAGACAAAGCTATGTGCGAGTTGCGGTGGTAAGCAATACAGGGAACTTAAAAGATATTATGATAAAAAACAGACTCTGTCCCTGACAAAATCAGGGGTAGAGTTACAGCGTGTGAAGAGGATTATTTAAATAAGTTTTCAGACAAATTATAATTTAAACAAATGATATTATTATATAAAATGAACCAAGAATTTGTCAGATATCCCATCAACAAGGATTATGAAGCGTCTCGTGATGGAGTGATTAGACATTGTCGGCTGCAGAAACCAGTTGGTACAGCTAATAATGCTGGGTATTTTAAATTTACCGCTGGGAAGAAAACTTATTACTGTCATCGTTTCGTATTTGATGTTTATCACGGAGAGATCAGGGATGGTCTTGTGATCGATCACATTGACGGAAACTCTAAGAACAATTCTCTTCAAAATTTACAAGCTAACACACGACGCGAGAATTCTTTACGAGGGAATGCTAATTGGTTTAAGAGTATTGGAAAGAGAGCGGTTAAATCTTTAAATATAGCGACCGGTGAAAAGAGTATTTTTCAGTCACTATAAACACGGCTGGCAAGTATTTCGGTATTCACTGGTGTTCAGTACAAAAAGTTACAAATAAAGTGACCAAATCAGCTTTTTCATACCAGCTTGGAAACTGGATTTCGTTTTCCTATGTAGATGCAGATAACGGAGATAACTCTGCAGCGATTGTGTAAAAGTCAATTATGGAATTCACCCCCCTGCGCAACCCACGTCATTACCTTTACAGGTGATATATTATCCAGAAAAAGTAGAACCAAATTCAGGTTCTACTTTTTTTTTTTTGGCGTGGCAAACTGTCTATTGTATACACACTACATGTAAACAATTCTCCGTGTTGCCTGTAACACGGAAGCAAAACATCTCCAATTACCCCCCGTAGATTTTATCAAGGATTGTCAGTACAGGTAGGCATTTACGACAAATATTCACAGACAATATACTTGTTTTTTTTTTTCAGGTGTATCAAATCTGATTTAACAAACTTGTGTATTCAGAATAGAATTAGAATTCAGAATTAAAATTTACTGCAAATTGTTAACTGTCTATAAACGTTTAACTATATAATAATTTTAAAATCCTATATCAGTAGATTAGAGCCGTGGCGCAGTGGATAGAGCAGTTGAATTTCGTTCCTTGACTCTGTCAAGGGGTCGGCGGTTCGAATCTCGTAACGGGCATATTACCGACGGTATCGATTTATAGGATTTTTCTATATAATTGGGGCGCCAGCAGCAGCACTTCTAACATTTCGTTTCGCTGGCGCCCTAAAATAAACAGTAGTTTGGATGCATAAGCACATGGGTACCCCACAGAAAGAATGTTTGGCGAAAAGAAACGGTCATGGGGTCGAGAAGATCAACCAAAAAGAAGATCTGAAGCAAAGACAAAAGTCTCAAAAAAAGACAAAAGTCTCAAACAAAGGACTCCCATGAAAGACACACAGGCCAGTGCAGGGACCCATGAATGATAACCGCTCATCAATGGCTACTGTTTATTTTTGGTCTAAAATATTTTTCTTTTAAATATATAATGTTCGGTATAATGAATTACGAAAATATAAATGATGTAATTGTTGCTATAAAAAAATTAGAAGAAACCGAAATTAATTTATCTGATGAATTAAATCTTGAAAAAAGTATTACTGATTTTGAAACACTATAACAAAGAAAAGAATAAGGAGCATACATGCTGCCGGCTCAGTATAGATTTATAAAGAAAATTCAGACGGAGTTGTATCAATCACTGGCTGCAGGAGAAGAACAGCGACTGAATGAATTTGTCTCTCTCTGCCGTGCAATCGAAAAAATTAGATAAGCATTGTCTCAAGAATACGAAGCCAGGAAGGTAATTAATACTCGTGTAAGGCAATTGAAAAAAATTGTCAGATTGTGAAACGATCAAAACGAAAGTTAGACTCGTTGATTTCATCAAGGATTTTAAGTACTTGGAATCAAGTGCGTGGAAATAAAATCGAAAGTAAAAAATAAATTCCTTATATTTTTTTTGTTTTTCACTGGCAATATTAATTTTCGTTGAAAATCAGATGATTTGCACGATTTTGATTAGTAATTACCCCTTCAGAATTAACAAATCAGTCGATGTGCATGATTTTGACTAGTAATCACTCCTATGAAATTAACAAAATAATGTGATGCGCAGTAAAAAATAAATTTCTTATAATATTTTTGTGCACTTGCAGATTTCAATAAAATATTATATTTTTTTACTTGTATCAATCTGATGAGTTAGATAATATTTTCTTAAGTCGATCAAATTTAATGCAAGAGTGCGCATAATTTAGAATCTGATCTTTATCACTTGTGACCATAGAAATATGTTCTCGCTCTAGTTTATCCAACTGCGATTGTGTCAATAAAAAATCTTCGTTACCGTATACATCAATAACTAGATCAACTGTGTCGGCTAGAAACTGTGTAAACACATTTTTGATGTAGTTTTCAAGTACTTGCTTGTCGTGTATGAAAACCTTCACGTGTTGGTACATTATATGATACTCGCTTCATAAATTTAAGTTAGAAATCAAGGTCTGTCAGTAAAATATAAATTTCTTATGAAGCTTTTTGCAAATTTCAATATATTTTTTCCTTTTAACTGAAAAACGTTGAATTCGCACGGTTTTGACTAGTAATTACCCCTTCACAATCAACAAATCAGTCAACGCGCATGGTTTTGACTAGTAATTACCCCTTCAGAATTAACAAATCAGTCGATGCGCATGATTTTGACGACCTTATTACTTTCCGAATTGTGCAAAATGTAACATCCGCCTGAGAAAATCTAAGATGAGATCCTTAGGATCGCACAAGTAAATTAATATGTATAGTTTCACCTCGAATATCCAACAAGCGGACGGACTGGTCAGTTAGTTTGAAATTTATTCTTGATAACAGTGAATTAATACATCGTAGATAGACTGGATCGGCTCCTGTCCAATCAGAAATCCAGGTGGTGTTTCTTTTGGTGTGAATGAATAAAGAAGAAATCCTTGCTGGGCTTGATTTGATACTGTCGTGTCCGTGCTGTAGCTGCCATCGATTACATCACACACAAGATTGACCGCGACCACTGAGGTTATATTTACGATTTCCGGGGATACAGGTCGTCCTTGCCCTTCTGGGTCATTGTTGTGCCGGAGGATATTTGCCGGTGGCAGTGTAATTTTTGTACTGTGCGAGTATGTCATCAAAGAACACATCGATGATATCATTGACTGATTTTCTTAGCTCGGTTGCGTTATACCAAGGAAGTTTAAAATTCGGTAGGTTCGCCTCTGGTATTCTAAAGAAGTCTAAAAATTGCTGCTTATATTTGCATGTGCCGTCAACATGATCGATTATCGCCTGAATTAATCGCTGGCTAAAATATTCCATATCGTATGCGAGCTGATTTAATATCTCAATTTGTTTAATAATTATCCTGCGTACAGTTATATCAAAAAGATGTTCTTGGAAAAGTTGCGTAGTTTCCGTAGTTGTCTTTTATGCTCTTGATCAATGAATTTGAAGTAATCATTGATCTCATCTAGGCGTATAGTCATGTATTTAGCTGTTCCTCTTTGGAGATCTCGTTCATAAGTAAAAAAAATTTCATATTATCCTTACTGTGAAATTCAAATATACTACCCAACGTTGTGCTTTTTAGTTGAATTAAATTATCCTCGTATAATTGTGAAATTCCGTTGTATGATTTATTGTCCGTGGCATAATCAGACTTTTTGGGATCTGGTAACGGTGGAGGTGTCGGTGGCTGAATTTCAGGCCATCCTAACACTGTTCTGATCGAACTCTGATATATATCCACGGCGTAGTCAGGAGAGTTTATCTCGATTGCAGAGGACAGCGTTGGTTCATGAACGGTTATTGCTATTTTAGATTCTATCCAGCTGATATTTTTTATTCGACGTTGTAATTACTCATTCATTTCGTCGATTTGATAAGACCCGGTTGGTATTCTAACAGGAACATTCCAGTCGGGTGTGCTTGCCGGTAGCTTCTCGTGGATCGGTGGTTCTTTCCGGGGTTTTCCCGGGTTCTTCCTCCACCATTAATACTGGCCGCCATGTATAGGCTATCTTGTGCTGAAAAATGGCGTTTAACCCTATAACAACAACAACAACAACAACAACCAGTCGGGTATACCATCTGGTTTATTTGTATTTGCAAACACAAACGAATAATTCGCTGGTAATCCGCCGAATGATTCTGATCTGATATTGGGCCAACTGTGGTATACTCTCAACTGTGCTAGTGCGATTTCACTTACCGGAATCGCAGTTGGAAAATTAATACTGAATTCAGGTTTGGTCGAGCTTACTGTTATCATTGAGGTTTTCACGGGGGTTGTATTTGCTGATATCTGCTGAAGTAATTCTGTCATTATTCATTGTCGTTCTTTTCAAATGGTGGATTTGTTTGTAGTCTTCGTATATCTTTGCCATGTTCGTGAATTCGGAATCTGATATTGTTTCGTCGTTGAGGCTTGATGATATCAGTGACGCTAATTCTGAGTATGCTGCTGTTGTGCTATTGCTGTGTTTATCCGCGTGACAGCGTCGTGTAGTTTTGTGTTCGTGCACGTTGATATCTTTTTCGCGATTATGTTAAGAACATCCGCGAGTGCCGCTGATGATGAAATGCATATTGTTACTGCGATTGCAGTTGTTACTGGGTTAGAGCTGATAATATTACTCCAGTGGATGCAACTAACGCAGATACCGAGTATACTGCAACGTCAAGAATAACTGCTCGTCGCTTATATTTCTCTACGCGCGTTGTGTATTTGTCGATGATGGTTTTTAACTCTGACTGCCATTCGCGTACTTGATCGTATCTATATTGCTAGACATGTAATGTTGTCGTTGACGCTGTCATTGACTTTGTCAGGGGGGCCATTTTTTATTTTATGCAGTGACCAATTGAGGTGTTTCAGCTACGAATTCCAAACACCACCAGTATGTTGCGGTTAATTTCTTATCGGCTGCTTCCAGTATAAACGTTTCTTCGTTTCCGCTATTTAATATGATAGTCACAACCCCGAAAAACTTGTCGGTGGAATGTCGCCAGGGATACGTTGTAAATATCTCAAATTTTGCAGCACTGAACACAGACAGTCTATACACTCCAGTGACTGTTGCGGTATATTTGATAGTATTATTTTGTTTTGACCATGGTGCGAATCCAGATGATACCGTGTATACGATATTGGCAATGTGCCCAGGAGTAACTCCAGGTGGGATTTTAATCAGATTAATTTTGTTAACACTCTCAGGAATTCCACTTACGACATCTTCTAGTGTTTTCTTGATTGCGTCAATGTTAGTTTTGATATCAGAAAGTTTTGCATCAACGGTCAATGGGGTACCAAAGAATTTATCTATGGACTCATTGGTTTTTTGAAAATATCTGCGTCATACTCGGCCCGCAACGTGCATAATTTATCGTCAACGGTGCTGTAGTTAACGTCAACATATTTTTTCGTCCCGGCATCTTCGTCGGATGTTGGATCTCTTAAAACCACTATTTTGTTTCCGTTCATGTTGAGTTGACCCGTCATTGTGTCGCCGATATTTTTTCAGCGAGTAGCGAATATGGTTCCGACGGTTGTAAATAGCGCGTCAACATACTTTTTTTGTCGCGGCATCTTCCGGGGACGTTGGATCTCTTAAAACCACTATGTTGTTCCCGTTCATGTTGAGTTCACCTGTCATTGTGTCACCGGTATTTTTTAAGCGATTACAACTATCTGTATGATTTCATCTCTGATGGTTGTAAACGATATACTTGAATCCCTGATTTTTCCGCTATCAGTAAATACAGGGATGTTATCCGTGACCGCACAGAGTACTCGTCGAACTATGTCATTCCATTTGATATTGCTGGTTTTTAGCTTGCCATGTCGGTCCTGAAAAATAACAACCTCATCTGGGTCTATCCCGGATAACGTTAAAAGAATGTCGATTTCATCTTTGGTCGCAGATTTTGATAAATCTACGTCGCCGCGTTTTTTTTTTTTTTTTTTTGTTTTTTTTTTGTCTTTATTTCGATGAGAGATCTCTCAACCTCGAAAAACTTGTCGGTGGAATGTCGCCAGGGATACGTTGCAAATATCAAATTTTGCAGCACTGAACACATAAATATCAACCATTATTCTTTAGGGATTGTTTAAAATGTTAAATCGGTCCGTGGTATACTCGTACACGACTTTGTGAGGCGGTTTGGTTGCTTTTGATAACGCTGCAAGCACGTTAATTACTTCACGGCCACATATTGGTGGATCGGTTAATGTTTGTGTTGGCAGCGTTGAGTACCAGACTGGAATGGGGGCGAAAGTGCTTTGTGCGTATTTTAGAAATTCAACTAGCGGTGCTAACCCATACGAATCGAAATAAACAATTCCACGTGGATGTATCGCGTAAGCAACCCAGTGAGTTCCTGGACCATCGCTGTTATCGAGATTAATAATTCCAGTTTCTGGATTATTCGGTTGTCTCGGTAACTGATCTCCCATGAGGACACCTCTGAAATATTTTATATTTAATTGTTTAGCGGCAGCGAGTAAATCAAAATTTGACATCGGCGTCAGCGGCGTTTGGGATACCATGAGGGCCGTATCCGTACCATGAGGGCGGAGTTCCTGGAAGTCTTAGACCCGCTACCTTTTTTTATATTATTTTCCAGTTGCTTTCTTTAATGCCATTGCAGCAGCTGTTCCAACAGCACCAAACTCAGCTGCTTTTGCGACAGCTGGGGCATCAGCAGCTATTATCGCTGGTAACTCGGCGAGAAGTGGAAATATACCACCGGTTTTAGTCATGTCGCTGATGGCTTTTGGAGTAAAATTAAGTTGAACTCCAGTTTTTGCTTTCTTTGCTTTGTTGAGGTGATTTAGTTGAATTTTAGTCAACGATAACTTGTTTTGGCCACCACCAGCAATTTGACCCCGCGTTAGTTTTATCGTTGTCCCACACGCGCTCGCGCTTTTTGATTGTAATTTCTTCGCCTGACCGGGAGATAGGGTGACATTAACGTGATTGTATGACATTTTTATGATAAACGCAATTGATCTAATTGTCTACATGTTTTCCACTGGGGCATCAACGAATCTCATTCGTCCACCAACACCTTCAAGTATCATTGATTTGTCACTGAGGATAACAGCAATTGCTCTGTAATTATCAGCTGAACGCACGATAGCTCGAAAGTGTATATCAAAGACAGATTGATTAACTAAATCAAGATGTTCCAGCGAAAAGTAATAAATCGGGTACAGCGTTGTAAAATCCAGTTGTGATATTTGTAAACCAGTGTCTATGTTTTGATCACGTCCCATGAATGTCATCAAGCGATGATAAACACGTGCTACTCGATTTTCGTCAAAATCCAATGATATATCCTCGTATGGTTCTTGATTCCAGTTTATTCTTAAAGATACTTCTTCGATGCCAAGTTTGTCAAATACCATTGGATTTCTTTCTTGATTGTTTTGTTGTTGTTGTTGTTGTTGTGGGGTTTAACGCCATTTTTCAGCACACGATAGGCTATACATGGCGGCCAGTATTAATGGTGGAGGAAGAACCCGGAAAACCCCGGAAAGAACCAGCGACCCACGAGAAGCTACTGGCAAGCTCTTGATTGTTTAATCGTTCAGCCAGTTGAAGAGCAACAAAGACATGTCTCGGTGCAGAAACACCTTGCTGTGATGGTATATGCCAAGTGAATAAACCGTTGACAGGATTTTGATTTCTGTCGGTGGTTGTTGTTAACCACGACAATATTGATTTACCACCTTGATCCATAAAAGAAAGTAGACGCTGCTCTTCAGCCATTGATGGTGACATTACCGGCATCCATAACGCGACTTTAAATAATATTACTTTACCATCTGCAGAGCCATCTTCTCGCCAGATAGCATCATTATCCCATTTTCGATGAAGAACAACTGTGTGTTTGGCTCCAAAAATAACTTTTCTGACATTTCTAAAATTCCAAAGATGTGGGATAGTGGAATTGCACATGAAAATTTTCTACGATCACCTTTTAACATTAATTGACGTGTTCTAAATCCTAAGTTGTAATCTGGATTGCTATGAACCACCGACCATACATTAGCATCAGCGTTGTTGGCAAAGTTTCTTGGTCGTCTTACAATATCAGGCCTCCCATCGGGATGGTTAGAATTATCCTTAGCGAACATCATAGTCGGACCAGCTGATCTAGTATAATCATCTGAATATCTTGCTAGACCTATAATCGTTGTAGCAACGTCAACATTATCCTGGATTGTCTCAATTTCTTTTCCATCAATCATATAGGGGGCACTTTTGAATAGCGCCATGATGCCATTATTAACAAATCCAACTCTGACATTAGCTCCGTATGGTGCATTAGCGACAACATTTGTTACAAGTTCACCTGTGACCTCAATAAATGCTTCAGCTGGCAAGAAATACCTACTTGTATCCTGAACTCGTAATTCAATTCGCCCGCATTGATATGGCGATACTGCCTCATAAGAATAATAATGATAATCACGCACGGATTCATCTGTGAGTACAGGTGCATCCATGTCAAACGCTGGGTCAGATACACGTTTAAACATTTTATTATAATTTGCTATCTTCTAAAACGAAGACCGTTTCCTGATATCAGACTCGTATTTATTTGTTCAGCTCCTTGATTTATCAACGCTGCTAGTTTTTGATTTGCGGCTTGATTTATTACTTTGCTGACATTCGCGGGCATCACCTCAGTGCTTGCCAGTTTCACTGGTGGCGGTGGTGGTCTGCGTATTAATCGTAATAGTCTGTCCTTGATTGCCAAAAACGCTTTACTGGCAACGTTACCAATAACACCAGGCGCTTTATCACGAACAACGTCAATAACTTTCATTGATAATTGTTTTGCGATTGGTACTGCTTTGGGAGCTATCCCTCAAAATAAACCCTGAACAACATCACCGAATCCATCTCCGTAAGTTGCTTTATAGGTTGGTAATCGCGAGTTTATTACCCTGACCGGTACGGGTCCACGATGAGAAGTGTGTATGATCATTTTTATTTAATTATTCATTTATCTAACAACTAGTCACTATGATAGTTATCAACGAGCTCATCAATAAGTTCTCGGTGAATATTAGTATCCATGATACCGCCTTGAATTAATGGGCGACAGATCTCAGCTGCTTCATTAATTATTTCCGGCGACTTATTTCCAGCTCGTTTTCCCCTTAAAAAAAAGTTAGCTGGTTTTTTTTCGTCATCAATCCTTTTTTTGTGGAGGGCTTATTGTAACATTTGGAACCTTCTAAAGTTTGTATGGTTCGCCCTTCTTGCTGCTTATGTTGACCATGGGATAGCTGAAGTTGATGTGCGCTTTGTGTTTGGCAGGTAAAGAGGCATCAACATCTTGAGTATTACAAGATCTGTGAGAGGAACATGTCAATTTCCTCCTCTGAAAATGGCCTGACAGTGAAGACCCCCAAAACGACAATGTTTGTTTATTATCAAGTCTTTCAGGATCATAACTGCCATTAAAGACACAAACTATATCACAGACTAATCATACCTGGTATCCACTTTACTCCAGCTGGAATATATAGCGGTCTACTGTTGCATGGATATGATATATCCACATTTTAGTTGTTGTTGTTGTTGTTGTTGTGGGGTTTAACGCCATTTTTCAGCACACGATAGGCTATGCATGGCGGCCAGTATTAATGGTGGAGGAAGAACCCTGGAAAAACCCCAGGAAGAACCACCGACCCACGAGAAGCTACTGGCAAGCTTTCTCACATACCCACATTAGCCGAATCCTAAACTCGAACCCACGCAGACAGAGGTGAGATGGCAGTGATCCGTAACGGAGAGCGCTTTAGGTCACTCGGCCACTCGGGGCCCCTTCCACATTAAATAAAGAGGTAGACAACATCCTCGTGCGACAAGTGGTGATAATTCATCATAAATCATGTTGGAATGTATGTGTTATCAGATGAAACATTTGTATTATATCACATCATTACCTAGAACAAGGCCTTACATCCTTAATAGGGGCCCAGAGTGGCCGAGTGGTCTAAAGCGCTGTCCGTTACGGATCACTGCCATCTCACCTCTGTCTGCGTGGGTTAGAGTCTAGGATTCAGCCAACGCGGTATGTGAGAAAACTTGCCAGTAGCTTCTCGTGGGTCGGTGGTTCTTTCCGGGGTTTTCCCGAGTTCTTCCTCCACCATTAATACTGGCCGCCATGTATGGCCTATCGTGTGCTGAAAAATGGCGTTAAGCCTTACAACAACAACTACATCCGTAGTTCTTATGAAATCTAGTCCAACAACGAACTCAGACAGACACACATGCTACTTGTACATGAAAATAAGACCGTAGCACCAGAACTATTAGCTGCATACACATATGCACTCTATATATGGTATGCAATTATGGGGTAGGCAGTGGAACCGTGATGAAGATTAATAAAACTAGATCCTCTTTTATTTTTATCAATATCACTTGTCCCATTATCAGTATGTCCAAATTCAGGACTGCATGCTATGTGCGATCCAAATGCTCAAGCATCAGGCCAGAACATGTGTGGAGGATAGGTTGGCAAACACACCATGTCTACAGCGAGGCTCTTTGCTTTGACTCTGTCGACTGAAGCCATTGCAGAAAATGTAGCAAGAAACCGTCTTTAACCATCTTTCTGGAATTGTGCATTGCAGGCATAACCACCATATTTTGATCCATGAGATGCTGGGTATATGCGCAATGAGATCTAAAAGGCATTGTTGCAAAAGTCTCTACCAGAAAATGTTGCATATTTGGAAGTTAATTAAGTACATTTGCAATGAAATCTCCATTAACAGGAGATGGGATACTTACAGCACAGAAGATGCTTTTTAAATTGTTTGACTTTGATGTAGCCGAATGTTTAATCTTAACATATAAGCTAGAAGTCCAATAAAACCAATCAGTTTAAAATAGTGGGGAATAGTAGATGAGGGATTGATAACAACAATATGTGCACTATCATGACATGTACAAAGCACATGTATTCAGTAAGGATGTGTGTGGGAATATTGTTAGCAATTCAGAATACTCAGATGTGTACAGCTACGGTAGTCAGAAAGAATCTCTAATGGTATTCTCTTAATATAGACAAGAAACGTCATGGCATCCATCCATCAACAGGACACGATGGTATAGCTCCAGAGTAAGTTTTTGTTTCTTCTTCTTTCTAGCTTCGTTTCAGCTTGCTTTATATTTCCGCCTTCCTCTGCTTTTTGAACGCCCTGTCTGACAGCTAGGCGCCAGCTGGAGCAGTCGTTGACATTGATGCTGGCCGTCTTCGTGTCCTTCTTGCAAACATCTTCGTAGCGGAGACGTGGTCGTCCAGTCGGTCGTGCACCTTCTGCTAACTCCCCATATAACAGGTCCTTGGGAATGCGCCCTGGGTCCACTATTTTGACATGACCGAGCCAGCGAAGGCGCCTCTCGCTGGGAATGGAGAACATGCTGTTCATTTTGGCGCGTTCCAGAACCTCTGTGTTGGGCACTCTGTCCTACGACTGGATGAGCAGAATGCGCCGCAAGCATCTCAGAAGGAAGCTGTTGAGTTTCCTCTCGTGTCTCGCATAGGTGGTCCATGTTTCGCTGCTGTAGATGAGTGAGCTGAGCACGCAGGCCTGGTAGACACGCAGTTTGGTCTTGTCAGTGAGGTTGTGGTTGTTACAGACCCTCTGGTTAAGTCTGGCCATCACTGCTGAGGAGGGAGATGCCCTGGTAGTTGTTGCATTCGATACGGTCTTCTTTATTCTTGTACAAAGTGACGATGTTGGCGTCACACATGCCCTGTGGGATGTGTTCCTCTTCTCAGCAGACGAAGAGGAGTATGAGTAGGGGCTGGAACAGTGCTGATTTCCCGTTATTGAGGACTTCAGGTGGAATGCCGTGTCTTCCAGGAGTCTTCCCACAGGCAAGGCAATCGATGACCTTTCCGAGCTCTTCTAGGGTGGGCGGTGTGTCCAGTTTCTCTATGATAGGCATGTTTGGGGTGGCGTCCAAGGCGGTGTCAATGACGATGTTTTGGGTTGCATACAGCTCCAGATAGTGCTCAAGCCATCGCTGAAGTTTTTTCCCCTGGTCTGTGATGACTTCGCTCCTCTTGGACTTAAGGGGGGGGGGGCGGTCTTGGACGCGGGGGGTGGGGCTGTCACTTTCTTTACACCCTCATACATTATTCTTGCTTCCCCAGTGTCAGCAACTGTCTGTATACTGGTTCAAAGGTTCAGCCAGTAAGTGTTGGTCTTCTGGGAGTTGTTCCTTGCAGTCCTGAGGGCTTATAGTGTTCTTGGGCTAGGTGCAGCCTTGTATGCCAGGACGGCTTTCCTCTTTGCCTCAGTCACGGGCTCCATCTCCTCCCAGCTTGCCTCATACCAGTCGGCATTTATGCGCTCTTTCTTCTCGTAAGCAGTGATGGATGAATTGTACACAGAGTCAAGGAGCTGGGACCACTTGGAGTCGATGGTGTCATCAGGTGTCGCTTTGGTGAGAGCTTCCTGAAATTTGCTGTTAAACTGCTGTGTTTTCTCTGGGCTGCTTGCACAACAGGTGTTGATGCGTGGGCGACCCTTCTTCTTGGCGTGGTGCAGTTTATTTGGTATTAATCGCACCTTGCTGGTCACGATGGAATGGTCCGTGTCGCAGTCGGCACTGTGGTATCTGCGGATGAGGATGACACTGGCCAGTTCCGCACGCCTGGTGATGACAAGGTCTAGCTGGTGCCAGTGGCGTGAACGTGGGTATCTCCATGACACCTAGTGGATCTCCTTGCATTTGAAGTAAATGTTTGTCACACATAGGCTGTGGGATCAGCACATCATCTACAGCAGTCGCTGACTATTCTCGTTGATCTTGCTCCTTCCGTAAAAGCCGAGACAGGTGGACCAGGCCTCATGGTCAGCTCCCACTCTAGCATTGAAGTCTTCTAGTAAGAAGAGGCCTTCAGTGTTGGGGATACTGGATGTTGCCTGATCCATACCCTCATAGAACTTGTCTCTTTCTCCTCGTGGGTGGAGCAGATGGTTGGGGTTTATACGCTGAAGATGTTGACCGGGCCAAACGATGTTGACAGCCGGAGGGCAAGGATTCTCTCAGTACCTGATGACGGAGGTTCAATGAAGTAGACTAGCGTGTTCTTTACGGAAAGCCTACGCAATGTTGCCTAGGTTCATCCGAGGGTTTCTCTTGCCAAAAGAAGGTTAATTGGCTTCCCTGATGGTGCCGCTGTTAGCCAGTCCGGTCTTCTGGAGGCAGGCATATGTCGATGTTCAGTCGGGAGAGTTCTCTATCAATGACGGCAGTCTTCCGTGCATCGTCAATCTGCTGTAGGTCAGCGGTTAGTCACATGGTTCTGATGTTCCAGCTTGTAAAACGAAGAGCTGGAATCTTCTTGTTTCTTCTTTGAGTCTTTCCAGGTGCGGAGTTTGTGGCCCACTTGTCGAGATGGTTCTCTAAGCTCCTCGCACCCAGTGAAGCAGACAAGCCATGACAGGCAGCACCTTACTGACTGGGGGCTGCCCAGCTTGAGACGGGTGGTATCTATCCAGTGAGACATGGTGATCTCTTCCACCGTCAGAAGTAACCCCTAGCTCCAAGCTCTACGCAAATCGAGTTTTGACTTAGAACCGGTAACTGCTACTTCCCCGTGTTGTGCCGACACCTTGCGACGACGCTGTAGTATCCTCTCCAGTGGAGCTACGAAGCCTGTGCTGGGTGGTATGGAGAATCAGCTTTTGCACAGCAGATCCCCTCTCCACGCAGCTGGTGGACCCAAAGGAACGACGAATGTCGATACAGCTTGGCACAAAATGCGTCGCAGGAGTTACAGGTATGACGTTGAAGTCAATGTCAGACCGCCTTAGGGATTCCGTCTCCAGATTTTATGTCTGGGTTTGCTCCCTTAGCCTTTCCCATAAGTGGGTATAGCTGCAAGGCAGCAGAGGTTTGGAATCGGAGTTTTCCTTCTCCTAGAAGAGCTACCATCCAATGTGTACAAGTCTCATCTACCCGAAGTGACTGGTTTTAAGGCGCCAGTGGCCCACTTTCACCCCTTTTCCTGTTAGTGGAAAACATGGTACCCCGGAATTCGAAGCTAAGCCACTCGCGAAGGCCAGGAGCTGGATTTTAGTTGACAGAGGCTATCAGAGACGCAAGTCGTATGGGGCAGTTCCCACGTCGGCAATGTCAACCTTGGACCACTAGACAAGAAACAGAACTGGATATTTTGGCTGCTGATGGCATACAAACGATTACCAAAAGATAGATATATCAAATATTAACAATTACAGGATGTGATGTTGAAATCTACAAACATCTCAAATGCGCAATGATCTCAAAATTACCCAAGCTAAGATCCCTATATTTGCGATGGAAGAAAGGGTGAGGTACAGGCAACTGACATATCACAAAATAGTCAAGCACAGCAAGATGCAACCAGACAGCTTCAGTTGTATGCTGTCGAGGTGTAGAGTCAGCAACAACAGATGACGTCTTACAATATATGAATATTGATTTCATAAGCTATATACACATTTTATAGATAGTAGATGACGTATTACGATATCAATAATGAACACATAAAATATATACACGTTTTATAGATAGTAGATGACGTCTTACAATATTTGAATATTGATTTCATAAGCTATATACACATTTTATAGATAGTAGATGACGTATTACGGTATCAATAATGAATACATAAACTATATACACGTTTTATAGAGAGTAGAGGACGTATTACAATATATGAATATTGATTTCATAAGCTATATACACATTTTATAGATAGTAGATGACGTATTACGGTATCAATAATGAATACATAAACTATATACACGTTTTATAGATAGTAGATGACGTCTTACAATATTTGAATATTGATTTCGTAAGCTATATACACATTTTATAGATAGTAGATGACGTATTACGGTATCAATAATGAATACATAAACTATATACACGTTTTATAGAGAGTAGAGGACGTATTACAATATATGAATATTGATTTCATAAGCTATATACACGTTTTATAGATAGTAGATGACGTCTTACAATATATGAATATTGATTTCATAAGCTATATACACATTTTATAGATAGTAGATGACGTATTACGATATCAATAATGAATACATAAACTATATACACGTTTTATAGAGAGTAGAGGACGTATTACAATATATGAATATTGATTTCATAAGCTATATACACATTTTATAGATAGTAGATGACGTATTACGATATCAATAATGAATACATAAACTATATACACGTTTTATAGAGAGTAGAGGACGTATTACAATATATGAATATTGATTTCATAAGCTATATACACATTTTATAGATAGTAGATGACGTATTACGATATCAATAATGAATACATAAGCTATATACACATTTTATACATAGTAGATAACGTATTGCAATATATGAATAATGAATACATAAGTTATATACACATTTTATACATAGTAGATAACGTATTACAATATATGAATAATGAATGCATAGTTATATATACGTGTTATAGATAGTAGATGACGTTTACAAAATATGAATAATGAATACATAAGCTATATACACATTTGATACATAGTAGATGACGTATTACGATATATGAATAATGAATACATAAGCTATATCCACGTTTTATAGATAGTAGATGACGTTTACAATATATGAATAATGAATACATAAACGATATGCTCGTAAACTAAACCGCAATAAAGGGCAGTGGATAAAATTATTAAATATCTCAGACTGCTCAAAGATTAAAGGATGTTATGAAAACAATTTTTTTAATTGTATACCCTTGACGTGTGCAATAGTCACAACCATTTTGTACAGATATCTAATGGGGTAGTGTTATTGTTATATTAAACTTCTCCTATGCTATTTTCATGCAGTGTAAAAAGGGGTGGGTAATAACATATTAGATATCTCAAAATGCTAAAATAATAACATGGGATCATATGGATTTTCTTCAGTGGTGTAACCACTGGAAATTAGAATAACCTTTAGAACGTATCACAGATGGCATGAAATATAGTGCAATTATAGATGGCATGAAATATACTGCCATGAATGACAAAACATCATATGCGCTAAATGTTTGGTACTTTTCTAAGGTAAAAGAAGGGTGTGTGAAAAATATATAAATTACTAGAGCATGATAAGAGGGCATCATACAGATTATATAGTGGTATGCATTTAAGATGTAGACGAGAAACAACCCTACATAAAGTCGCTAAAGCAAGGTCCATCTGAATTTCTGCCGGACTATTAGTACCTACCACACCCACATTATTAGCGCTTGACCTTATGAAATGCTTATAAAAATGACCTTGGTACAGAGATTAAGTAATTAAAAATAATAACATTATCCTGTTGTAATTATCAATCTGTCATCCAGTTGCGATGACGGATTCAGCCAAGTAAAGCTAAAACTCGTTCTAATAAACAATCTTGGCCTTTGACCTTTTGACCCCCACGCCACTTTTAAAGCATTCAACAGGTTTTTTTTTCTGTTTTTTGGGGTTTTTTTTACCGATGTTCACTTTAGTTTTTAATGATATACCAGCTATATCTATGCACCACGCGCCTTAATAAATCCAGATGACGATCTGTATATGAAAAGAAGGGAAAAATTTGAACAATTTATTCCTTTGAGATTTACCTTTCACCTTGTGCACTCAAAATTTCTTTTAAAACCATCATAGTATGTTTCTTGATAAGCCCCGTGTAAATTTCGATACCAATCTAGTAGTGCTAGCTGAAGATATCCAACTGCATATACTTTTGTACATCTCCAAACTTATTGATTGACGCCATTAAACTTGTCCATATGTTTTCATCCTTCATTGTTCTGCGCCTGATATTAATCCTTTCATTAACATAGGCGATAATTGTATTTAATTTGAAAATAAGTTGAACCTCGATGTACTTACAGATGGACATTGTGACCTATTTGTCTCATCCTTTGCGACATTTGTCGCAATAGAGACAGAAAAGCCCATTTATTAGTTTCAAAGATTCCGTCGCTAACAGCACTTTTATGAAAGAAAAAAAACCGAAGTACATTCAATGTTAAAAATCGTGATAAAACTGGAAATTTTCAAATCTGCATATTGCTAACAGAGGTGACAGAAAATATATTCGATTGTCTCATACATAAAAAATAATAAATTAAGAAATCAATAATCGAGTAAGAAAATTAATGTTTCAGTAGGTAAATGAATAATAGAATGAATATATATTTTCCGTGAGGGGAAAATTAGCATATATTCATAAAATAAACACTGTAAACACAAAATCAAAGAACGCTTTGGGACTCATGCATGCTAGTATGACTGTATGACTTGGGGGAATTTAGAAGATATATAACAATAAAAGTGAAGAGAAGTGTAACAATATATACATACATACATTTATATGCACACACACACACACACACACACACACACACGCTCCAAGATAAAGTAATGTCACACTGCTGATCAACAAGTCATAAAATCACATCTTTTGAAATGGCACATTGTATACACAAAAACTAAGCAAAAGCTTTTTAAACGCTGAAGAAGCACACAGATATAACGCTGACAGAAGCAAACAGATATAACGAAACATAATGATCGATGCAGGAATAAGATAAGCGGAGTGAGAAACTTGAACTTCCGGTATGAATATCAACTTTATGAATTCAAATATTACAAATGACGGCAGCATTTTAAGATGTTTAATATTTCTAAACAAAGCTGAATTCGGCTGTTTGCGTAGATTCTAGTCTTTCAAATGTGTTATTCCCCTGTACACAAGACACAACTAAATGCCAAGACAGAATGCGTAATAGAAAAGATAATACGTCAGTATGATTCGTTTCAGACATAGGTGAAAATCATTGGACTTCTAAACATGCACTTGAGCAAAGTTAAATATTTGAGACACGCTAAAGATAGTAGTAAAATCTGTTTGTCTTTTCCAAGTACATCTATTCCAAACACTTCAACAGCTCAAGGATTTCACGGTGAAATGTTCTTTTCTTACATGCTATTTTCTTCTCAGTTTATACGCATGTTTGTACGTCATGTGTTAGAGAAATAGGAAGACATGGAAGACAACAGTTAACGAAACGAAATAAACAAACAATAAAGCATAAAAGATTCATTTGAGCTTGGAAGCTTTCATATTTTGCAATGCCATATTAACCACTTAATCTATAAAACCCGTGCCAATAATGTTGTATTTAAATGGCATGAGAAAGGTCATTCATAAACCCGTGACAATGATATTATTTTAATGGCTTGAGAAATAACTTTTTTGCCATGCTCATACGCGATACGTGTTACGTTCATTTTTGCTTGCAAATTTTGCGAACATTTGTAAAAAGAAAAATGTTCATTCGTATTAAAAACACCAACCCTTTCATTAACTAATAATGCTTCTTTCAAAACATTACTTTTAACAGAATTCCATATAATTGCAAGTCTTGAAATCAGTTTGGTTGCAGAGAAACATCTGTTACAAACCACATCATCTCAACGTCGACAATAGGTGAATCATATTTTGACCTTTATACGTTTGAAACCATTTACTGTTCTTACCTTTGATAAAACCGATTTTTAACTGAGATTTTCAATTGTGCAGAGATTGGTTTATGTAGTTCTAAAAATGTTTTAGATACTCTATTACCAGACTATGTGCATACATTTAAAGCGTACTTGCACCGACGTTTCGTAGCGACTTTGATTGACTATGTTGAAAGAACGAAACTGTTATTCTTCCTCGTTCACCTCATTATCGAAGGAAAGAACTCTCAGAACTCAAATAATATTTAAATGAAATATATATATTTTTTTAAAATATATATGGTTATATGATAGAAATGAACAGGATGGATCGCCTGAGTGTTGTAGGTTGGTCAATTATATAGAAAATAATTCATTCATTCGTTCGTTCATTCATTCATTCATTCGTCTGTTTGTTCGGTCGTTCGTTCATTTGTTCGTTCTCTCGTTCGTTCATTCATTCATCCACATCAAGATGTTATATATAATACAACAGATTACCAAAAGACTATTTAAATACATGCAGATTAAATAAAGTAAACACAAATATGAAAAAATTAGAAACATGGTAAATGACGTGCAGGTATTTAGATATAAAGCGTATATAATGTACTGTATGCAACACCCAAGGATAAAATTGCATACTGTAGGTATGATTTTGTGGGGGACGTCATGTTTCATATTTCGTCATTACCCAGCAACGGCTGCAACGCCCTTTGACAACCGCTGCATTCTCGTCCTTTGAGCATATGTCCCTACACCTAATGGAAAATGACTATAAACATTCATGAAAAAAAAAAAAAAAAAACAATAAGGTAAAAAAAAAAGTCCGTATTTTGGATGGCTATAATAAAACAAAGCATAAGAATATCATTCACTTTACCTAATAAGAAAATAAAATTTTATAACAATAAGTTTCAATTGATATTTGCATGCCATTTGAAGCTTGACATTATGCTACAACAGAGGTATCTATTATCATAGTCAGGGGTATCTATTCTCATAGTCAGGGGGTATCTATTATCATAGTCAGAGGTATCTATTATCATAGTCAGGGGTATCTATTCTCATAGTCAGGGGGTATCTATTATCATAGTCAGAGGTATCTATTATCATAGTCAGGGTATCTATTATCATAGTCAGGGGTATCTATTCTCATAGTCAGGGGGTATCTATTATCATAGTCAGAGGTATCTATTATCATAGTCAGGGTATCTATTATCATAGTCAGGGGTATCTATTCTCATAGTCAGGGGGTATCTATTATCATAGTCAGAGGTATCTATTATCATAGTCAGGGTATCTATTATCATAGTCAGGGGTATCTATTCTCATAGTCAGGGGGTATCTATTATCATAGTCAGAGGTATCTATTATCATAGTCAGGGGTATCTATTATCATAGTCAGAGGTATATATTATCATAGTCAGGCGTATCTATTATCATAGTCAGGGTATCTATTATCATAGTCAAGGGTATCTATTATCATAGTCAGAGGTATCTATTATCATAGTCAGAAATATATATTATCATAGTCAGAGGTATCTATTATCATAGTAAGAGGCATCAGTTTTTAATTTTTTTAAAAAATCAAGATAAATAAAAGAAAATATTAAATCCGGTTTCACTCTGTATATAGACTTTGAATATAAACAATCGGACGGTACAGTTCAAAACTAAATGGAAGCAATCATCTAGAGTCTGTGTATTTGTGTGTGTGTGTGTGTGTGTGTTGGATTTGTAAGGTAGCTGTAACAAATTATCAGTCATATCTTTACAATGTCTGCAATGTGGCAGTTCATAGTGATGTCTAGCACTGGGCATCATGCCGCAGACATGTAGCATGATGGTTCCCCCAGTCACATTATCCTGGCACGAGACCGACTAGTCATAACACTAGCCTCTTAATGCAGCTGCTAGTACCAATTTTATATCTTTTGTATGACTCGGCCGGGGTTTGAACCCGCGACCTCCCTCATCCGAGGCCATCGCTCTAACCACTAGGCCACCTGAGTGGTCGCAATCATCTAGAATGTAATATAGTACCATCTTACACAATCCCTTCAAATAAAATATATTGTATTTTTGTATTAACAACACACACACACACACACACACACACACACACAGAGGAAATCAAGTCAGTCAGTCAGTCAGTCAGTCATACATACATACATACATACATACATACATACATACATACATACATACATATAAGAATAAAATTAGCATTCTATAAAGTTTTTTAAAAAAAACAAAAACGTGATTGCCCAAATAGTCCTCAGAATGAGCCCAAAAATTAAATTGCAAATGGCAGCTACATAGAGAATATAGGATCATATCATTTGGAACATCTCAGATCTGGGTGATCACGGCTGAAAGCTCTTCCCATGCAACTAAAAGTATGTTTGAGGTCCCATTTCCTGGGTGGGCGACTAGGCGCCATTTAATATTGTCTTAAATCATGTAACAAGAACAAATGAGCATTACGATAAGACTTCCGATTACAGATGAGCATTGTTACGTTCTAGATTATCGAACAAAGAACGCAGGATAATCTACGCTGTAACAATACGCATCTTTAAGAGTACAACCAAAACTAAAGATTTTTTCATTGATTTCGGTTGATCCGGAGCCTTCTGAAAACTGTATGTGTGGCTTTCCTACGTAACAAATTGTATCCCTAAATGTCATGACAAGAACCTAATGTCTCCTAAATAAAAAATATCAAAACAAAATTATTTCACAGCGTTTTGTTTTCGAAATGCTGGCGCAGTTTGTATCATATATCATTGTCGCAGAGGTCTGAATTGACAATGGTGGATTTAATAAACAGTCATTTATTTACTTGAAAAAGATTGCAGCCAGGACACTGAAATCAGAACATTTCCGGAATAATATAGACATTCATGAATGAACAAGAAACCAGACTCATCTGTATAGTTGTACCATATGTCTGCACGTCTTGCTGACCACTGTCCTCCCTATTTATTCGCCTCTTGCCAACCACTGTAGAGTACGAATTAACACCAGTGCGTATAACACCGATTGAGTAACATCATTTATTGGTGATGTGTGCATAGTCGTGAGGGAATGTGGGCTCGTGTGTGCAGGCATGGCGATCGGTGCCGTTTACCCGCGGACATGGATTCGAATCTCCGTAGAGTACGAATTAAAAAATTTAGAACTGTATGATAGTATTATTTGTATTAAAATATTAATTCTGCCTACTATTATCAAGCATTGTTCTATAGAATCCAGGGATAGCACTTTCTGTTCTGTCTGGTGTACATTTATAATTCTCTATAATTAATTATATATACCTTGATTTCTTTCAAACGAATCCGGAATGACTGTGTAGATACATGAAAATAACTTACTAAGTCGTCGTGAGAGAGTGTCTGCTACTCACGAGTGCATATAACACCGACTGAGTAACATCATTTTCTGGTGATGTGTCCTTAGTCGTGAGGGAATCTCCGTTCTGTCTTGTGTATATTTAAAATTCTCTCTCTCTCTCTCTCTCTCTCTCTCTCTCTCTCTCTCTCTCTCTATATATATATATATATATATATATATATATATATATATATATATATATATATATATATATATATATATATATATATATATATATATATATGGACACATTTTTTCTTATACGAATTTTGGCCACACCGATTGTTTAAGCGCTCCCTGGGGCCCCGAGTGGCCGAGTGCTCTAAAGCGCTCTCCGTTACGGATCACTGCAATCTCACCTCTGTCTGCGTAGGTTCGAGTCTCGGATTCGGCCAATGTGGGTATGTGAGAAAGCTTGCCAGTAGCTTCTCGTGGGTGGGTGGTTCTTTCGGGGGGATTTCCCGGGTTTTTCCTCCACCATTAATACTGGCCGCCATGTATAGCCTATCGTGTGCTGAAAAATGGCGTTAAACCCTACAACAACAACAAATCAGCGCTCACTGGTATTTCTGATTTGAAAGCTTCGGTTATCATTTTCAACAAACTAGATATACATTAATCCAAATTTGAACATACAATTTTATATTTTTAAATAATTTTGTTTCAACTGATTCTAACAGTCTCACTGGTTGAAATAAAGCTATATTTCGAGAAACAATCCTGACCAAACTTACATCTGCTAGTACACACAAACGTGTGTATTGTGAGTTAGAAACCATTTCCAATTTCGAGACCAATCCTGCGGATTATACATCGAATATATGCCGATAAGTACCTACGAAAGAAGGGTTGGCCAAAAAAATGCGAAGACATCGTACCATTGTTTAACTCGTAACTTCTTAATCAATATTACAATTAATGCAATCATATCAATAGCTGAGGAAGTCTGAGTCAGTGTTTTTGGATCTTTAACGCAGCTTTAACAATTTTTCTGTCATATCGCTACGATGTCTGCAGTGTGGAAGTTTATAGTGATGTCTAAGACTGGGATATCATGACGTAGACATGTAGCATGATGTCCCACCCAGTCAAATTATCCTGACACCAGGCCGACCAATCCTAATACTAACCTCTTAATGCTGAGCGCCTGTAAGTACCATTTTTGTAAGTCTTTGGTATGACTCGGCCGGGGATCGAACCCACGACCTACCGCATCCGAGGCGGTCGCTCTATCCACTAGGCCATCAGAGCTTTAGAGGTAGTCTGAATAGATTGCAGTTTCTTTTTTGCTGCGAAATTTCCAGGGAACAACTAAATTATTAGGCCGACATATATTGTGAGGCACAGGTTTCACTATTTTGAAGAAAACAATTTCCCAGATTTTCCTCACTGGTTATCCTGGCAATTTAAGACACCTGGCATATCTCATGTGATTGAAAGATAACTTTTAATTCCCTTTATTTTTGTGCATGATTGATATTATGTATAATATTGGTTTTAACAGTATAAAGCTTGGTCTTGCTTTATATCTGCAGCTCACTACCTGGACTACCAAGGCTAATTGTTAAATTTATAAATAAATAACAAAACAGCCGAAAACTTGTTTAGTTTAGATATTTTTTTAATTTTTCTATTGCACTTTCTAAAGCTGGTATTGACTACTCTGACAAAATTCGTTTTCCCTCTTTTAATAACCGCGTAGAAAGTATACTTTATTTCGGGGTAATGTTTGGAGAACTTGGAGACAACTATTTTGGTCAGCGGTGTGCTTATATCATTAAAATCTACATCTGTACAACATGTAAAGAAACTTAAGCCACAACACATAAAAGTAGCATAGAATTATGCCAATATTCTCTCTGCTGTACACGTTGTAAATGCAAACAATGTCACCTTACACCTGTCACTTCGAATCTCGGATTCAGCCAATGTGGGTATGTGAGAAAGCTTGCCAGTAGCTTCTCGTGGGTCGGTGGTTCTTTCCGGGCTTTTCCCGGGTTCTTCCTCCACCATTAATACTGGCCGCCATGTATAGCCTATCGTGTGCTGAAAAATGGCGTTAAACCCTAGTAGTGAATGGGGATGGTATAGGGTCTATGGGACTTATCATTAAAAATACCCTTGGGAACATATAGGGTCTATGTAAATTTAACATGGAGAAAAATCGTGGGAACATATAGGGTCTATGGGAATTAACATGGCCAAAAACCCTGGGACAATATAGGGTCTATGTAAATTTAACATGGCCAAAAAACCCCTGGGACTGTATAGGGTCTATGTAAAATTGAAATAGGGAGGGTCTCTATTTTTTTTTTTTTTAAAAAATAAAAACTAAAATAAAAAATAAAATCAAAAAAGGGGTAGGCAATTCAAAGGCTATCTCTTTTCGAGAAATATGGGGGCCCTGAAAAGGGCCTTTGGTTTATGTTAATATGCCCTTAACATAAAGGGCATTTGCGACATCTTCTTGTCCTCAAACTTCGTCTTACAGCAGGGCCATACATCAGAGTCCTCTTGAGGCAACCTTGTCTCTCTATATAGACTCTTCTTATCCACAGGCTGCTGCTGGTCCTGTGGACAACGGTCCACTTGGATCGGACATACATGAGCATGTCCGTCCTGAACATCATTGTTGACACAAGGGTTGAAGATTCAACGTCGGTCCACATGTTGAGGCTCCGAGAATAGGTGAATCAATGCATTGAACGGCGCTTATTTATAGGTACAGGAAGGATTGAAACGGATTGAGTTCATTTACCAATCCGAACACGCGTTACAGAATTCAGTCAGCTCGCATCCAATCCGAAGAGAGCAGTCTGTGACGTCACGTAGTCTATATAGATTCGCTAGCGCTTGTGTGCAGTCAATCTATGCGACAGTGATTCAACATGACGGAAACTCAGAAAACGATCCATTGGGGTGCACCAGCAGGGGAGACTGCCCAAGGGAACTCGGACTTACTTTCAGAAGAGGTGAATTGGGATTTTGTGGATTTTCTCTCCTCGCAAGAATTTGTTCCGGAACCTTCGTTACCTTCTTCATTACCGCAAGTGGAGAATTTTAGACAGAGACAGAAAGAAGAATTGGAGAAATTTATACAACGACAAAAGGAAGCGGAACAGGCTTTTCTCCTACAGCAACAGCAACAAGAAGAAGAGGTAAGAAAAAAACAACAGCAACAACAGCAAGAAGAAGTAGCAGCAAAGAAACAAGAGGGTGAAAATCAAACGGTCACGGTACTGTTGGACATTTTAGCGGAGTTAAGAAGTCTGAAACAAATGTATCAGACTTCTTTATCACGACCGAAGAGAATACGACCTTCCCGAGCTAAACACGTCAACCCTGTGACTAAGCCTACCGTACCACCCTTAGTGATTTCAACCCAATCATTATCATCATCATCATCAACATTACGCAGTCCAGAAGTAGGCCTTGGCCGTGGCAAAGGCATAAGGTAGTTAAAGTTGATTGCTTAAACTCACCCCTACATCATAAAGAGAAAAAGGCCCTTTTCAGGGCCACCCACATTTCTCGAAAAGAAATACAATTTCAATTTGCCAATAACTCAAAAATAAACCCCACCCATTTTACCCTTATAGTACGTGTCTGTGTATAAGTGCGTGAGTGTACGTTCTTATTTTAAAATCAAAACTCAAAGACACTTACCTTATATCATTAATTTATTCTTTTATCCATTTTTTACAATCCAATTCACAATTCACAACACAACACTTTAATAAAAAGTTCATTGACTTCTTCTTTCTCCTTGTTTAGTCTCTCTGTTTTTTGAATTTCTTCACCGTCTTTTCCTCATTTTCTTCCCTTCTTCTTTTCTTCTTCTCCTGTTTCTTTGCCTCTTGTAAATAGAATTGTCTTTTTTCTTCCTCTTCTTCCTCTGAAGAATCCCTCTCTTCTTCCGAAGAATCCCTCTCTTCTTCTGAAGAATCCTTCTTTTCTTCTGACTCCTCTTGTTTCTTTTTTGGGCAATCTGGAGACCAATGTCCTTTTTCTTTACATTAATAACAGGTATCTTGACTTTTGTATTTTTTAGTCCCTGCTTTTGTTCTTTTTTGACGGTCTGGACACTCTGAAGACCAATGCCCTTTTTTCTGACAGATATAGCAAGTATCTTGACTTTTATCTCGAAAGGAAGGAGAGTAGTCCGTAGGCTGGTCTGAAGAGAATTTTCTAATGACCCCTCGCAAAGCTCTGACGAAACGTTCCATCTGGTTAGTCTCTTCAATCGTTGTACTCGGCTTGAGAGTGAAATGAATAGTGAAAGGATAAGACACACACCCTTTTATATACGCTGGTCTGCTATGACTATAAAGTAGCTCATGGTGTTTGAACTTGAGTCATTTGACTTTTTGCTTTCAAGATCAAACGATCCCATTCATTCGAGAAGAAAGAAGAAGAAGAAAGTAAGAGGCAGAAACGTGATCTATCGCCTCGAACCAGGGCTGAAATCTTGGCACAAATTCATGCCAGTGATTTTGAAGAGGACATGAGTGAACCAGAATTTGAAACCTCTAAACCAAGTTCACCACCCTTAGTCAACCCTGAAAAATACTATTCCATTCGAGAGACGGAAAAGCGCTCCTCTAGAAAATTTAGAACCACGGCTTACAAATACACGGTGAAGTTTAAAGATTTCAAGTCCGAAGTACCGTTAGAGAAAGCAGAAGGGTTCATCACCGGAGTGTGGGATTCTCTGCTCACTGCACTCAAGCGACAATGTCAACCCAAAGAAGACGATCGCTTGAGACTTTCCATACAACACGACGGTTTGAAATCCCCTGTTTGGATCGAGTTTAGCACCCCTGCAGAATTGACCGCTTCCAAAGTCATGGACAAGATTCAACACGTGCAACAGTCTAATGACCAGTTTGACATCACCGATGGAAAAGCCACATTGGACATGACCCACGTCTCTCCACCTCAAGGGACCGGACGCAAAAAGATGTTATTGGTGAACGACCTTCGCAGCATTAAGCGTAGCCTTGTCCGAATTCACAATCCTCATGACCAGATGTGTTTAGCCCGTGCCATCGTGGTGGAACGAACCTATGCCAACAAGAACGACACGGTAGAATGGAAAAGAGACTGGGAGAACATTCGACAATCGGACCGAGCCAAACAACGAAGTGAAGCAGAACTCCTGTTACGACAAGCTGGACTGTCCAAAGACACACCCTGTGGCATTCCTGAGATGCAAAAATTGCAAGATGCCCTAGCTCCACGATACACCTTGAAAGTGCACCCTCAAGAAGTGCGCGGGTCTTTGTTGTTTCGAGGGCAAGACTTTAAGGACGGAAAATACATTCATGTTTATCATCACGATGAACATTTCGATACCATTACCAATATCACTGGATTCCTGGGATACGGTTATTACTGTGAGAAATGTGACTATGGTTATAATAATCGAGAGCAACACAAGCATTGTGGATGGAAATGCTCAGGATGTTTGGCCTCTTCACCCTGTCTGAGCGAAGAACCAGTGCCTTGTTCAACTTGTCTGCGCACGTTTGTCAGCCCTACCTGTTACCAACAACATCTGAAAACGCAAGGTTCACAAAAGAAATGTGCTTGTCAACTCCTGAGATTGTGCCCTACGTGTGAACAAGTCATACGTACCAATAGTACCAAGGCACACGTATGTCGAGGAAAGAAAAAATGTCACATTTGTCACCACATCGTGGACTTGGAACACCAATGTTACGTGCAAAAATACCAACCCCCACCAGAGAAAGAGGACGGTCACAAGAAGAAAGGCAATTTCATCTTTTTCGATTTCGAATGCATGCAAGAGACTGGCATTCACATTCCTAATTTCTGCGTGGCTCATCGAGCGTGCGAGAAGTGCATTCAAGAACCTATCTTCAGTCATTGCCCTCACTGCAGCAAGATTCCTGGAGGGCGTGAAAAAATCTTTCGGGGACCGAACACGTTAGCCGATTTTGCCCAATGGGTCTTAGACCCCGTCGACAAGACGTGGAGCCAAGAGGACATCGAACGTTACGGAGATTGTCATCGTCATGCCACGGTGATGGCTCACAATTTCTCCGGATACGATGGACAGTTTCTTTTGAGGTACTATACGGAACATGGCACCGAACGTCCTAAAGTGACTTTGAACGGAGCCAAAATCATTTTCATGCAAGTGGGACAAGTACAGTTTAAAGATTCGATGAGCTATTTGGCCATGCCTTTGAGTCGAATGCCTAAAACGTTTGGAATGACAGAAATGGCTAAAGGGTACTTTCCACACTTTTTCAATACGGAAGCCAATCAACACGCCGTTCTACCCCATTTACCCGAGGCTCACTATTACGACCCCGACAACATGCGTACCGAACAACGAGAAGCTTTCTACGCTTGGTACCAGGCTCACGCCTCGGACCCTTTCGACTTTCAGGAAGAAATGTTAAAGTATTGTCGTTCCGACGTGGACATTTTACGACGTTGCTGTGGAAAATTTCGAGAACTGTTCATGGAACACGGAGGGGTCGATCCTTTGAAAGAAGCTTGCACCATTGCCAAAGCGTGTTCCTTAGTGTATCGACAACGATTCGTGCCTGAAAACACCGTGGCTGTCATCAGTCCTCAAACGACCCACTTTGTCAAACGTCAATACTCGGTCAAAGCCCTACGTTGGTTACATTACTTGTGCAACAAGGAAGACAAGTGGATTCAGCATGCCCGCAACGGAGGGGGCGAAAAGACCATCGGAACGTATTCGGTCGATGGCTGGGACTTAGAAAACCCCAAGATCGTGTACGAGTTTAACGGTTGCTTATTTCACGGATGTCCCGTCTGTTACCCTGACCGTGGCACTAAAAATCAGTTTTTGCAACGAACCATGGAAGACTTGTACCAGGACACTTGTCAGCGACGCCTAAAGTTAGAACAGCAAGGATACCAAGTGGTGGAAATGTGGGAACACGAGTACGATCACCGTATGAAAACCGATCCCGAGTTTAAACGCCTCGTGGAAAGTTACCAGTTCATGGACCCGCTGAACCCGAGGGATAGTTTGTACGGAGGAAGGACCAATGCCACCTGTTTGCTGTACCAAGCCGACGAAGAGAAAGGAGAAGAAATCAAATACTTGGACGTGTGTTCGCTGTATCCCTACGTGTGCAAATATTGTCGCTTTCCTGTAGGGCACCCGCAATTGCTGACGGAACACATCGACCTGAAAAACATTCGACAATACGAAGGCTTGATCAAGTGTAAAGTTTTGCCTCCCACGAACCTATACCATCCCGTCTTACCTCACCATTGTCAAGGCAAACTGATGTTTCCCTTGTGCCGTACTTGTGCCGAAACGTGCAACCAAGACCAACCTTGCCATCACACCCAGGAAGAACGGGCCTTGACGGGAACCTGGGTCAGCGTAGAATTGTTCAAAGCTCTGGACATGGGATACCAACTGTTAGAAGTGTACGAAATTTGCCACTTTCCCAAGACACAACAATACCACAAGGGTGACCCCACGCAGAAAGGCATTTTCGCCGACTACGTGGATGCCTTTTTGAAACTGAAGCAAGAAGCCAGCGGCTATCCTTCCTGGTGTCACACTCCCGAAGACCAAATAAAATTCAAAGAGAAATACTACGAACAAGAAGGCATTACTTTAGACCACATCGAGAAAAACGAAGGCAGGCGATCGTTTGCCAAAGTGATGTTAAATTGCTTGTGGGGTAAAATGGCACAACGACCGTGTTTACCCAAAACGGAATATTTGACAGAACCTTCCCGCTACTTCCAGATGATTCACGACAAAACCAAATACATGAAACACGTGGACGTCGTTCGAGAGAATTTGATCTTGGTCAATTACGAAGAAGATCTGGACTTTGTACAAGACGACCCTTTTGGAAATGTCATCATTGCGGCTTACGTGACAGCCCATGCTCGCTTAAAATTGTACGAAGCTTTAGAACTGTTAGGGGAACGCGTCCTGTACTTTGACACGGACAGTTGCATTTACATCCATCACCCGATTCAACATCACCCTAACATCGAAGGAGACCGTTTAGGAGCCTGGACAGACGAGCATCCCGACGACAAGATTCTAAGTTTCGTCAGTGGCGGTCCCAAAAATTACGGCTACGAATACCGTGACAAACAAGGAGAAGTGCACACGACGTGCAAAGTGAAAGGACTGACTCTGAATTATCGTACCAGTCGTGTGGTCAACTTTGGGGTATTGAAAGAAGCCTTGCAATCGGGAGAGGATGGAAACTTTAAAGTGACCACCTATCAACCGAACAAGATTGTACGTTTACCCACTCACCACATCGTCAGTCGACCCTTGGAAAAAGTCTATCAAATTGTATACCAGAAGCGAGTGCGACTTCCCAATCATTTCACCTTACCGTACGGTCACGTCGGTATTGGTCTGTATATAAAAAAGGAACCCTAGGCAAGATCGATAGTTCATCGTGACTACCAAGACCGAGCGAACAAGATGAATACTTTGAAAGAGGCATCGTTCCAGTTTGGGGATTGTAAAAAAGTTGTATCTTCCTCTAGTGTGACTAATATTGGATGGATAAGACCCATGCATTGCGACGGAAAATGTCCGGAAGGAAACTGCGATTGTCCATGTGGTTACCATTGTAATTGCGTAACGGAGTTTGCAGACGAGTGCGATTGTGAGCCTTGCGATGGGTACGATGCTGTACGTTGTGACCTGAGCGATGCCGTAAAGCATCATGGGAACTTTGTTCTCACTACCCCTGTCATGGAAAGTGATGCTGTGCGTATCAAACCTGAGGGATGCGAAAGCGATGCCGCTCGTCCTCTTAGACATTTTACCGGGTTTAAAGGGGAATGTTCACCTTCACGTCTACCCCCCTACGGATGTCATCCAGCCCTGAGCAAACTCCTGTTCCTGTCACCCAACCCTCATCGAAACGAACCTGTGAAAAACGAATATTCGTTTCCTGTGCGTTTGTCGGAATACTGCGACTTTGAAAATCGTCTTCAATCGTTCAAAGGAAAATGGCCTAAATATCTGGGAGGACCGACCCCCGAAGAATTAGCCAGAGCCGGATTTTTCTACTTGGGCGAAGGAGATAAAGTCAAGTGCTTCAGTTGCGGTGTGTCACTTCACCACTGGGAACCGCAAGATTCGGCCTACGTAGAACATGCTCGATGGTCACCGAATTGTCATTACTTACCCTTAGTGGGACCGAGACATTGAAGTAACTTACCATGTCGTTGACGAAGAAGAAACCAGATTGGCTAGGACTCAAATGTTGGACATCACCGAGACCAGTATTTAAACTTCATTTCAAAAACGATATTGAATCATTACCTAAAGAACTACAAGAGAAGATTTACAAGGAAGTTTGGCAGGGGTTTGCCAGAGTGAAATCTCAATGGGTCACTGTAGAACTTTTGTGTCGAGAAATTCATAAGAGGAAAGTGAAAAAAGTCAACCAGTGTGTTAGATTTCTTTGGGTCAAGGGTGCATTCCTCCTATTGTATCGCTTTAGACCGTTTACATCAAAAGAGTTCAGTGACATTCTTGGACGTTACCCTGAATGGCAGTGGTCAGAAATTACTCACTATGTGGATTACTTTTGTGAATTGTACGGACTGACCTATTCATGAATACTTTACAAGAAAACATTCGTGCTTTGCCTGTGGAGTTGAGAGAAAGGATTTACCGAGAGCTGGTCAAAATACAAGTGAAACGTAAAGAACAATTGCATCCGATACGTCACCAGATCTTTAACCACTGGTACCTGAATGGTATAAGAGAACTGATTCGTCAGAAATTCTTTCAATGGTCAGACATTGTTCAAAACTTTGAGGTCGCTAATGATCGACATGTTCATGATTATGGTTACTTCGAGATTCACCTAGTGCAACGCATTGAGGAAGACAAGTTAAAGGATTACCAACATTTGTTACGTGGAATCTACTTAGCGGAAGAGGAAACTTCTAAACGAACTCTGACGTTTCGGTTACAGTATGCAAGATTTAGATTCCCTACTGGAGAACGAAGATCTCTGGCTAGAAAGTACGTGTATTGCATCCGAAAAAAAGAGAATATAAAAACAGGCTGCCATGCCACGGTTTATGTCACATGTCATCCAACAGATTCCGTGGAAGGAACTCAATGACCATATTCAAACCGTGGATCATTAAGATCAATTATTACAAGAACTGTATCCATTCAATTTGGGACGACAAGTGGTGTGTGTCTTAGTGACTTGTTTTCTGGGATTTCGTTTACCAGCCGATTCTTTGTGGACTCTTTACGATCAGTACTTACCACCTCCATGGCCTTAAATGGTCACGAAAAACTCCTTTTGCTCAAAGCCTTGCGGTTTCATCTGGATACTTCTCGACCTCAACAGGAAAAAAAGATTCGTCAACTTTTAGCTACCCAAGACGTGTATGACGATGTGTGTGTAGCTTGTGACTTACATCCCCATTGGACAGATGTCCGTGCCTGGAAAGAATGGGGTTTTGAGGCTTGGACCCAAGAAGTGGCCCAGTATGCACGAGAGTTGTTCAAGGAAAAAAGTTACTTTTCAACCCGTGTTAGTGACGGTGCCAGAAGAACCCGTCACCCAGGACAGGACTGTCGTGGACAGGCCTGAAAGACCCTTTCGGGAGGACACTTGTGTGACCTTACCCCCTACTATAGAACTGGTTAGAACATTACCCAAAACATGTTGTACAGACACTTGTGTTTATTCCACGTTCATAGTTTTCATGTGCCTTTTATTGTTGTACTTAAGCTTTTGGCTTTTATGTATTTTTGTCTTTCGTATTCATGTTTGAAAAAAATAACATTCAATAAACGTGTTCTGAAAAAGTATATAAACTCTTGTCTTGTTTGTTTTTGTGTCACAAGTGACATTTCTCACACCATGGCTACCTCTGCTGTCTCTGCTCCCTCTTCCTCTACTGTCAAAGTCATCGACGAACACTTAGATCGTGCCAGTTGGGAGGCTTTGTATCTTCGCCATCCCTTTAACATGCTCATTGCTGGACCTAGCGGCTCAGGCAAAACCGAATTCGTCAAACGTTTGATCGAACATAAACATCATTTGATCGATCGACCCCCTCAACGGATCGTGTGGTGTTACAAAGAGTGGCAATCGGCGTACAACCTCTTGCGAGAAAGTCAAGGCGATTCCATCGTGTTTGTGGAAGGCATTCCTAAAGAAGACGACGGCATCGTCTCTGACTCCCATCGAACCCATTTGGTCATTTTCGACGACATGTTAGGAGAAGACGAAGAAGAAATTAAATTGTGGTTCACGCGCAAAGGGCATCACCGTAATGCCAGTGTCGTTTACATCACCCAAAATTTGTTTCAACAAAGTAAAGCCCATCGCACCATCAGTCTCAATGCTCATTACGTGGTCTTGTTTAAAAGCCCTCGAGATAAATCGCAAGTGCAAGTCTTAGCCAAACAGTTAGGAACGCCTTGGCTGACTCAGGCGTACGACGATGCCACTCAAACACCACACGCCTATTTACTCGTCGATTTGAAACCTACGACCCCCGAGGATTTGCGATTTCTTACCCACTTGTTTCACCACTGGTGCCAAGACGGAGGGCCTGTCCTGTACACGTCTCCGTCCTCGACTTCATTTCACTCCCCATGAAAAAATCTATAAAAACCTCAGACCCTTTTTCGTCTGTCTCACACAGTGTGAACATGACGTCCCTTCAGTCGCATCTTCCCGTCAAATTGATTCGTGCCTTGTATGGCATCAGTCGAGAAAAAGACCCACAAACACGAGCTCGTGTCTTAGAAGCTAGTCTCAAAGAAGTCTTACGATGGTTCAAGGTGACGGCACGTCAATTACTCCAAGGAATCATTCAGATTCCTCATCAAACCAAACGCTTTTTCGATCGAAACAAAGTCGCTTTGGTCCAACTGGCTGATCCCCGCATCGACACTCAAACCAAAAAACAAATCATTTTGAAACCTGGAGGGAGCGGTACTCTAGGAGGGGTCATCATTCGCTCACTCTTAAGATGGGATCCTAATGCCCCCAAAGTTATCCCCAAGACAAAAGTCCAACGAAGCCCCAAGAAGAAAAAGAAAAAGACCAGGTCCCCAAGGAGAACTTCTCCAGTGGCAGGACCCTCCTCTGACCAGAAACCACCACCCCGGAAAAAGAAAAGAAGCCCCCAGAAAAAGAAACAGAGAAAAAGTCCTCAGAAAAAGAAAAGTCCACAGAAGAAAACTAGTCGCAAGAGAGGCACTTCGGCCAGGACGCAACCTTACACTCGCAAACCACGACCTGCCACAGCGGTGACTGCGTCTCCGGCAGCCTCACGTTTATCCACTTCTCCGTTGATGTCACCAGGAACTGAAGAGTACTTGGAGACGTTGATCACACCAAGAACTTTTCCGTTGATGACCCCCAAAAGAACTTCCCCAGTGGCAGGACCCTCCAATTTAGTGGCAGTGGCTGCTGCTCACAAAGTACCTTCTCCCAAAATCAAAGTCCATGAAAGATCGGGCATGTTACAAAGTTTACTGGATTTGTCCAAGCAAGAACTGGCTCGATTTAGTCCGTTACGTACCCCTGCACGACGTGTCATGCCTGTCCTCAAACTGATACGCCGTAAAGACAATCAGTGGCGACGCGTTCCAGTATAAAAAAGGCCTGTGACCGAGTAGGGTATCAGTGTTTTTTAGGTGCTCCTAAAGACTCAAAGATGTCACCCTCCAGAAAACCCCAAGGAAAGAAAAGGAAAGGACTGCCACCACGTTTAGCCAAACATGGGGACCTGTTATCTGTCCTGTCCAAAGCTTCTCCACCCCTACGAAAAAAACTCATTCAAACGGCCTCCAAAGAGGTCATCGATACCGTGTGCGAATGTTGTTTGAACGTTTTGAAAGGCACGATCCCTTTGTCCAAACACCAGAAACAATGCTTAAGCAAACATCGTCACGTTCTTCGCCAAATGGTTCGAAAGAAAATTCCCATTCGTCAAAAAAAGAAGATGTTAGTGCAACGTGGAGGCATTTTGCCTCTCTTGCTAGGCCCCATACTGAAAGGAGTCTTGGGAACCATGTTGGGAGGACTGGTGGGAGCAAGATAAAAAGGCCTTCGAAAGTCCCAAGATCTCAGAGTCGACCCCTGACAACCCCATGGAAGGACGAAAACTAGCTTTAGTGCCTTACAAACGATGGATGGAATACCATCGGTGGCAAGAACAACGCACCCCGCATTTACCTCCCAATCCCAATTTGAGCGAGATGTCCCAGTTACAACACGAATTGCAGTCCTTGATGGATCGCCAAGATTTGTCCGAAACAGAAAAATCGCAAAAGTACGGTCAACTCTTGCAACGACTGCAACTCTTTCACCAGAAAGCTTTAGACGAAACAGCTCTACCCACTTTGAAAGATTTTAAGACCTTGATGAAAAGTCCAGCACCATCACCAGTACCAGCACCAGTACCACCAGTACCCGTGACCAAGACAGAAAAAGGAGAAGAAGAGGAAGGGTTTCAAACTCCACCAGAAAAAGTATGCAAGTTAACAACACCACCTACCTCCAGAATTGGATGGATTAAAAAGAAGGCCACCCCTTCTTCCTCACAAGAGAAAAAGAAAGTGAAGACAGAAGTGAAGACAGAAGTGAAACAAGAACCGATATCCTCCGCTCAGACATCCTTCTCCTCTTCGACACCTATTGCCGGCCGCACACGCAAAGCATTGCAATCCAAGAAAGTACCCCAAGAGAGAAAGAGTAGCATCCTCCAAGAGTGGGTGTCTTATTAACACACCAACCAACACAAAAAATGGAAAAAGTCTTAGCCAGCATTTACTACGATCCCTCGCATCCTGCAGGTTACGCAGGAGTTCAAAAATTGTATCGTGCTGCCAAAACTCGACTGAAAAGTCTCCGTTTACCTCAAGTGCAACGATGGTTACAAGAACAAGCTACCTACACTTTACACAAACCCATTCGACGCAAGTTTGCCAGAAGTCGCACCCGAGTGGAAGGCTTCGATCATCAATGGCAAGCCGATTTAGCCGATGTCTCTCATTTGGCCAGCTACAATCGTGGTTACAAATATTTGTTTTGTGTCATCGATGTCTTTTCCAAATTTGCCTGGGTCGTACCCTTGACTTCCAAATCGAGCAGCGAGTTAGTGCGAGCCCTGCAACGGGTGTTGAAACAAAGCGGTCGTCACCCTTTTCGATGGCAAACGGACAAAGGCACCGAATTTCTGAACCAAGCTTTCCAAAAAGAATTAAAGAAGCGTGACATTCATTTTTTTACCACCGAGAATCCCGAAACCAAAGCCAGCATCATGGAACGTTTTCAACGCACTTTGAAAGAACGCATGTGGAAATATTTTACGCATCACCACACTCTGAAGTACATCGACATCTTACCGCACCTGGTGCAAGCGTACAACCAATCTTACCATCGAAGCATCGGACGTGCCCCGCAAGACATGACTCCCGACAACGAAGTGCTGGTGTTTGAGCGTCTGTTTGGTACGTCCCCGATAAGGACTGTCCCCAAGAAAAGGGGAGTGTTGGCCGTAAGTAGTGAAGGGGGACACTTTACGGACAATGGGAATTAGCATTAAAAACACCCTTGGGACACTTTACGGACAATGGAAATTTAACATGGAGAAAAATCGTGGGACACTTTACGGACAAGGGGAATTAACATGGGAATAAATCGTGGGACACTTTACGTACAAGGGAATTTAACATGGGAATAAATCGTGGGATACTATACGTACAAGGGAAATTTAACATGGGATTTTTTTTTTAAAAAAAAAAGTTTTTTTAAAATTTAAATTTAAATTTAAATTTAAAAAAGGGGTAGGCAATTCAAAAGACTATCTCTTTTCGAGAAATATGGCTGGCCCTGAAAAGGGCCTTTGGGTTTTTTCTTTTAACTTTTTAACTTCTTCCACCATCCTCTTATTTTGTCCATCATTCCTTTCTTCTTTTTCTTTTCTGTTTCCGGCAACCAGTCCGGGTGGCCCATGGCCCGGAACTTCTCTTGGATTTTCATCCAGTTTGTGTTCAGTTTTTCAAATTCATCCCTTTTTTTTCTATTTTCTTCTTCTTTTCTTTCCTTTAACCACTTTTCTTTGATCTTCTTGACCTCTTCGGTCAGCACATTCCTCATTAGTTCTTCAGCTTTCTTAAGTTTTTCTAACCCCCACTTCGCGAAACACCAATCTGTCCATTCTGCAATGTCTTCTAGAAAGCACCTTGCACTCGTCACATGATCTATCGCTTCTTTTAACTTACCCACTTTGACATACGGTGGGTTAATTAAACCTCTGATTCTCTTCTCCTCATCATCTATCATTTCTTTTACAATATTTACGGATAAGTGGAGGCTGGTTACTTGTCTTGAGACGAAGTCTTTTGTCACTGCATACCTCCATTCCTGTTCAACCCTTTCTACTACACTCAATCCATCTACCATCCAATACCAACTTCCCATAAGATCGTTGTATAAAGCTGAAGCTTCTGGCATCTTCTTGTTTGCTTATTCCGTAGAATGGGTTCCAATGGCCAACACTGTTAGTTTTATACTCAAAGCGCGAACGTGAAGGAAAACATCCCCCTAAAACATAAAATGGATCTTACCTAGATGATGACCAAACATCGCGCGTACGTGAAGGAAAACATCCCCCTACTTTCTCATTTCATATAATAAAACCCTAACTATACTCTTCACATACGCTAAGAAACCCATAATCTACTATTCACACGAACATACCTGAGCTCTTACAAACACACAAACACACAAACGCATACCCTCACACTATCTTAAAAAAGAGTTAGTGTTTATATACACACTACTCTACCTACACACATTGGCAAATCGATCGTTATTTCTTTTCTAGAGTATTGGGTAGCCCTGAAAAGGGCTGTTTTTTTAAACTCCAGATGCACCTATCTAATGGTTGCACCTTCCTGGCCTGGCGCCGCACACGCATCTTCTTCCCCAGTCTTCTTTCACCTTTCTTCTGGGGAGCGCAGAGGGAGGATGATTCGCTTCAGCACCCCAATCCTCTGTTTCAGGAATATTAAACGACATCATCTCTTCTCTTTTCTTTTCCTCCTCTTCCCTCTGTCTTCTCTCCTCTTCTTCCTTCTTTATTCTTGCTTCTTCTACTATAGCCTCCGCTGATAGTTCGTTTACTATCCGCCTGGCATATTCCAGGTGCATCTGGAGTTCTAACAGTTTCACTATTCTGCTAGTCATTCTTCTGGCTGTGTTGATCAATCAACAAGGGTAGCTGGACTGCCGAACGAGTTTCAATTTATACTGAAAGCGCGAACGTGAAGGAAAACATCCCCCTAAAAACATAAAATTCATCTTACCTAGATCATTAACCAGAACAACGCGCGGACCTAAAAGAAACACTCGCTCACTTTTTTATGCTACCCATCACTTCAATAGACTATCCACATACGCAAAGCAATCCAATCTAACCCCAAATATACACCTCAAACAGCCCAAAAAACAAACATCATTTTAATCTACTATCCACACCAACCTACTTTATCACTTACAAACACACACAAACACATATCCTCATATTTTTAAAGAAACAGTTAGTGTTTATTTTCACACTACTCTACCTACGCACATTGGCAAATTAATAGTTATTTCTTTTCTAGAGTATTGGGTAGCCCTGAAAAGGGCTGTTTTTTGTTTTGCTATGGCATTCTTTTTTCAGTTTCTAAGAATGCGATGTCCTCTGAGGATAGACTTTCTGGCAATAGGTCTGCTTCTTCGGAAAGAGAAGAAGAATTCTTTGGTGTCGATACGACAATCGACAAAGCCTCTGTCAGCTTCAGGTTGCTGCTGCTGTTGCTGTTGTTGCTGCTGTTGCTGCTGTCTCTGAAGTCTGTACTTCTCTGTCCATTCTTCTTTCTCCCTGTTCATTTCTTCTCTGAAGAGCTCTTCTATCAGGTCTTCAGTGATTTTTAACATTCTCACATTCTCTATTTCTTCTGGTTTCGGTATCAGACTGTGTCTGACCCTATGCAAATTCACGTAGGCTTCGTTGAGCTTAGCTAGTTTGGAGCACATCTTCTTAGGAGGATGAGTCGACAATGGATGGCTAGACTGGGAACAACCCAGTTCTTAAAGTTAAAGCGCGGACGTGAAGGAAAACATCCCCACACGGTTTTCGAGCCGCAACGTTCATGAGAGGGATAGTAAGAAATGAAAGAGCATCAATCCAACATTCTTATAGCTAAACAAAAGACAAAGGCATTTTTTCTAAACACAACATTTTTTATTCAAAAAATCACTTAACACTAAACAACAACATTTTTAACAATAATCCAACACTATAACATCAAACAATTTTTTTCAAATACAATCTACTTTAAACAAGGCTGACAACGTTGGGAATGAAATTGTGATTTCCACTGTTGGAAATCATTAGGCCATTGATGGACACTACGTTTCCTAGCTTGAGACAAAAGATAAGCATAATGGTCACAAAACCATCGATCTACTTTCACATCGTTTCTAGCAGAAGAACGAGGATCAAAATGAGTCACTAAATGTTCTAAGGAATAGCCCAGGCTGCGATGATGCAGAAAATACACACAATATTGTCCACACACCAAGGAATCTGTGCCTTGTAATTTCACGTTATTGAATCGGGTGGTTTGAGCATTTCTTCTCATAAAGTCGATGATATCGTCTTCCAAAGGGGGCAATCCGTACGAATCGAAATATTCCACACAGCCTTCTTGAGGAAAGTAAACGGCTACCCAGTGGGTTCCTGGGAGATGACTTTCGTCCGTGTTGATCACGTAAGCTTGATGGTCTTTAGGTTTGCGATGAGGGAGTTCATCTTTAGCACAGACGACGGGATTCCAAGAAGACGTATACGAACTGTGGTTCAAAAGGTAATAAAGTTCCCAGGTATCCATTGTTTTGTGTTTGTTTTCTTCTTCACAGGTAATAATAAGTCGTCAATTCGATCCTGACTTTTTGCTTGAAAATGTCTGACGAATAAACGGTTATTCGTTCTGTTTCCTCACTCTGATTCAGGAGAGCTTCGATACGATGGATCTCTTGAGTGGTTAATGGTGGACAAGAATGTTCACGCAAGTCTTTATACCACTGGTGCAACACGTCTTTGTTCGAGATGAGACTCCAAGCTTCGTCCAGATACTCGTCCAATTTTTCTTCTTGACTTAACATTAGGCATTTATCGTGTTGAATTTGACTGGGATGATCGTTTTGACATCCATAACAATTTTTCTTGATCAATTCCGTCATTTTGTCGACCAAGTGTTTGGCAAAACAGGAGACTAAATGGGCTTCTTGTTCTGGCCATCTCGACTTCATCATGATATCTTCTTCGTCTTTGTCTTGAGATTCTTCTCCTTCCACGGTCTCCTTACATTCCATCTCCAAAGTTTCTCCACTAGGTAAAGAGGGATAACAGTCTTCCATGGCTTTCTAATAATCTAGAATGACTTCTCTCAAACTGTTGATTTCTATGGTATTATCGAATTCTGCATACAGGATGACGTTCACTGTCTGTTTCAGTACTTCTGCAAACTGAAGTTCCATACGAATCTGGCCAGATTTTATAGGGTGGAAATGTCCCTCGTCGCTGCCTTGGTCTGGAGTGAAATCGAAAGCCCACAAAGCATAGCCTCCTGCATAATCCTCGTACTCAATGCCGTGACTGGTGTTGGTTCCTAACTGACCGGTGGCTTCGTACAGGGACAAGTACGATCTCAAGTAATTCATCTTCTTGTCACTAAAGTCAGGTTCGAAAGGTCGGGTACACAAGGTCTTGCCATCACGACTGACTTCGATTTTCTTCACGTTGAAATGTTGAAAGTTGAAAGGATTTTCTTTGAAGGCTCCGTTGAAGGCTGAATTCGAGACCATACCAAGGATTAAACGCTTGGGTAACTGTCCTTGAAACAGATGATCTTCGGTTATGGATTGAAGGTTAGCGGGAATGGTGAACGTTTTCACTTCCACACGTCGGATGGGATACTTGGCGGTCGTTCTGCTCAACGTTTGACTGATGTCGTTACCCACTTTGGGTAACACTTCCACGCGTCGTACGTAGAGTTTGGCCTCCTGGATTATGCTTTTAGGAGCCTTAGCAGGATCAGCAGCTATCAAATGGAAAGCGGCACTGCTGCGATTCAGTCTCAAGCGGACATTCACCCCGTTCAGCAAATATTTCTCTTGCAACCACATGTCCAAATGCAAACGATCCATCAGTTCTAAACTCTTCTTCTCTAAGATTTTGCTTTCTCTTGCCTCAAAGCCGGAATTGCTTCCATCTGTTTTTTCGAACTTGTTCGCTTCGTCAGCTACCCACAGCACGCAGGCATTGAGATGACTATCCTTGGCATCTATTCCGTACGTCAAGAGATTTTCCAAGTAGGCACGGTAAGGGTAAGTATCCATGCTGCTGCTGACTAGTTTGTTATTCAAGTACAAATCCACTGAGCTGAACAAGGAATGCATGAAATTGTTGACGGGAGCTATTTCGTCAGCGTCATCTACTCCACTATCATCTTTTTCTAGAACTTGGACTTTCAAGTACAAGTAACTGCTATTCAGATCGATGTAATCTTCGGGCTGCCCCTTGATTTCAAATTCGATGGGAGCGGAATCGGTCAGTGAGGAGATGGGATTAAATTCCACCCATTGGGATTCTTGCATGGTCATCATGGTGGGGGGCATGGCAAACAGATCCAGTTCCGTCTTGGAACAGGCGCAAGACTCTCGGTGCATCATTTTTTGTTGTTGCTGTGTCTCAATAATCGAAAACGTCTAAGTCTCGAACGGTTCTTCTTTTCTTGGCCTTTCTCGCTTGAAGTCTGGTGAAAGGGTGTTTTCTTCTTCTTCGTCTCTTTCTGCCTTGTCCTTGCTGAATGCTTGACTCGGTAGCGTGCAGGGCATTTATAGGTGTGTCTCGTCGGCCCAAAATGTCTTTGCCCGTTTGCAGCAAGACATTTTTGCCTGCCCTCATGAAGGCTTCTTTAGGGTTTTGTTTGTCGATGATGACATTTTGGAGAAATTCTTTGCCTTGTGTCAGTGCCGCATCTTTCAAGGCGTGCAATCCGCGTGTCACCATCGGTTTCAACACTGGGGCCACCGAACGAAAGGCCGATTTTAACATGTCTCCTAAACCGTGTCCTCGCTGTCGAGCCACCCCTTGGTACACTGGATACATGACTTACTTACGATTCGTGAGAGAACCGTTTTCGAAAATGGAGTTTCACCGTGACTTTTCCTTTGGTGAATGGAATATTTTGTCCCAAATCTCCTTTTATAGTAATGTTGACCGTGTCCAAGTACGACTTGCTGACGGGTAAATAGTGAGGATGGACAAATTCGCGGTGAACATGGTAAGTGTTTCCACCTTCCTCGTCAGCGTTTGTGGCAGAATCCACTTTGAAAGGAATGACACGCAGTAACGGCACGGAGGTGTGTCCCACCACGTTGTACTCCACTATATCGGAATACACAAAGATCAAATTCAGTCCTTGGTTCAGTTCTACCGGGAAACGAAAATACCTGGCAAAAATATCGTTGTCGGAAATGACTGGCAATTCGTTTTTCTTTATCATGACCATTCTCATCTCCGTGTCACCGCCCAATATGTCAAACAATTCAGGACAAAATAAGAAAGACATGAATTTTTTGGACCCCTCAGAAAATTTCATCAGAAAGCGACGAGCTATTTTGTGGTATTCCAAGGTGACACTTTTTTGGACATTACTCAAAGCTTTATGGAACACGCCATTAAACCTGGAGGCTATGGCGCTGACCAAATGATGACCACTGAAATAATAGCCTGGGAGAATGGACAAGTTGTAGGTCCACGTTTTAAGTTTGTCATCATAGGTTCTATTGGTAGATGTGCCAATTTTATCCAACTCCACTTGCAATTGTTGGTCATGAACTTCCACCTTAAACCAATTTTGCTGGGCAATGATATTTTGGACTTGGGTTGGGTGAATCATTTCCACTAAACCCACTTCCCAATGGGCTTCGTGATCTAAGGGGATGGCTTGAGGTAATTTGGCCGTGTAACAGCACAACGTGTTGTTGGGAAACACCTCCATGGAACTGTCACTGGGTAAGGTTAAGTAAAATTGGTTTTGGTGACTCATAATTCCAGAGTTCTGTGGCTGTCCGAGGGGATATTACTGGATGTCAGAGGCGTGTCTCCACCCAAAATGGGGTTCTGGTTGTGGTTGTTGGAGTGGTGACTGACACTGGCACTGGACACAACGTTCCCGTTCGAGGAGAATTTCAGGGAGGGATTGGGAAGCAGGTAACCGATGCAACTGCTCAATAAAATGGTCCACAATTGTTTGTCTCCTTGTTGCAAACTCAAATTGGCGATGGCTGCCCCGATGACACAATACACTACGAAGATTTGGCAGAAAAAGACGATTTGCGTTTTAGGCACACGTTCTCCACACCACACCCACAAGGGTTGTTTTTGTAAATCTTGCACAGAAGAACTAGGGGAAGAAGGAGTGGTCGACGTAGCTGCGTCTGATGTGTGAAAGGGCATGATGGTCACTTCTTCTTTTTATAGTCGATGACTTGCGAAGCGTCGATCCAAGAATCGAAACTGGGTGGATATCCTTTCCAACGTACTTTGACTTCTTTGACACGTCGTTTGCCCACTTTACGGGTTCTGCGTTCCAGAATGCTTTCGATGTCGTACACGTCGTCTTCTTTTTTGGTGACACGTTGTAACTCGGGCAAATAAAACGTTCCTTTGAGTACTTCTCCGTTCATGTCTTCCAATTTATAGACGGCAGGATGACGGCCATGCACTCGTCCAGTGACGCGAAACAATTCGGTCGTCCAGTTAGGTAAGTAACCTTTGTCGAAAGTGCGTTTGGTTTTGCCAATGCGCACCCAATCTCCTACGGCCAACTCTCCACTTTTCTTGGGGACAGCCCTCGTCGGGGACGTACCGAACAGGCGCTCGAACACCAGCACTTCGTTGTCGGGAGTCACGTCTTGCGGGGCACGTCCGATGCTTCGATGGTAAGATTGGTTGTACGCTTGCACCAGGTGCGGTAAGATGTCGATGTACTTCAGAGTGTGGTGATGCGTAAAATATTTCCACATGCGTTCTTTCAAAGTGCGTTGAAAACGTTCCACGATGCTGGCTTTGGTTTCGGGATTCTCGGTGGTAAAAAAATGAATGTCACGTTTCTTTAATTCTTTTTGGAAAGCTTGGTTCAGAAATTCGGTGCCTTTGTCCGTTTGCCATCGAAGAGGGTGACGACCGCTTTGTTTCAACACCCGTTGCAGGGCTCGCACTAACTCGCTGCTCGATTTGGAAGTCAAGGGTACGACCCAGGCAAATTTGGAAAAGACGTCGATGACACAAAACAAATATTTGTAGCCACGATTGTAGCTGGCCAAATGAGAGACATCGGCTAAATCGGCTTGCCATTGATGATCGATGCCTTCCACTCGGGTGCGACTTCTGGCAAACTTGCGTCGAATGGGTTTGTGTAAAGTGTAGGTAGCTTGTTCTTGTAACCATCGTTGCACTTGAGGTAAACGGAGACTTTTCAGTCGCGTTTTGGCAGCACGATACAATTTTTGAACTCCTGCGTAACCTGCAGGATGGGAGGGATCGTAGTAAATGCTAGCTAAGACTTTTTCCATTTTTTTGTGTTGATTGGTGTCTTAATAAGGCACCCACTCTTGGAAGAGGCTACTCTTTTTCTCTTGGGGTATTTTCTTGGATTGCAAGGCTTTGCGTGTGTGGCCAGCAATAGGTGTCGAAGAGGAGGAGGATGTCTGAGCAGGGGATATCGGTTCTTGTTTCACTTCTGTCTTCACTTCTGTCTTCACTTTCTTTTTCTCTTGTGAGGAAGAAGGGGTCGCCATCATCTTTTTAATCCATCCAATTCTGGAGGTAGGTGGTGTTGTTAACTTGCGTACTTTTTCTGGTGGAGTTTGAAACCCTTCTTCTTCTTCTTCTTTTCCTTTTTCTGTCTTGGTCACGGGTACTGGTGGTACTGGTACTGGTACTGGTACTGGTGATGGTGCTGGACTTTTCATCAAGGTCTTAAAATCTTTCAGAGTGGGTAAAGCTGTTTCGTCTAAAGCTTTCTGGTGAAAGAGTTGCAGTCTTTGCAAGAGTTGACCGTACTTTTGCGATTTTTCTGTTTCGGACAAATCTTGGCGATCCAGCAAGGATTGCAATTCGTGTTGTAACTGGGACATTTCGCTCAAATTGGGATTGGGAGGTAAATGCGGGGTGCGTTGTTCTTGCCACCGATGGTATTCCATCCATCGTTTGTAAGGCACTAAAGCTAGTTTTCGTCCTTCCATGGGTTGTCAGGGGTGAATTCTGAGATCTTGGGACTTCCGAAGGCCTTTTTATCTTGCTCCCATCAGTCCTCCCAACATGGTTCCCAAGACTCCTTTCAGTATGGGGCCTAACAAGAGAGGTAAAATGCCTCCACGTTGGACCAACATCTTCTTTTTTTGACGAATGGGAATTTTCTTTTGAACCATTTTCCGAAGAACGTGACGATGTTTGCCTAAGCATTGTTTCTGGTGTTTGGACAAAGGGATCGTGCCTTTCAAAACGTTCAAACAACATTCGCACACGGTATCGATGACCTCTTTGGAGGCTGTTTGAATGAGTTTTTTTCGTAGGGGTGGAGAAGCTTTGGACAGGACAGATAACAGGTCCCCATGTTTGGCTAAACGTGGTGGTAGTCCTTTCCTTTTCTTTCCTTGGGGTTTTCTGGAGGGTGACATCTTTGAGTCTTTAGGAGCACCTAAAAACACTGATACCCTACTCGGTCACAGGCCTTTTTTATACTGGAACGCGTCGCCACTGATTGTCTTTACGTTTTATCAGTTTGAGGACAGGCATGACACGTCGTGCAGGGGTACGTAACGGACTAAATCGAGCCAGTTCTTGCTTGGACAAATCCAGTAAACTTTGTAACATGCCCGATCTTTCATGGACTTTGATTTTGGGAGAAGGTACTTTGTGAGCAGCAGCCACTGCCGCTAAATTGGAAGGTCCTGCCACTGGGGAAGTTCTTTTGGGGGTCATCAACGGAGAAGTTCTTGGTGTGATCAACGTCTCCAAGTACTCTTCAGTTCCTGGTGACATCAACGGAGAAGTGGACAAACGTGAGGCTGCCGGAGACGCTGTGGCAGGTCGTGGCTTGCGAGTGTAAGGTTGCGTCCTGGCCGAAGTGCCTCTCTTGCGACTAGTTTTCTTCTTCTTCTGTGGACTTTTCTTTTTCTGGGGACTTTTTCTCTGTTTCTTTTTCTGGGGGCTTCTTTTCTTTTTCCGGGGTGATGGTGGTGGTGTCTGGTAAGAGGAGGGTCCTGCCACTGGAGAAGTTATTCTTCTTGGGGACCTGGTCTTTTTCTTTTTCTTCTTGGGGCTTCGTTGGACTTTTGTCTTGGGGATAACTTTGGGGGCATTAGGATCCCATCTTAAGAGTGAGCGAATGATGACCCCTCCTAGAGTACCGCTCCCTCCAGGTTTCAAAATGATTTGTTTTTTGGTTTGAGTGTCGATGCGGGGATCGGCCAGTTGGACCAAAGCGACTTTGTTTCGATCGAAAACGCGTTGGGTTTGATGAGGAATCTGAATGATTCCTTGGAGTAATTGACGTGCCGTCACCGTGAACCATCGTAAGACTTCTTTGAGACTAGCTTCTAAGACACGGGCTCGTGTTTGTGGATCTTTTTCTCGGCTGATGCCATACAAGGCACGAATCAATTTGACGGGAAGATGTGACTGAAGGGACGTCATGTTCACACTGTGTGAGACAGACGAAAAAGGGTCTGAGGTTTTTATAGATTTTTTTATGGGGAGTGAAATGAAGTCGAGGACGGAGACGTGTACAGGACAGGCCCTCCGTCTTGGCACCAGTGGTGAAACAAGTGGGTACGAAATCGCAAATCCTCGGGGGTCGTAGGTTTCAAATCGACGAGTAAATAGGCGTGTGGCGTTTGAGTGGCATCGTCGTACGCCTGAGTCAGCCAAGGCGTTCCTAACTGTTTGGCTAAGACTTGCACTTGCGATTTATCTCGAGGGCTTTTAAACAAGACCACGTAATGCGCATTGAGACTGATGGTGCGATGGGCTTTACTTTGTTGAAACAAATTTTGGGTGATGTAAACGACACTGGCATTACGGTGATGCCCTTTGCGCGTAAACCACAATTTAATTTCTTCTTCGTCTTCTCCTAACATGTCGTCGAAAATGACCAAATGGGTTAGACGGGAGTCAGAGACGATGCCGTCGTCTTCTTTAGGAATGCCTTCCACAAACACGATGGAATCGCCTTGACTTTCTCGCAAGAGGCTGTACGCCGATTGCCACTCTTTGTAACACCACACGATCCGTTGAGGGGGCCGATCGATCAAATGATGTTTATGTTCGATCAAACGTTTGACGAATTCGGTTTTGCCTGAACCGCTAGGTCCAGCAATGAGCATGTTAAAGGGATGGCGAAGATACAAAGCCTCCCAACTGGCACGATCTAAGTGTTCGTCGATGACTTTGACAGTAGAGGAAGAGGGAGCAGAGACAGCAGAGGTAGCCATGGTATGAGAAATGTCACTTGTGACACGAAAAACAAACAAGACAAGAGTTTATATACTTTTTCAGAACACGTTTATTGAATGTTTCAAATATGAACACGAAAGACAAAAATACATACAACCCAAATAGTGATGTACAGGAATATAAAACACAGCAAAGCGATCAAAGTGGAATATAAACAAGTGTCTGTACAACATGTTTTGGTTAACCAAGATGTCCTAGGGACAGTGTGTAATGTTCTTACAGTCTCTACATGAGGTATTGTCACACAAGTGTCCTCCCGGAATGACCTTTCAGGCATGTCCATGACAGTCCTGTCCTGAAGCGAGTGGTTGTTCTCGGTGACGGGTTCTTCTGGCACCGTCACTAACACGGGTTGAAAAGTAACTTTTTTCCTTGAACAACTCTTGTGCATACTGGGCCACTTCTTGGGTCCAAGCCTCAAAACCCCCTTTTTTCCAATCACGAACATCTGTCCAATGAGGGTGTAAGTCACAAGCTACACACACATCGTCATACACGTCTTGGGTCGCTAAAAGTTGACGAATCTTTTTTTCCTGTTGAGGTCGAGAAGTATCCAGATGAAAACGCAAGGCTTTGAGCAAAAGGAGTTTTTCGTGACCATTTAAGGCCATGGAGGTGGTAAGTACTGATCGTAAAGAGTCCACAAAGAATCGGCTGGTAAACGAAATCCCAGAAAACAAGTCACTAAGACACACACCACTTGTCGTCCAAAATTGAATGGATACAGTTCTTGTAATAATTGATGGTAATGATCCACGGTTTGAATATGGTCATTGAGTTCCTTCCACGGAATCTGTTGGATGACATGTGACATAAACCGTGGCATGGCAGCCTCTTTTTATATTCTCTTTTTTTCGGATGCAATAGACGTACTTTCTAGCCAGAGATCTTCGTTCTCCAGTAGGGAATCTAAATCTTGCATACTGTAACCGAAACGTCAGAGTTCGTTTAGGTGTTTCCTCTTCCTCTAAGTAGATTCCACGTAAAATATGTTGGTAATCCTTTAACTTGTCTTCCTCAATGTATTGCTGTAGGTGAATCTCGAAGTAACCATAATCATGAACATGTCGATCATTAGCGACCTCAAAGTGTTGAACAATGTCTGACCATTGAAAGAATTTCTGACGAATCAGTTCTTTTATACCATTCAAGTACCAGTGGTTAAAGATCTGGTGACGTATCGGATGCAATTGTTCTTTACGTTTCACTTGTATTTTCACCAGCTCTCGGTAAATGCGTTCTCTCAACTCCACAGGCAAAGCACGAATGTTCTCTTGTAAAGTATCCATGAATAGGTCATACTAAATCCTCTTTGGTCTGACACAAGAAATGTACTCTTTGCACAAACATGGTTTCACTTCAGTGTCGAATTTAAATCGTTGAGTCACTAATCTACACATGACAATTCGTTCAGAAGTTTCCTCTTTCACCAAGTTGACATTGTGTGAAAGATGTTGGTAATTCGTTAACTCTTCCTCTGGAATTCGATGCAATACGTTTACAATGTAGTAAATAGAATCGTCAATACCAAACCATTCCTTTTTATAACCAGGAGGTCGTTGATCAATGTCTGTCCAATGGAACACTTTCAATTGAATCAGTCCTTGTATAGCCTTCAGGTACCAGTGGTTCAAACACCGGTGACGTATCGGATGCAATTGTTCTTTACGTTTCACTTGTATTTTGACCAGCTCTCGGTAAATGCGTTCTCTCAACTCCACAGGCAAAGCACGAATGTTCTCTTGTAAAGTATCCATGAACAGATGATTATGGTAAGAAGTTACTTCAATGTCTCGGTCCCACTAAAGGTAAGTAATGACAATTCGGTGACCATCGAACATGTTCTACGTAGGCCGAATCTTGCGGTTCCCAGTGGTGAAGTGACACACCGCAACTGAAGCACTTGACTTTATCTCCTTCGCCCAAGTAGAAAAATCCGGCTCTGGCTAATTCTTCGGGGGTCGGTCCTCCCAGATACTTTGGCCATTTTCCTTTGAACGATTGAAGACGATTTTCAAAGTCGCAGTATTCCGACGAACGCACAGGAAACGAATATTCGTTTTTCACAGGTTCGTTTCGATGAGGGTTGAGTGAAATGGGTAGGAGTTTGCTCAGGGCTGGATGACATCCGTAGGGAGGTAAACGTGAAGGTCGACATTCCCCTTTAAAACGAAACCCAGTAAAATGTCCAAGAGGACGAGCAGCATCGCTTTCGCATCCCACAGGTTTGACACGCACAGCATCACTTTCCATGACAGGGGTAGGGGTACTAAAGTTCCCATGATGCTTTACGGCATCGCTCAGGTCACAAGGTACAGCATCGGTCCCATCGCAAGGCTCACAATCGCACTCGTCTGCAAACTCCGTTACGCAATTACAATGGTAACCACATGGACAATCGCAGTTTCCTTCCGGACATTTTCCGTCGCAATGCATGGGTCTTATCCATCCAGTATTAGTCACACTAGAGGAAGATACAACTTTTTTACAATCCCCAAACTGAAACGATGTCTTTTTCAAAGTATTCATCTTGTTCGCTCGGTCTTGGTAGTCACAATGAACTATCGATCTTGACCATAGCCCCTTTTTTATACTAGTCTCAATGCAGTCTCCAACTTGTACATCTTTCCTTTTTTACGTTTTTTATGTCCTGTTCTGGAAGGTACCGTCTCTAAGGTACCGTCAACATTGTACCGTAGTGTGATGGGTGGAAAGGCCATAGAAAGGTAAGGGCAGTGCGGAGACCATCGAGTATGCTCCAGAATAGCTGAATCTTTATAGATACATAGATCCATTCGTAACTTCAGTCCGCAAGCGAAACACTGTACCTCGTATCCCAATCCTGACTCAGGTCCCAAGTAGACAAATCCTGTTCTAGCTAAAACATGCGAAGAAGGTAATCCTTCCCTATTCGTAGGCCATTTCTGAAACGTGTCCAATCGACGGGCACAATCACAATAGTCAGGTAAGAAGACTGGAAAATGGTAGGGTTTGAACTTGGAGTTCTCATCGGGTTTCTCACTCGATTCTTGCTGTGGCGAAGTCATCTTTCTGGTGGGGTAACTATCCTCTTACAACCAATGTTTTATACCAACGTGTCCATACGGTAAGGTGAAATGATTGGGAAGTCGAACTCGCTTCTGGTACACGATTTGATAGACTTTTTCCAAGGGCCGACTGACGATGTGGTGAGTGGGTAAACGTACAATCTTGTTCGGTTGGTAGGTGGTCACTTTAAAGTTTCCATCCTCTCCCGATTGCAAGGCTTCTTTCAATACCCCAAAGTTGACCACTCGACTGGTACGATAATTCAGAGTCAGTCCTTTCACTTTGCACGTCGTGTGCACTTCTCCTTGTTTGTCACGGTATTCGTAGCCGTAATTTTTGGGACCGCCACTGACAAAACTTAGAATCTTGTCGTCGGGATGCTCGTCTGTCCAGGCTCCTAAACGGTCTCCTTCGATGTTAGGATGATGTTGAATCGGGTGATGGATGTAAATGCAACTGTCCGTGTCAAAGTACAGGACGCGTTCTTCTAACAGTTCTAAAGCTTCGTACAATTTTAAGCGAGCATGGGCTGTCACGTAAGCCGCAATGATGACATTTCCAAAAGGGTCGTCTTGCACAAAGTCCAGATCTTCTTCGTAATTGACCAAGATCAAATTCTCTCGAACGACGTCCACGTGTTTCATGTATTTGGTTTTGTCGTGAATCATCTGGAAGTAGCGGGAAGGTTCTGTCAAATATTCCGTCTTGGGTAAACACGGTCGTTGTGCCATTTTGCCCCACAAGCAATTTAACATCACTTTGGCAAACGATCGCCTGCCTTCGTTTTTCTCGATGTGGTCTAAAGTGATGCCTTCTTGTTCGTAGTATTTCTCTTTGAATTGTATTTGGTCTTCGGGAGTGTGACACCAGGAAGGATAGCCGCTGGCTTCTTGCTTCAGTTTCAAAAAGGCATCCACGTAGTCGGCGAAAATGCCTTTCTGCGTGGGGTCACCCTTGCGGTATTGTTGTGTCTTGGGAAAGTGGCAAATTTCGTACACTTCTAACAGTTGGTATCCCATGTCCAGAGCTTTGAACAATTCTACGCTGACCCAGGTTCCCGTCAAGGCACGTTCTTCCTGGCTGTGCTGACAAGCTTGGTCTTGGTTGCACGTTTCGGCACAAGTACGGCACAAGGGAAACATCAATTTGCCTTGACAATGGTGAGGTAAGACGGGATGGTAGAGGTTCGTGGGAGGCAAAACTTTGCACTTGATCAAGCCTTCGTATTGTCGAATGTTTTTCAGGTCGATGTGTTCCGTCAGCAATTGTGGGTGCCCTACGGGAAAACGACAATATTTGCACACGTAGGGATACAGCGAACACACGTCCAAGTATTTGATTTATTCTCCTTTCTCTTCGTCGGCTTGGTACAGCAAACAGGTGGCATTGGTCCTTCCTCCGTACAAACTATCCCTCGGGTTCAGCGGGTCCACGAACTGGTAACTTTCCACGAGGCGTTTAAACTCGGGATCGGTTTTCAAGCGGTGATCGTACTCGTGTTCCCACATTTCCACCACTTGGTATCCTTGCTGTTCCAACTTTAGGCGCCGCTGACAAGTGTCCTGGTACAAGTCTTCCATGGTTCGTTGCAAAAACTGATTTTTAGTGCCACGGTCAGGGTAACAGACGGGACATCCGTGAAATAAGCAACCGTTAAACTCGTACACAATCTTGGGGTTTTCTAAGTCCCAGCCATCGACCGAATACGTTCCGATGGTCTTTTCGCCCCCTCCGTTGCGGGCATGCTGAATCCACTTGTCTTCCTTGTCGCACAAGTAATGTAACCAACGTAGGGCTTTGACCGAGTATTGACGTTTGACAAAGTGGGTCGTTTGAGGACTGATGACAGCCACGGTCTTTTCAGGCATGAATCGTTGTCGATACACTAAGGAACACGCTTTGGCAATGGTGCAAGCTTCTTTCAAAGGATCGACCCCTCCGTGTTCCATGAACAGTTCTCGAAATTTTCCACAGCAACGCCGTAAAATGTCCACGTCGGAACGACAATACTTTAGCATTTCTTCCTGAAAGTCGAAGGGGTCCGAGGCGTGAATCTGGTACCAAGCGTAGAAAGCTTCTCGTTGTTCGGTACGCATGTTGTCGGGGTCGTAATAGTGAGCCTCGGGTAAATGGGGTAGAACGGCGTGTTGATTGGCTTCCGTATTGAAAAAGTGTGGAAAGTACCCTTTAGCCATTTCTGTCATTCCAAACGTTTTAGGCATTCGACTCAAAGGCATGGCCAAATAGCTCATCGAATCTTTAAACTGCACTTGTCCCACTTGCATGAAAATGATTTTGGCTCCGTTCAAAGTCACTTTAGGACGCTCGGTGCCTTGTTCCGTATAATATCTGAGAAGAAACTGTCCATCGTATCCGGAGAAATTGTGAGCCATCACCGTGGCATGACGATGACAATCTCCGTAACGTTCGATGTCCTCTTGGCTCCACGTCTTGTCGACGGGGTCTAAGGCCCATTGGGCAAAATCGGCTAACGTGTTCGGTCCCCGAAAGATTTTTTCACGCCCTCCGGGTATCTTGCTGCAGTGAGGGCAATGACTGAAGATAGGTTCTTGAATGCACTTCTCGCACGCTCGATGAGCCACGCAGAAATTAGGAATGTGAATGCCAGTTTCTTGCATGCATTCGAAATCGAAAAAGATGAAATTGCCTTTCTTCTTGTGACCGTCCTCTTTCTCTGGTTGGGGTTGGTATTTTTGCACGTAACATTGGTGTTCCAAGTCCACGATGTGGTGACAAATGTGACATTTTTTCTTTCCTCGACATACGTGTGCCTTGGTATTATTGGTACGTATGACTTGTTCACACGTAGAGCACAATCTCCGCAGTTGACAAGCGCATTTCTTCTGTGAACCTTGCGTTTTCAGATGTTGTTGGTAACAGGTAGGGCTGACAAACGTGCGCAGACAAGTTGAACAAGGCACTGGTTCTTCGCTCAGACAGGGTGAAGAGGCCAAACATCCTGTGCATTTCGATCCACAATGCTTGTGTTGCTCTCGATTATTATAACCATGGTCACATTTCTCACAGTAATAACCGTATTTCAGGAATCCGGTGATACTGGTAATGGTATCGAAATGTTCATCGTGATGATAAAGATGAATGTATTTTCCGTCCTTAAAGTCTTGGCCTCGAAACAACAGAGGTCCGCGCACTTCTTGAGGGTGCACTTTCAAGGTGTAGCGTGGAGCTAGGGCATCTTGCAATTTTTGCATCTCAGGAATGCCACAGGGTGTGTCTTTGGACAGGCCAGCTTGTTGCAACAGGAGTTCTGCTTCGTTTCCTTGTTTGGCTCGATGGGAACGTTGAATAGTGTCCCAGGTTCTTTTCCATTCTACCGTGTCGTTCTTGTTGGCATAGATTCGTCCCACCACGATGGCACGGGCTAAGCACATCTGGTCATGAGGGTTGTCAATTCGGACGAGACTCTTTTTGGTGTTGCGAAGGTCGTCCACCAATAACATCTTTTTGCGTCCAGTCCCTTGAGGAGGAGAGACGTGGGTCATGTCCAGTGTGGCTTTACCATCGGTGATGTCAAACTGATCATTAGATTGTTGTACGTGTTGAATCTTGTCCATGACTTTGGAAGCAGTTAATTCTGCAGGGGTGCTAAACTCGATCCAAACAGGGGATTTCAAACCGTCGTGTTGTATGGAAAGTCTCAAACGATCGTCTTCTTTGGGTTGACATTGTCGCTTGAGTGCAGTGAGCAAAGAATCCCACACCTCGGTGATGAACACTTCTGCTTTCTCTAACGGTACTTCGGACTTGAAATCTTTAAACTTCACCGTGTATTTGTAAGCCGTGGTTCTAAATTTTCTAGAGGAGCGCTTTTCCGTCTCTCGAATGGAATAGTACTTTTCAGGGTTGACAAAGGGTGGTGAACTTGGTTTAGAGGGTTTGGATTCTGGTTCACTCATGTCCTCTTCAAAATCACTGGCATGAATTTGTGCCAAGATTTCAGCCCTGGTACGAGGCGATAGATCACGTTTCTGCCTCTTACTTTCTTCTTCTTTCTTCTCGAATGAATGGGATCGTTTCATCTTGAAAGCAAAAAGTCAAATGACTCAAGTTCAAACACCATAAACTACTTTATAGTCCTGGCAGACCAGCGTATATAAAAGGGTGTGTGTCTTGTCCTTTCACTATTCATTTCACTCTCAAGCCGAGCACAACGATGGAAGAGACTGACCAGATGGAACGTTTCGTCAGAGCTTTGCGAGGGGTCATTAGAAAATTCTCTTCAGACCAGCCTACGAACTACTCTCCTTCCTTTAGAGATAAAAGTCAAGATACTTGCTATATCTGTCAGAAGAAAGGGCATTGGTCTTCAGAGTGTCCAGACCGTCAAAAAAGAAAAAAAACAGGGACTAAAAGAGACAAAAGTGAAGATACCTGTTATTATTGTCAAGAAAAAGGACATTGGTCTCCAGATTGCCCAAAAAAGAAACAAGAGGAGTCAGAAGAAAAGAGGAATTCTTCAGAAGAAGAGAGGGATTCTTCAGAGGAAGAGAGGGATTCTTCTGAGGAAGAAAGAAGACAGGTGAAGAAAAAGAAACAGGAGAAAAAAAGAAGAAGGGAAGAAAGCGAGGAGGAAGAAGAGGAAAAGAGTGTGACGGTGAAGAAATTCAAAAAACAGAGAGACTAAACAAGGAGAAAAGAAGAAATTAATGAACTTATTATTAAAGTGTTGTGTTATAAATTGTGAATTGGATTGTAAAAAATGGAGAAAAGAATAAATGAATGATATAAGGTAAGTGTCTTTGAGTTGTGATTTTAAAATAAGAAGCTACACTCACGCACTCATACACAGACACGTACTATAAGGGTAACATGGGTGAGTTTTTTTGAGTTATTGGCAAATTGAAATTGTATTTCTTTTCGAGAAATGTGGGTGGCCCTGAAAAGGGCCTTTTTTCTTCATGGTGTAGGGGTGAGTTTAAGCAATCAATTTTAACTGCCTTAAGCCTTTGCCACGGCCAAGGCCTACTTCTGGACTGCGTAATGTTGATGATGATGATGATTGGGTTGAAATCACTAAGGGTGGTACGGTAGGCTTAGTCACAGGGTTGACATGTTTGGCTCGGGAAGGTCGTATTCTCTTCGGTCGTGATAAAGAAGTCTGATACATTTGTTTCAGACTTCTTAACTCCGCTAAAATGTCCAACAGTACCGTGACCGTTTGATTTTCACCCTCTTGTTTCTTTGCTGCTACTTCTTCTTGCTGTTGTTTTTTTCTTACCTCTTCTTCTTCTTGTTGCTGTTGCTGTAGGAGAAAAGCCTGTTCCGCTTCCTTTTGTCGTTGTATAAATTTCTCCAATTCTTCTTTCTGTCTCTGTCTAAAATTCTCCACTTGCGGTAATGAAGAAAGTAACGAAGGTTCCGGAACAAATTCTTGCGAGGAGAGAAAATCCACAAAATCCCAATTCACCTCTTCTGAAAGTAAGTCCGAGTTCCCTTGGGCAGTCTCCCCTGCTGGTGCACCCCAATGGACCGTTTTCTGAGTTTCCGTCATGTTGAATCACTGTCGCATAGACTGACTGCACACAAGCGCTAGCGAATCTATATTGACTACGTGACGTCACAGACTGCTCTCTTCGGATTGGATGCGAGCTGACTGAATTCTGTAACGCGTGTTCGGATTGGTAAATGAACTCAATCCGTTTCAATCCTTCCTCCGCCTATAAATAAGCGCCGTTCAGTGCATTGATTCACCTGTTCTCGTCGCTTCAAGATGTGGACTACAGTTGAGTCATCCACCCTTGTGTCTTCCATGATGTTTCGGACAGACTTGCTCATGTATGTCCGATCGAAGTGGACCGTTGTCCACAGGACCAACACCAGCCTGTGGATACGTAGGATCTACGTCGAAAGACAAGGATGCCTGAAAAGAGTGCTGATGTACGGACCAACAGTAAGACGCAGCCTAAGGACAAGAAGAAGACCAATGCGGTGCCATTTATGTTAATGAATACATTAACATAAAACCCAAAGGCCCTTTTCAGGGCCAGCCATATTTCTCGAAAAGAGATAGTCTTTTGAATTGCCTACCCCTTTTTTAAATTTAAATTTAAATTTAAATTTTAAAAAAACTTTTTTTTTAAAAAAAAAAATCCCATGTTAAATTTCCCTTGTACGTATAGTATCCCACGATTTATTCCCATGTTAAATTCCCTTGTACGTAAAGTGTCCCACGATTTATTCCCATGTTAATTCCCCTTGTCCGTAAAGTGTCCCACGATTTTTCTCCATGTTAAATTTCCATTGTCCGTAAAGTGTCCCAAGGGTGTTTTTAATGCTAATTCCCATTGTCCGTAAAGTGTCCCCCTTCACTACTGCCGTAGGAGATTGGGTGCGCATTGGCAAAACCAAACGCACTTTCGACAAAGGTTACTTACCTAACTGGACGACCGAATTGTTTCGCGTCACTGGACGAGTGTATGGCCGTCATCCTGCCGTCTATAAATTGGAAGACATGAACGGAGAAGTGCTCAAAGGAACGTTTTATTTGCCCGAGTTACAACGTGTCACCAAAAAAGAAGACGACGTGTACGACATCGAAAGCATTCTCGAACGCAGAACCCGTAAAGTGGGCAAACGACGTGTCAAAGAAGTCAAAGTACGTTGGAAAGGATATCCACCCAGTTTCGATTCTTGGATCGACGCTTCGCAAGTCATCGACTATAAAAAGAAGAAGTGACCATCATGCCCTTTCACACAGCAGACGCAGCTACGTCGACCAGTCCTTCTTCACCCAGTTCTTCTGTGCAAGATTTACAAAAACAACCCTTGTGGGTGTGGTGTGGAGAACGTGTGCCTAAAACGCAAATCGTCTTTTTCTGCCAAATCTTCGTAGTGTATTGTGTCATCGGGGCAGCCATTGCCAATTTGAGTTTGCAACAAGGAGACAAACAATTGTGGACCATTTTATTGAGCAGTTGCATCGGTTACCTGCTTCCCAATCCCTCCCTGAAATTCTCCTCGAACGGGAACGTTGTGTCCAGTGCCAGTGCCAGTCACCACTCCAACCACAATCAGAACCCCATTTTGGGCGGAGAGACGCCTCTGACGTCCATTAATAACCCCTCGGACAGCCACAGAACTCTGGAATTATGAGTCACCAAAACCAATTTTACTTAACCTTACCCAGTGACAGTTCCATGGAGGTGTTTCCCCACAACACGTTGTGCTGTTACACGGCCAAATTACCTCAGACCATCCCCTTAGATCACGAAGCCCATTGGGAAGTGGCTTTAGTGGAAATGATTCACCCGACCCAAGTCCTCAATGTCCTTCCCAATCAAAATGTTTTTGATGTGGAAGTTCATGACGAACAATTGCAACAGTACTTGGATACCTATGGCAAATATGACAAGAAAACCCCTGGCACAAAAAATCAAAAGTACACCACCTATCACTTGTTCATTCCCCCAGGGTATTATTTTAGTGGTCAACATTTGGTGAGCACCATTACCTCCAGGTTTAATGTCGTGTTTCTGAAAGCTTTGGAAAGTGTCAAAAAAAGTTTCACCATGGAATACCACAAAACAGCTCGTCGCTTCTTGATGAAATTTGACGGGAGTAAAATCCTGTCCATTTTATTTTGTCCTGAATTGTTTGACATGTTGGGCGAAGACATGAACATGAGAATGGCCATGATGAAGAAAAACGAATCACCCATCGTTTACGACAACGAGTCCCTTAGCAAGTTATTTCGTGCCCCGGTAGAACTGAACCAAGGACTGAATTTGATGTTTGTGTACTCCGATGTGGTGGAGTATAACGTGGTGGGACACACCTCTGTACCGTTACTGCGTGTCATTCCTTTCAAAGTGGATTCTGCCACGAACGCTGATGAGGAAGGTGGAAACACTTATCACGTCCACCGCGAATTTGTCCATCCTCACTATTTGCCTGTCAGCAAGTCGTATTTGGACACGGTCAACATTACTATAAAAGGAGATTTGGGACAAAATATTCCATTCACCAAAGGAAAAGTCACGGTGAAACTCCATTTTCGAAAACGGTTCTCTCACGATTCGTAAGTAAGTCATGTATCCAGTGTACCGAGGGGTTGCTCGACAACGAGGACACGGTTTAGGAGACATGCTGAAATCGGCCTTTCGTTCGGTGGCTCCGGTGTTGAAACCGATGGTGACACGCGGATTGCACGCCTTGAAAGATGCGGCACTGACGCAAGGCAAAGAATTTCTCCAAAATGTCATCATCGACAAACAAAACCCTAAAGAAGCCTTCATGAGGGCAGGCAAAAATGTCTTGCTGCAAACGGGTAAAGACATTTTGGGCCGACGAGACACACCTATAAATGCCCTGCACGCTACCGAGTCAGGCATTCAGCAAGGACAAGGCAGAAAGAGACGACGAAGAAAACACCCTTTCACCGGACTTCAAGCGAGAAAGGCTAAGAAAAGAAGAACCGTTCGAGACTTAGACGTTTTCGATTATTGAGAAAGAGAAAAAAATGATGCACCGAGAGTCTTGCGCTTGTTCCAAGACGGAACTGGACCTGTTTGCCATGCCCCCCACCATGATGACCATGCAAGAATCCCAGTGGGTGGAATTTCATCCCGTCTCCTCTTTGACGGAATCAGCTCCCATCGAGTTTGAAATCAAAGGACAACCCGAAGATTACATCGATCTGAATAGCAGTTACCTGTATTTGAAAGTGAAAGTGATCAAAACGGACAACACCAATCCAGGAGGCGATGCTAGAGTAGCTCCTGTCAACAATTTCATGCATTCCTTATTTAGCGAAGTGGACTTGTACTTGAATAACAAACTGGTCAGCAGCAGCATGGATACTTACCCATATCGTGCCTACTTGGAAAATCTCTTGACGTACGGAAAAGAAGCCAAGAATACTCATCTGGATGCTTGCGTGGTATGGAAACCTGACACAGCAGGTGTAGGCACGTTTAGCGACACAGTCCTGACAGAAGATGACAATCCTCACAATGTGAGGTTTAACGACCGTCGTAAGAAAATTCTGCAAGGGCGAAGTTTAGAACTGATGGATCGTTTGCATTTGGACATGTGGTTACAAGAAAAGTATTTGCTCAACGGGGTGGATATCCGTCTGAGACTGAATCGTAGCAGTGCCACTTTCCATTTGATGGCCCATGCCAACGAATACAAAACTATCATTCAAGAAGCCCGACTTTACGTGCGTCGTGTGGAAGTGTTACCTAAAGTGGGAAACGACGTCAGTCAGACGTTGAGCAGAACGACTGCCAAGTATCCGATACGACGCGTAGAAGTGAAAACGTTCACCATTCCTGCTGGACAGCGATCTATGATCGAAGATCATCTGTTCCAAGGACAGTTACCCAAACGTTTGATTGTTGGTATCGTCAGGAATTCAGCCTTCAACGGAACCCACGATCAAAATCCTTTTGAGTTTCAACATTACAATGTGTCCAAGATCGAAGTCAGTCGCGACGGCAAGACCTTGTGTACCCGACCCTTTGAGCCCAACTTTGGTGTCGCAAAGAATTATTTGAGATCGTACTTGTCCCTGTACGAAGCCACGGGACAGTTAGGAACCAACACCAGTCACGGTATTTCGTACGACGATTATGCAGGAGGCTATGCTTTGTGGGGTTTTGATTTCACTCCAGACCAAGGCAGCGACGAGGGACATTTCCACCCTATAAAATCAGGCCAGATTCGTGTGGAACTTCAGTTTGCAAATCCACCTCCAGATCACACAGTGAACGTCATCCTGTATGCAGAATTTGACAATACCATAGAAATCAACAGTTTGAGAGAAGTCATTCTAGATTACTAGAAGTCATGGAAGACTGTTATCCCTCTTTACCTAGTGGAGAAACTTTGGACATGAAATGTGAGGAGACTGTGGAAGAAGAAGAAGTGATCATAATGAAGTCGAGATGGCCAGAACAAGAAGCCCATTTAGTCTCCTGTTTTGCCAAACACTTGGTCGATAAAATGACGGAATTGATGAAGAAAAATTGCTATGGATGTCAAAACGATCATCCCAGTCAAATTCAACACGATAAATGCCTAATGTTAAGTCAAGAAGAAAAATTGGACGAGTATCTGGACGAAGCTTGGAGTCTCATCTCGAACAAAGACGTGTTGCACCAGTGGTATAAAGACTTGCGTGAACATTCTTGTCCACCATTAACCACTCAAGAGATCCATCGTATCGAAGCTCTCCTGAATCAGAGTGAGGAAACAGAACGAATAACCGTTTATTCGTCAGACATTTTCAAGCAAAAAGTCAGGATCGAATTGACGACTTATTATTACCTGTGAAGAAGAAAACACAAAACAATGGATACCTGGGAACTTTATTACCTTTTGAACCACAGTTCGTATACGGCTTCTTGGAATCCTGTCGTCTGTGCTAAAGATGAACTCCCTTATCGCAAACCTAAAGACCATCAAGCTTACGTGATCAACACGGACGACAGTCATCTCCCAGGAACCCACTGGGTAGCCGTCTACTTTCCTCAAGAAGGATGTGTGGAATATTTCGATTCGTACGGATTGCCCCCTTTGGAAGACGATATCATCGACTTTATGAGAAGAAATGCTCAAACCACCCGATTCAATAATGTGAAATTACAAGGCACAGATTCCTTGGTGTGTGGACAGTACTGTGTGTATTTTCTGCATCATCGCTGCCTGGGCTATTCCTTAGAACATTTAGTGACTCATTTCGATCCTCGTTCTTCTGCTAGAAACGATGTGAAAGTAGATCGATGGTTTTGTGACCATTATGCTTATCTTTTGTCTCAAGCTAGGAAACGTAGTGTCCATCAATGGCCTAATGATTTCCAACAGTGGAAATCACAATTTCATTCACAACGTTGTCAGCCCTGTTTAAAGTAGGTTGTAAAATGAGAAAAAAATGTTTGTGATTTGAAAAAATTGTTTGATGTTATAGTGTTGGATTATTGTTAAAAAATGTTAGAGTTGTTGTTTAGTGTTAAGTGATTTTTGAATAAAAAATGTTGTGTTTTGAAAAGATGCTTTTGTCTTTTGTTTAGCTATAAGAATGTTGGATTGATGCTATTTCATTTCTTACTACCCCTCTCATGAACGTTGCGGCTCGAAAAACCGCGCTTTGACTTTAAGAACCGGTTTGTTCCCAGTCTAACCATCCATTGTCGACTCATCCTCCTACGAAGATGTGCTCCAAACTAGCTAAGCTCAACGAAGCCTACGTGAATTTGCATAGGGTCAGACACAGTCTGATACCGAAGCCAGAAGAAATAGAGAATGTGAGAATGTTAAAAATCACTGAAGACCTGATAGAAGAGCTCTTCAGAGAAGAAATGAACAGGGAGAAAGAAGAATGGACAGAGAAGTACAGACTTCAGAGACAGCAGCAACAGCAGCAACAGCAGCAACAACAGCAGCAACCTGAAGCTGACAGAGGCTTTGTCGATTGTCGTATCGACACCAAAGAGTTCTTCTTCTCTTTCCGAAGAAGCAGACCTATCGCCAGAAAGTCTATCCTCAGAGGACATCGCATTCTTAGAAACTAAAAAAGAATGCCATAGCAAAACAAAAAAACAGCCCTTTTCAGGGCTACCCAATACTCTAGAAAAGAAATAACGATCCATTTGCCAATGTGTGTAGGTAGAGTAGTGTGAAAATAAACACTAACTCTTTTTTAAAAAAAATGTCAGGGTATGTGTTTGTGTGTTTGTGTTTGTAAGTGATTAAGTAAGTTGGTATGGATAGTAGATTAAAATAATGTCTTTTTTGGTGTTTGAGGTGTATATTTGGGGTTAAATTGGATTGCTTTGCGTATGTAAATAGTCTATTGAAGTGATTTATAAAAAATTTTAAAATAGTGATGGGTAGCATAAAAAGTGAGTGAGTGTTTCTTTTAGGTCCGCGCGTTGTTGTTGGTTTTTTTTGGTCATGATCTAGGTAAGATGAATTTTATGTTTTTAGGGGGATGTTTTCCATCACGTCCGCGCTTTCAGTATAAATTGAAACTCGCTCGGCAGTCCAGCTACCCTTGTTGATTGATCAACACAAGAATGAATAGCAGAATAGTGAAACTGTTAGAACTCCAGATGCACCTGGAATATGCCAGGCGCATAGTAAACGAACTATCAGCGGAGGCTATCGTAGAAGAAGCAAGAATGAAGAAAGAAGAGGAGGAGAGAAGAGAGAGGGAAGAAGAGGAAAAGAAAAGAGAAGAGAGCATGTCGTTCAATATTCCCGAGACAGAGGATTGGGGTGTTGAAGCGAATCATCCTCCCTCTGCGCTCCCCAGAAGAAAGGTGAAAGAAGACTGGGGAAGAAGATGCGTGTGTGGCGCAAGGCCAGGAAGGTGCAACCATTAGATAGGTGCATCTGGAGTTTAAAAAAAACCAACAGCCCTTTTCAGGGCTACCCAATACTCTAGAAAAGAAATAACGATCGATTTGCCAATGTGTGTAGGTAGAGTAGTGTGAAAATAAACACTAACTCTTTTTTAATAGTGAAAGTGTATGTGATTGTGTGTGTGTTTGTGTTTGTAAATGTTGAAGTTAGTTTGTGTTTGTAAATGGTGAAGTAAGTTTGTGTGAATAGTAGATTATGGGTTTATTTATTGATTCTTAGCGTATGTAGAGAGTATAGTTGTGGTTATATGAAATGAGAAAGTAGGGGGATGTTTTCCTTCACGTACGCGCGATGTTAGGTCATGATCTAGGTAAGATCAATTTTATGTTATTAGGGGGATGTTTTCCTTCACGTCCGCGCTTTCACTATAAGAACCCACAGTGTTCGTTGTTCAAACCATTCTGCAAAGAATAAAAAGAAGATGGCGTCAAACCAAATGGACAAAATACAAACCTTGCAAGACGTTTTAGACAACTTAGGAATAATGGAACAGATGCTAATAAGACTCGTTGAAGACCATTATTCCTATAGTCCCCATCGTGTAAAGATGGAAATTAATAACTTAAGAAAAGCAAAGGACAAGATTAGTGGTGTCATGAAAGAGATAAAGGAGGAGAAGGAGGATGAAGAGGAAAGAATAAGAATACGCAAATGGAACGAAAAAATTGAAAAAGAAGAAGAAAATGAAAAGAGGAAGAAAGAAGAGGAGGAAGAGAAGAAGAAAGAAGAGGAGGAGAAGAAAAAAAGAAAGGGAAGAAGAGTGTAGGAGATAAAATAAGAACTTGGTGGAGAAAAAGAAGAAATTAGAAGAAGAAGAAGAAGAAGAAAACCCAAAGGCCCTTTTCAGGGCCCCCATATTTCTCGAAAAGAGATAGCCTTTGAATTGCCTACCCCTTTTTTTATTTTATTTTTTATTTTAGTTTTTATTTTTTTTAATAAAAAAAATAGAGACCCTCCCTATTTCAATTTTACATAGACCCTATACAGTCCCAGGGGTTTTTTGGCCATGTTAAATTTACATAGACCCTATATTGTCCCAGGGTTTTTGGCCATGTTAATTCCCATAGACCCTATATGTTCCCACGATTTTTCTCCATGTTAAATTTACATAGACCCTATATGTTCCCAAGGGTATTTTTAATGATAAGTCCCATAGACCCTATACCATCCCCATTCACTACTAACCCTGCAACAACAACAACTGTCACTCTGTCAGTAGTACATAATAATTGAAAAGCGCCACCATAAAGATCCGATACGTATTAGTGTGTGTGTGATTTAGATTTTTAACGTAGCTTTAACAGTTTTCAGTCATATCGCCACGATGTCTGCAGTGTGACAGTTTATAGTGATGTCTAGCACTGGGGCATCATGCCGCAGACATGTAGTATGATGTCCCACCCAGCCACATTATCCTGACACCAGGCCGACCAGTCCTAACACTAACCTCTTAATGCTGAGCGCCAAGCGAGGCAGCTGTTAAAACCATTTTTGTAAGTATTTGGTATCACTCGGTCGGGGTTCGAACCCACGACCTCCCACGTCCTAGGCGGACGCTCTAACCACTAGGCCACGGTGATACGTATTAGTACTGCATGATGTAAGTTTCGTGGTATAGCTCAAACATTTAAGCATCAAAACAGTCCATTTGATTGATTCTCATATATTTCTTCCACAGAACAGTACTCATTAGTAGGAACATACAAGCTTCCCCCATCCCGTCCCAAGGATGAAATGTAATTAACTATTTTTAAAGATCAAAGGGTAATACGTTTGTGAATTCCTCTAACATGAAAGAAAGCGAATCTGCTTTGTCGTAAATTTTTCCCTAAATTTGTTACAAATGAATGAAAAGAAACATTTTCACTATAATTGTTCTACCGCTCAACGCAACAGTTTTTTTTATATTAAAGATGACTTTTTTTTCCTCATAATTAAAGTCATATCATGCTCAATAGTCACAACAGTCACAAAAGTCACAACAGTCACAACAGTCACAATACATTTGTGTAAGCATGATCAAAATGGACATGATTAGCTTATTTTCGTACATAACATCAGTGTTAATGTACCGTGCTTTTTTTTAGAACCTCATACACGGTGAGATAAAATAAAGAAAAGCAATTGTATAAATATTTCATATTGGTTTTAAGGTGGGACTCTACAGTTTCGAATTTGCACAGGATTTAATATTTAGAGAAAGGGAATTTCCCAGGTTTTCCTCTCTGGCTATCCTGGCTATTTAAGAAAGACTTTATATAAATTAGGTGTTGCTAAATAATTTTTAATTCTCTTTGTTTTGGAGTACGATTGAGGGGTATAATTTGAATTTTGGATTGTACAGCTTGGAATCACTTCAGATGTGCAGCTATTAAAAGAACTGCTCGCTCCGCTTGGTTATTTTCACTTCCTTGACTTCGAGAGTTAATTATAAAAAACGAAGAAACCGAAAATTAGGATATGTTTGATATATTTTTAAATCATTAATTGCTATTTCAGAAACTTGTATTACATAATTTGGCAAAACGTGTTTCCCCTATTTTGTGATCTGTTAAAATTTATGTTCTCTGGACTAGTTCAGACTGGTTTTTCCAGCACATGGGAGCGGCAATTTTGGCCAGCTGTGTTCTTAGATCATGTACAGTTTCCAAAAGTACGATACATAAAGCAGGGGTCTCAAACTCAAACCACCCTGGGGGCCGTATAAGGGGATTTTCGATGACCCAAGGGCCTCATCACCTTTGATATCTCTCATGACACCTTGTGACTCCAATCATTCTGCAGACCACATGATACGGCTTGGCGGGCTGTATGCGGCCCGCAGGCCGCGTGGTTGAGACCCCTGATGTAAAGAAACTTAGTCACATTACATTGAGGTAGCACAGAGGTATGCCAACATTCTCTCCATTATGCATGTTTCAAGTGCAAGTAACTTCACTTTAAAGCATTTGGACCCGAGTGGACGAGTGGTTTAAAGCGTTCGTCTTTACCTATAACTGCTATCTCACCTTTGCGCACGTGAGTCCGAGCCTTGGGATCTACCTATGTAGGTATGTTCGAAGGCTTTCCAGTAGCTTCCCGTGGGTCGCTGGTTCTTCCCGGCGGCTTCCAGGGTTCTTCCTCTATTAGTTATACCGGCCGCCATGTATCTCCTATATTTCGCTGAGAAATGGCGTTAAGCACAAAATAACAACATCACTTTGTTTATGCATTAGAAGAAACGTCTAATGCAAGCCTCCCCATCCCTCATCTAATGACGGCCAGTAATGGGCTGTTTAAAAAAGACAGAAATGAGTAATGTATGTAGAGCGCCACCGTATCTTTGTCTCACAGAAATAGACGAGGACGTTCTAGTTGAGAACATAGGTGCCGTAAGAAGAAACATTTTTAATGGCGTGATGTATATTTAATTTGTATTGTGTGTTGGCTTTTCTCCATGATTGTATGTTATGTATATCTATATTGTGTGGATGACCTTGGTCAGTAATTGAGTTTAAAGTCTACCTGACTAACGTCTTATAATTTTGAAGAAAAAAAATTTAAATAGCTAAAATTACTCAATGATTTTTTAAAATTATTTATTAAGATCGTTATTAAATGGAAATAAACATGTTTACAGATGTTGGGGTCAAGGTCTGGGTTCTTCTATCCATTACGAATGTTCTAGAAGCAAGCTTTACGAATTGAATGAAAAAATTACCCTCATGCTGGTTCTGTTATTGTGCCTTAGCTTTTTTTAAAATTAATGTTGTTTACTTCAAACTTACTCATTCCATATTTTACCATCAGTCTAGAAGAATCAATTAAAGTTGCGTTCAATTGAGAGCATTTAATTTATGTATTATTCACTGGAATTACAAAGTACTCAAATATTTCGGACTAAATTACTATGTTGGTATTATTGTGAATCCATTCAATGACATTTTGAATGATGTAACTGTGATACATCACGACTATTAGCGCATAAACACTATTCCAGGCTATTGGCTCATCTGTAAATTAAATAGTGAAATTGATTCGGAACACCACATGAATTCATTGTGGATACTCTGCATTTCTGGTCTTGTGATATAACTGTATGGACTTTCTGGGATTGAATTTACGTTACTGTAATTTCCTTTTAAATTGTTACCTTGTATTTAAGGGAAATAAATTATATTATGAATTTAAAAAAAAAAATTACTTAGTCTAAGACCATGGAGTCCGCACAATGGTTTTGTTGGGGGGTACCAGTGTATAAGTCTGATACAGCACAGGTCTTACTATTTATTGGGGGTACCAGTGTATAAGTCTGATACAACACAGGTCTTATTATTTGTTGGGGGTACCAGTGTATAAGTCTGATACAACACATGTCTTACTATTTGTTGGGGGTACCAGTGTTTAAGTCTGATACAGCACAGGTCTTACTATTTGTTGGGGGTACCAGTGTATAAGTCTGATACAACACATGTCTTACTATTTGTTGGGGGTACCAGTGTTTAAGTCTGATACAGCACAGGTCTTACTATTTGTTGGGGGTACCAGTGTATAAGTCTGAAACAGCACAGGTCTTACTATTTGTTGGGGGTACCAGTGTATAAGTCTGGTACAACACAGGTCTTATTATTTGTTGGGGGTACCAGTGTATAAGTCTGATACAACACAGGTCTTATTATTTGTTGGGGGCACCAGTGTATAAGTCTGATACAGCACAGGTCTTACTAGCAACTTGTTGTCTTGTAAGCCTAAGAAAAAACATTGCTTGACTGAACAAAAATAAAACAAGAAAGAAAAAGAATCCCTCAGCTACACATGAGAGTCGGTTGCAGTTCGGTCAATCAGAATGTACTTCTTACGCATATATGTGAATGGAGTATTCCATTCAGTGACTGAGATTGTAGTGTGGGTATTTGGTGGAGCCAGGGATCCTTTGGAAAAATCTACAGCCTCGAAATAGCTTAAATAATTCTTCCTGTTTTCTTAGACTTACACAAAATTAATTATGTCCATTATATTATATGAAAAATTGTCTTGAGGTAAAAAGGAAAGAAAAGAATACTCTGGTTAAATGGTCAGCCCGTAAGTATATAGTATTTGCACTTGTCAGACGGTGCTCTCACATTTGGTTGTCAGATGTCTAATTGCCCCACGTAAAGTTGATGCTTGGAATTCCTCTTTTCGAAAAAGGCGCTGGCAGATTGGCATGTGCTGCTTATTGGCAAGTGCTGGTAAACGCATCAAACAGAGACTGGTTGCACCCATTTTGGTCTGCTAAATCTCATTTTATTTCATTGTGTCCCAAATGGTGTGCTCGTTTATTTCTCCCTCTTTGTCTACATTGTTATCTGAGCGTTAGATCTATTATACTTTCTGGCCAACAAAAACTAATGGTAAGTTCATGAAATGACAAAATTCGTGGTTTTGGAAATAACGCGAGTAGAACAAGCTAAAACCACTGTACTTCCAAATGTGCTGACTGGAGTTGTCTCCCTTTATTCAACTACTGCCGGAGACCTAAGTGCATATATTAAAGCAAACAAAATTAACAACAATGAACTAGTGGCTAGTCGAACAAATAAAAAACACACTCCAAATCTGATAAATAAATATAAACAAACAAACAAACAAAAGCCCATGAGGCAAGCGAAGAAACAAAGAAATATAATAAATAATTAAAAAAGTGTAATATTTCTTTTAGCAAAACAAATATACAAACAGAAAAAGATGGAAACTGTAAAAGTATTTGTTCTAAACTTGTATCATGTAAAAAATAATGAATCATTCGCTGGAAAAATAACATTAGTTGTACCATCACCTGCACAATTAGTTGTACCATCACCTGCACCATTAGTTGTACCATCACCTGCACCATTAGTTGTACCATCACCTGCAAAAATTATAACGTACCGTGTATAAAACGATGTCGGAAGCAGGAAAAAAAAGTATTTCGGCTGTGTGGCCTTGATCTTTGATTGTTGGATCTGAAAACGAATAGGACCCAACGCTAGCATGGAGAAAGCTTTGTGATGTAGAAATGAAGCGTATCAAATACACTTTTCAAAAAATTATTAAGAATGTACACCATAAAAGTTGAGATATTTAAGTTAAACTTTTTGGGTAATTCTATTCAAAGAATAATATCTCGATTGTGAAAACGAATCGAGATGGGGCTCAGGGTATTTAATGCCAAACTTAATATTCATAAGTTAGTATTGGAACATTAATTCGTATTGGAGGAATGCAAGCATGGTCTGGACTGTGTCCCCTATGTGGCAAAATAATGTCCGTATTTTGCAAATCTCGATAAATTGTCCTTTAACCTTAGACGATAGAAAAAATGATATGGAAATTCTATTCTCGTATATGCCTCCAGTACTTTACCGCGATTAATGTGATCAGACTATCTACCTAGTATTTCAGTGGAACTTGAGGCATGGAAAAATATGACCAGACTATCTACCTAGTATTTCACTGGAACTTGAGGCATGGAAAAATATGACCAGACTATCTACCTAGTATTTCAGTGGAACTTGAGGCATGGAAAAATATGACCAGACTATCTACCTAGTATTTCAGTGGAACTTGAGGCGTGGAAAAATATGACCAGACTATCTACCTAGTATTTGACTGGAATTTGAGGCATGGAAAAATATGACCAGACTATCTACCTAGTATTTCACTAGAACTTGAGGCATGGAAAAATATGACCAGACTATCTACCTAGTATTTCACTGGAATTTGAGGCATGGAAAAATATGACCAGACTATCTACCTAGTATTTCACTGGAATTTGAGGCATGGAAAAATATGACCAGACTATCTACCTAGTATTTCACTGGAATTTGAGGCATGGAAAAATATGACCAGACTATCTACCTAGTATTTCAGTAAGATAAAGGATATTATATAATCGATTCAATGGAGAACTCAAACATAATATAAGGAAAGAAATGCTTGTACTGGGCTGCAAAGCGATTAGGATACTAACTGTTTTTGTTGTGTAGTTCTATTTTCAAATGTTGAAACATTTTTTTCTGTAGTTATATTTTTCAAAGCAAAAACATAATGCAATATATCTAGTTTAGTAATGGTATTAATTTATTAATTAGTCTGCTATTAGAAGTAATTCAGAAGACTTCATAAGTAACAAATCCACTATTTTGTGATTCTATGTATTACATTGCATTTCTTTGTCTTAAAATCTTCAGAAAATGAAGGAATAAAAAGAATCAATCAATTAATCAATCAATCAGTCAATCAATCAATCAAAAGAAATAACAAGTAGTTCTAAGTAGTTCTACCCCAAACCCCACCCACCCACCCAACACAACCTCTGCTGAATGTGCTATCATTCGTACATATATGCATGCATGCTCACCGTACGTTTGCTTCCCAAACTTTTATCGTGCATGAGAAGTACGTGTATTTAACGAATTCAGTTAAGGAAACAACCACTTGAATGGAATTGTATTTTCCTGTATTGCAACCTAGCAAACGATTCCTTTCATATGAATCTAAACCAGGACACAGAAAGAGTTCAGGTCAAGATGAAAGTTGCGTCACTTTTCAATCGCAAAAAAGAACACCTCCACCAACGACGTATTTTTAGTTCAAGGAAACTTGCGTACATTTTATTTTTATTATCTCTAGATGTTGATTATAAAACTACGATAACATTTTACTGTTAATTTTTTTATTATTATTCTTTAAATATTAACCAATCAAAAGTATAGGATTATTTTATTTTGCTGTAAATGTGTTTATGTGTGCGAGACTATGTGTGTGTGTGTGTATGTGTGTGTGTGTGTTATCAGCAGTGGCGTGGCTTCGCCAAAACTCGATGCAAAGCAAAGGTAAGAGGCAGACTTTGATTAAAATTACACCTTTGATTAAAATTGCACCTTTGATTAAAATTACACCTTTGATTAAAATTACACAAGAATGCTTCCTTGATTTGTATCAATAATGTAGAGTAAAATTTAGGTGATACATCTGTCCTGGATGACATACACACAAAAGGTCTCCTGAACAACACACTCAGAACAAATTACATCAAATTAAAACGTTTTAGCAAAGATACAAATTTTAGCGGATTTAAGTTGTAAATTGTGACCAGATCGTACTGGCAAGATAAAATAAAGCTGACAAAATGAGAGTAGTTATTGTTTCAACCTAAAGAATTAATCATCGTCTGTTTAACAAAAGGATATTTTGGCTAATGTTTTCTTCTTCTAAGAAGAAATGATTGCATATAAATATTTTTAAAAATGAAATATTGTTCATCAGATATCTGCTAAAATTTATGTCAATTATACGCAAAACAATTATCTGTAATAACGCTAAGATAGCTGTTATTTGCAGTATGCTATATAACTGTTACATGTTGCTCGGCTATTCAAGAAAGCGCTTTGCTTCCTATTTATGTTTGCTTGCCTGTCCGTTAGGTTTACAAAACACCAGTTAATAAAGATAAAAGACAGAAATGAAACCAGGTAAATATATAGTTCAAACGTAATGAAGAAGAAAAGAAGGATAGGTAAATGTCATCAATGAATTCATCAGTTCGGTTTAACGAAGGAATGCTTTTGACATACTTTCAGTACATTTGTGACAAAAAGCAGGCATGGAATGCTAAATCAATGAAGAAATTACGTTACAAAATATACATGCAACATGATATATGTCTGTCACGTGTACCTAACCTTTCTTTCATTTTGTTTCTTTATCTTTTCTTCTTTTTCTTTTAAAGAGTTCAGCAACGAAAATACTAATTTTCAATTTGCTCAATACAACAACCTTACATTCCCTGCAAAAAATAATGGTTGAGTCCGACTATTATAGGTAACTAACTCCATGTGATTAGAGAGGCCACGAATTGTGCATGTGTGGTATAAAACGAGCATTGCACTGGCTCGTAGTACGGATTTACCTGATAAGTGAGGAGAAAACAGTGTGTGTATTCGCTATATTATTTCCTTGGAAAGTTGGATTAGCTGAAGACAAATCAATAGTGGCAACAAAAATATAAATATCGGTAGTGTCAAATATGGCATAAATAATTCAGCAGGGGAAAATAAAATAAAAATGTGAACTGCAATACTTGAGGATATGTTTTAAATACTGCATGCATAAATTGTAATCTTATATTTAAAAACAAGAGTACTAAAAACACTATGGGTGCCAAAGAACGACTGTGGATTAAATTTCGATCGAACTTTGGATTACTCGTTCTTTTTCTGTTCTGTTTAAATTTTGTTATATGTGCTTCGTGTCCAAGAGAGTGTAGTTGCTCTAAAAAGAAGGCCGTGGATTGTACTAACCGTGGTCTTTTTTACGTTCCGGTTGGAATTCCACTGGATACATCAAGATTGTAAGTTTTCTTCTTCTGCTGTTCTCATATGCTTTTACCATTTTTACTAAATCTTATGGGAACGTCTTTCGACTGTACTTTCTTTTCTGCTAACGTAATGTAAGTCAGTAAGTATGTGTCCTTCATTATCAGCTGTTCTATTATAGTGAATGTGTTCAGCGTGGTACAAAGTAACTTTGTGATGTAAGTACACACCAAACATATTGTGTCGGAAAACATTTGAACCTCGTGTTTTTCAAATACATTTGAATTTTGGGTTTGCCTGGGGAGATACAACTGAAGCCATCACCAAACGGAGACGAGGGGGGGTGGGGTGGGCTATTTTCTTACTAAAACTGGTTATTACAACTGTTATGATAACCAAAGAATTGGCGTAGTTGTAAATTGTATCGAATTTTTCATCATCATCATCATCATCATCATCATCTATTGAAATTTGACTATTTTGGTTGAAATATCTTTCATAAATGTATAATTAATTATAGGGTTCGGATTTCGATAATGTATGTGTGCATGCGTACGTGTGTGTGTGTTGAGTGTGTGTGAGAGATGGTTATGTCTTTCAGATTTGTAACATCTCGAACATTTAACTAGAGAGGTAATATGTTTAACCGGCGAAATGAAAGTAGACTAACTATCTCCAGCTATGTGAGATGCAAATGTTAAATTCATGACGGTTGGCTACACGTAAATACCAGTACTACACAAAACACGGAATAAATGTGTATTTTGTAATATCTCTCACATCCAGCGGAAAAAGGGTGTATAAGCAAGTAATATCAAAACAACCGTGGCATCTTTGCGTCAGTGAAGCTAGTAACAGTACATTTCAAAAAAATTTTAAAACATCGCACGTTCAGAGTCTGATTAGAGCACGCAGTTTCACAACGATTCGACGTCATTCGCGTGCTTTATTTAATAAGTATTACTGTCTGCTCACGAATTCCTTAGATAATCCATTAAGTCCTCTCCCTGATTTTGGTTTACTACACTCTAACATCTCCCTGATTTTGGTTTACTACACTCTAACGTCTCCCTGATTTTGTTTTACTACACTCTAACATCTCCCTGATTTTGTTTTACTACACTCTAACCGACTTTTCCGGTGCATTCGTGAATATTAAATAAATGAATATACATTTCCGTTTCTTTGGCCAACTGGTTTCCAGTTTTTCTTTCCATTTAAAACAGGCGTTGGATTTTGTAGTTTAATTTGTTTTTAATGTGTACTTTGCCCGTAAAAATCCATCGTTACAAACACGTACTAAACGATATCTGACAAATCGTTTCATGTGCTCGATGCAAAATTTCAAACTTAAAATTAAATTTACGACAAGTAAATTGCAGTTTCGTGTAGGTGTCGGGTATTTATAACATTACAACTTTGATATGGTCTTAACTTATTCCAGTAAGTTAGTTATTTATTTATTTTCATTTTTGATCCATATTCTAAGACAACGATCGAATAGTATTTTGTTACTTCGTTGTCCCTGCAAAGTTCATAAAAAATTACGATCAAATATTTAAGACCATATCGTAAGGACGACAGATTCTTTCTCCCTAAGTGAGAGAAAAAAATTGCCTTTTTCTTGAGACTCGCTATAAATGACATATTTTTACGTACATACAAGAAAAATCGATTTCCTGTTGTACTTGCTTATAAGACGATTCCAACTGCAACCTGCTCAGACCCAGGTCTGGGTCTATGCAGTTTATTTGAAGTAATCAGTAGAACAAACAGATAGACTCTGTTCTGCAGGCGCATTATGCTATGGCAGATCATGATTTACGAGCGAGTACATACTGTATATCTATATCCACAATCGAAATCTTTATCTGCCAGATTTTGTAAAATTACCCTTCCATGTCTTTAATCAGTATTAAAACAGGATAGTAAAATAGACACCGCCCAGCACTACCGACTAAGGAACCAAACTGATTTGAACTTCTCACACTTATTTCAATTTTAATTATAGTTTATTCCGAAAAAAATGAATGCGTAATATAGATATATTAAAAATTCATAAATTTAGTACTGACAATAGGTTTGTGCTAAAAGTATATGTTTTCATCATTTGTAGTTTCTTTTAGAACTAAGTGTAACAGTTAATAATGGGGAAAAAACGTTATGAAGTAAATATGGTCCCAGCAATTATGAATTATGTTAACGATATTTTATATATATAAAATGAATTACTTCAGCTAGAATCATAATTATTGAATATTTTTAGTTGTTCCAGAATTTATAAAACATAGAAAGTAGAAAAAGGTAAACAAATACAATCCTGAGCGAAATCAATATTCGCTTTTTAAAAGTAAGTTTTCTTCCCACTCCGACGGTAATTCATCACTCCATTTGCAAAACAAAACAAAACAAAAATGATGTCAATCAGACCACGTCAATTTAATTTCGGCATCATTTTAACCTTGGAAAACTATTTGTTGAGCACAAACTTATGAGTAAGTGTGTGTGTGTGTGTGTGTGATTTGGATTTTTAACGTAGCTTTAACAATTGTACAGCCATATCGCTACAATGTCTGTAATATGGCAGTTTATAGTGATGTCTAGCACTGGGGCATCATGCCGCAGACATGTAGCATGATGTCCCACCCAGTCACATTATCCTGATACCAGGCCGACCAGTCCTAACACTAACCCCTTAATGCTGAGCGCCAAGCAATGCAGCTGTTAGTACCATTTGTATCAGTCTTTGGTATGACTCGGCCGGGGATTGAACCCACGACTTCCCGCATCCGAGGCGGACGTTGTAACCGGAGCGAATAAGAGAGAATATTATAGAATGGAATGGAATGTTAGATACAAAACTATAATTCATTATTATTTTGTTTGTGAAACCTTGCGTCAGACACATTTAGTTGACCAGTCTAAACAATCAAATCAAATTTTCGATCATCACTATAATTTTTAAAATAAGTAGGTTTTGTTTAGATTGCCCGTTACTAAAGTATGTGAGATATACGAATCCATTGACACATATATCCCCTCTAGTTAGATATGTGAATCCATTGACACATATATCCCCTCTAGTTAGATATGTGAATCCATTGACACATATATCCCCTTCTAGTTAGATATGTGAATCCATTGACATATATATTCCCTCTAGCTTGATGAAATTAAAAGTATTTGCAGTTACGCTGAGGGCAATATGTGTCACAGCTTTGTCAATGTCTTTTATTTAATTAGCAGGCTATTATTGAAATAATCAGAAGATAGTTGCTAAATGATATATTGATTAATTAATTAGAAAGTATTCTCTATAGCCGTTTATGTGTGTTAAAATGTACCGAGGCCAAAAAACAAATTGATTTTCCCCCAGTTTGAAATAGAATTACTAAAAGTAATACATTTGTTATAATAGGAATCCAAAGTTTTAGTAACTGCTGATCTTGAATTATTTGCATTTGCTAACACTGCCCTAATTCATCTCGCTGTTTGAACTTATAATTTACGAATAATTATTTTAATAATGTATAAAACCCCTGCAAAAACGTCTCGAATTCTACTGCTTTGAAAAATGCCGCATAATGGCATTACAAGTGCTGAAAATATAGGGATTATTAAAGTTACTTGTATGCAATCAATCGGGCTACTACGCTTAATCAGCTGTGCGTAACCGGATCTGTTGACTGTTACGACTCGTAATAAATCTGATTTAAAGTGTGTCCTGTCTTTGCGATTTGCTATTAAGAGTTTCGTGTCATTTGCTCGAGCGTAACGATGTACCACTATGAGGATGGTACCTCAAACAAATGATATAATTAAAGTGAGGATTTTCTAGGAATATAGGGTTTCAAAGATTAATCATGTTTTTGGCGATGGTCGTTTCAAAGATTCAAAGCGACGTAGGAAACAAATCAACTACTACCATACAGGTGAAAATGATTTACCAGATTTTGATTCTGTGCAAATAGCACTCTGCTTCAGTAAGTACAGCAGATAATATAACGTTATTAAATTCGTGCATTCGTTGAAGATTTTAAATTGTTGCGGGTATTTTACAATTTTTTTAAATAAATTTTCGTGGCGTAATTTTTATTTTATGACGTGCTGTAATATTGCATATCTAGCTAACTTGCAAATATAGGTGAATATACATTCTGAAGTATTTGGATACTATGTGAATTCTTAGATTATTTGGAAGATATATATATATATATATATATATATATATATATATATATATATATATATATATATATATATATCCTTCCAAATAATCTAAGAATTCACATAGTATCCAAATACTTCAGAATGTATATTCGCCTATATCTGCAAGGATTTAGATGTTTGAATCAGTACAAATGTAATAAAATTTTCTTTTCAAAGAAAGGATTTAAATTATTCAGCTGAAAATGAATTGCGCAATTATGATATAATTGAAACCAGTTCTTGTAAGGGTTGAAGCATCAGATGGAAGGACGGTACCATCATAGTATAATTGAAACCAGTCCTCGTAAGGTTGAAGCATCAGATGGAAGGACGGTACCATCATAGCCAAAGATTTTAGGAGTCATTAATAATTTGCGTAAATAATAGATGATGATATAAATCACAGCCCTAAAAGTAAAAAGGTTTTTATTATAAAAATCTTTAAATATTCATTTATTAGCTCGCGTTCAAAAGTTGCGAAATATTTAATCAACACTAGATGCATCCTTGCCTGCGGATATAATTTGATTGATATGCCAAAAGTTTCACCTATCGCTCTTCTCAGTTACAAATTACGTCTGACACTCCGTACATCATTGGACTAGTCTTCAAACTATATATATATATATATATATATATATATATATATATATATATATATATATATATATATATATATATATATATAAGCACACACGCATATAATGATAATCAGCTTACGTGTTAAATAGCTGGACTAATTCAGTGATATATTTTTCCATATTTATTATTCCCCGTATATAGGTAGCAATAGGTCGGGGAACCATCCCACTGATGACCTCACAATTCAGTATAAGTACACATTACTTTACAGGTAATAATGTTTACAACTAGTTTATAGTTATGTATTCTAATTCTAAATACAACAGAGGATTTAATATTGAGAGAGAGAGAGAGAGAGAGAGAGAGAGAGAGAGAGAGAGAATAAAAAGAGAAAGTATTTATTGTAACCATTTTCTACATGTGAGTGATTTATTGCACAAATCCTGTCCTTTTCACAATCCTTGGTCATACTGTAGCATATTTTTTCTTAAGAAAAAAAACCAAATAGCTTCTGAATTGGGTTTGTTGATTTATTAAAATAGTGACAGAGGTTCACGTGTCGCGTGAAGTGTCTCTAGAGACAAGTGCCCTTTTGTAATTCTTTCACAAATATTGCAGACGATAAACTTGAGATTAAAGTGCAGATTTAGTGAGATTAAGGGGGGGGGGGCAGGCGTGGGGACGATTCTTCTGTACTTTCTCATTTCATGTTTCTATCCAATCGGAATGTAGAGCAACAACTAAAGTCTGTTTTTGTTGAGAGCAAAGCACAAAATAACTAACAATTTAGTTATCTGGTCTACATAAATATCACACACGGAAAATGCAATGTTTGCACAGATTCTTTCCGTGAACTGAGACCCACAAATTCGATTTTAAGTTTTTATAGGATCCATGAGAAGTAGCCCGTGAGAAACCGTCTGGCGTTCTACGGTACCAGTTCAGGGCGGGAAAATTTTCAGTATTGTGTCTGCAGTTTCAATGTATAGAGAAAATGATAGTAGTTCTACGTAGTTTTGCACTTGCTACGATTAAAGGCTTAAACACATCAGACGAATTGTGTATTAGACAGAGTAAAACGAGACGACAAGACAGACTGGTTACTTTGAATTAGATAGCTGTAGAACCAAGGGCAGCGTTAAACTATATAGCAAGTCTGCAATTTTGTTTGCATTCAAAATCCTCGCACGCGTTATGGCTAAATCTGCATGCCGATAATGGGTAAGCTGAATTAAAAGATTGAGATAGTTACAAGTTTACATAATTTGTAGATTTGCTCTTTTTTCCGATTGCAATCACAATCAATTAAACAGCGTGTCCGTTTGAATATTTAACCCAGTGACGTCGGTATGATATATCATTGCTCAACGTCAGTCTTAGCATGCACTGGACTCGTAATGTAACGAAGCTGTGAAAAGTACAAATCTAATGGTGTTTATAGTTGTTTCGCCACCGAAAAACATAATTATCCAAATTACAAGGAGAATAAGAAAGCATAACCTAATAATTTAAAAATAAAATAGTTTTATTCGCCAGTTGATTCAGTGAAATAAACTAGCTACGCGTGTTAGGTCTAAATATTATATCTTAAAAGAAATTATTTTAAAAAAAATTAAACCAGCCATAATTTACGACTCCCCTAAAGTCAGGAACTGCCCTGTGATCGCAGTTGAACCCTTTCCAGGCCAGTGAAGAATGAACACACTCTGCGTCGATTATAGTTATTTAAAAAACAAAGAAACAAAACACACCCGGAACTATTTAGAAACAAAACACACCCGGAACTATTTCGGTAACAAACAAACAAACTGCGTTCATCGGCTATGATGGTAGAGCGCTTGTCTTGGGATAGATAGCTCCGGTTTTGAACCACTGTCTTGCCGGGCTGTTTCCTGTTGTTGAATCGAAGTTAGCTATAGTTGGCTGGATAGTTTCGGTAGTTTATTCTTTATCAGATCTAATTCATTCCTCATTCGGTTAAACTTGCGTGTGGTTGAATGCTTCTAAAATCCCGAAGTCTGCGTCCTCTTTCTGTTAACGACTGAGTTTATTCTATTTCTTAACGGTCATTTGCTTTGCTGTTTCGACACCAATGGGTGGGATGGTGGGAGTGTTGACTGATAACCGCGAAATCGAAGGAATCATCACTCGGTAATTACTTGTATTACTGCTTTGCCATAAAATCGAGTCGGATATATAACAGCCGATCTCTGCAGAGTTGATAATTTTCGTTTTCTCTCGAAGTGACACTCTGGTTGTGACCCGAATAGCTGCCGTATTTACTGTATGTCGGGTAGATTGTTAATAACGAGGGTACCCCACTACAAAGATATACTCATCATAGTATAATAGATTAGATATCGAACCAAAATCAAACCCCACGTTTCTTCGACATTTGGCTTCAATATATGTTTGTTTCTGTTTTTGCTTCTGCTGGTAGATTTTAGAGATTCCCTTAGTCAAATCTGTATTTATATTACGTTAAACTCTGCGTCAGGCAAGGAGGGTGCCTTAGTCAAATCTGTATTACTTATATTAAATCTTGTGTCAAAAGGGAAGGATGACTTAAACAAACTTTGTATTTCTTGCATGAAAGGCTCTCACCCTGACCCTTTCTTTCACGACACAAAGATAGGTATGTTCTTCTTTTGTATTTAGGACCATCTTATGTTTTATCATGCCGACAGATCCACGGGTTGGCTTGGAACGATTCATTGCTTCTGGGGATCTTGATTTGAGAACGATTCATTTAGCTGCAAAGCGGTGTACATAAGTAACGAAAGAATATGAGATGTGGCCAGTGTCAAAATAAGACATTGGCCCCTTCAGGCACAGTTCATTTTGAGAGAAAGGGCTGGATTTGCTTCGGGATTAGAACCGAAATAGTTTGCTGAATTTTTTTAATTTTTAATTTTTAGAATGGTGTGCTATTTAGCTGCGGTTCCGCAAGTGACTTAGAATTTACTAATGTTGTTGATGATGGTTTTGGAATTCTCTTATACACAAAAACTTCGTTGTTGTGTGGGTTCGAATCCACAGCTTCCTGACGGAGAAGAAACCGCATCTGTCTAATAGGTTTATGAGTATGAGGGCCCGGGAGTGCCATCAAAACATCCTCGGTCATATAGGTCATGTCGAGAAAGAAACCTCGGATGTAATTCGCCGCTATTGAAAAGTATATTGTTCACATGGCACGGAGACAAAGCCGCAATCGGAACATTTTCGGCTTTTTCTGTCTCAACATATGTACTGCACCCTGCCTTAGGAAAACCGCCAAAAGCCATGACATGTTTTAATGTTTATTTCAAAAATAACATACGAGGTTAATTCTCTCCTTGACGGAAAAGACCGAGCCAAGTTCTAACTGCTTGCTGCGGACACTATCTGAAGAAATTTTGTTCGGGTGCTTAGCGCCATACTGTGCATTTTATACTATTATCTAGCGAAGTTGGGCCGGCGAAAACTAATACACACTCCTTACACACATACACAAGAGGTAGTAGGTGTGGAGTTAGAAAACTAGACATCGGTGACAGGTGCGTCAATTAAGGTTGTAATATTCAATTACGAAATCAGGAACTTTTTTGTAATTCTAATTCTCTTATCTACTTAAACGAAATTGGTCAATAATAAGCATCATGGGAAATATTAACTCAAAATTTGCTCTGTGATTCTTTTAAAATTTAAAGAAAATGTATTATATAAAATAGCTTTTCAGTCGTTGAATAAAAGCAAACACTTCGGAGCTGACGCTAAGAATTATATTTTGTACGCGTTGCGAAATATACCCTATATTTTTACTTGTAAGCGTTTTTAAGGCGTACAGCAAAGATGCAATCGGAAAAAAGCAAAATTTATGATGGTAAAAAGTACAAAAATAACGAAATTCCAAATAGCCAGATCTTAGTGGCTGTTCACATGCCAGGGTTTGAACACTGCATAAACACCTAACCTCCTACGAAAGGAAACAAAAGGCAACACTTTGAGAAACTGACATAAATGCATTTAGAAGAACGGAATTTGAACCATAGAGTCAACCAAATCTTTTCTGCTTCACCCATGTAAGTATACACTTAATCTGCCGGACCACCTTTACCATTTCTATGAGACAAAACATAAGACTCATGTGTATATCAACTTAGTAATTTTGCTATCCGGTCATTTCTCGCAACAAAAAGCCCCATAGAAACCCAATATATCAGGACCATCTTGGCTATTTCTGCATTTGGATTGACTGTAGGATTGACCGAGATGTTACGAATGATAAAATTAGTTCGATCATTAGTAACTTCTCGATCAATTGTTGTATCTTAAACAGCCAAATTAGTCTAATTGGGAACTGTTCACATACATCTGAGGTATTATCCGAATACTTGACTTCTAAGTTGCGAATGAAAATATTGTCCCATGAATTCGCAACTTCTTTGTTGACATATATTCGATGTGTAATCCGAGAAGTTGCAGATGTGTACCTAACGTGATTTCTATTTTAATTCTGATACCATTGATTCGGTTTGAGGTTCAAAGAGAAACCATTTCATAAGATTTATATGGCAGTAGAAGATGAATTACCCTGGTCCTTAATAGGTTTATGGGACAGAGATCTGGAGACACACAAATAACTTGGAACATAAGCTATAGGTCTTCGTCAATGCTTGTCTCCGACAGATCCTTCATCAATGCTTGTCTCCGACAGATCCTTGTCTCCGACAGATCCTTCGTCAATGCTTGTCTCCGACAGATCCTTCATCAATGCTTGTTTCCGACAGATCCTTCATCAATGCTTGACTCCGACAGATCCTTCGTCAATGATTGTCTCCGACAGATCCTTCATCAATGCTTGTCTCCGACAGATCCTTCGTCAATGCTTGTCTCCGACAGATCCTTCATCAATGCTTGTCTCCGACAGATCCTTCGTCAATGCTTGTCTCCGACAGATCCTTCATCAATGCTTGTCTCCGACAGATCCTTCGTCAATGCTTGTCTCCGACAGATCCTTCGTCAATGCTTGTCTCCGACAGATCCTTCGTCAATGCTTGTCTCCGACAGATCATGCGCACAAGATGGCTGACCAAATCTCCAGCATGGAGTTATGGCCGAGGACACATCGAACCGACACCATTAGGGAACGCAAGTGGATACGGATTGCACATACCTTGGGGAGAGACCAGCATAACATTGCTCGCCATGCCCTGAGCTGGAACCCTCAAGACAAACGCAGAAGAGCACGACCAGCCATGACTTGGCGAAGAACTCTGGACACCGAACATAAGACCATCACATGTACTGCAGATAGGCAAAACAGACAGTCCAAGATCGTGACAAATGGAGACCATCGCATGTCCTGCAGATAGGCAAAACAGATAGTCCAAGATCGTGACAAATGGAGACCATCGCATGTCCTGCAGATAGGCAAAACAGATAGTCCAAGATCGTGACAAATGGAGAGCTGCATTGGAGACTCTGTGTTTCAGTGGAAACGAATCGGAATATGGTGAAATACGTTGTAGACTATATTGCAATGGGTTGGGACTAGGTTTCATTCATATATGTGTGATACAAAAGGCTACATCAGTACAGTAAATATTTTATGTCTATATTATGTATTACGTATCGCGTGTCGGCAGGTTGATATAGTAGCTACTCGTCCTTTACCAGGAAGACTGTTTTTGTTTAGATCCCTCCAGCAAGTGATCTAAATGTTGCATTTGCAAAATGAAAATCCCGTTTGAAAAGCATGTCTTTAAACTACATGGTGTCTGCTATTTAAAATGGAGAGAGAGAGAGAGAGCGTCTGAAGTTTGGTACATTTTATAAATATTTCCTGTCTTTTTTTCAGGGACCTCCAAGGAAATAATATTACGGTTATTCGAAGAAACGATTTCAGAGGACTTAGGCAGTTACGGATATTGTAAGTACATTCCTGTAGAGAAAAATATAAGATCAGAACCCCAGACCCGCATTTACAGCAATATCAGTCAGAGTTATCACCTCTTTACTGTGTTTCATTGTCATTCATTGTTATATGCCTCAATCAGTAATCTGTAATTCATCACTATGTCGTCATATATGCTGGCTTCACCTAGGGTCATAGAGAAAGACAGTCTGGTTAAAAGAAACGTCCTCGTCACTCAGCCTATATTGTCGCACTAAACTTGTATACCGACAGGGTCTGAAATTTCCAACACTTAAATGAACAATGTTTAGGATGCCATTTTTGATTTTCCAACCTTTCCAAGTATGAGGACCCCTCCTTAACCTCAAATTTCGTGCGGACCCCAAGATGCTAATAGTTGTACTTTTAGGCTATTCTGGAACAACAACCACCCTCCGGGTGAATGGGGTGGGGGGTCCGCTGCCCACATGTTGGGAACCACTGCTCTAGTTCTTTAAAGCCGCGATGGCACAGTGAATAAGGCGTTGGACTAGTGTCCGAAAGAGCACGGTTTGGATTTTCACCATTGGTTCAGTCTGGATTGACTAATGTGCCTGTCCTTGGACAAGAATCTTTACTCTGCTTGCATTAGCATGATACAGCCTGCATGGTTTGCTATACCATAAAACACCAATATTATACCAAATTCTCATACTATGCTGTAAAACACCAATACTGAAACAAACTCTTATGTTCTGCCGCAAAAGACCAATATCAAACCAAACCTTCATGATATCAGTAAAATACCAATATCAAAACAAACCCCCATGTTCTGCCGTAAAACACGAGTATCAAACCAAACTCGCATGCTCTGCCGCAAAACACCGATATCAAACCAAACCTTCCTGCTATGCCGTTAAATACCAATATCAAACCAAACACTCTTACTATGCCGTATAAAACCGATATTGAACCAAAAACCCTCGTGCTATGCCGTAAAACACTCACTATCAGAGAAAACATTGTGTATCGTTCGTTTGATCACCTGTGTCTATTAGAGGATACAATAAGCTTGCATTACTCGCAAATGATACTAGATTCTATTACCTTAGACCCAATTAAATTCGTCTCGAAATTATTTTTGCGTCCATGATAAATATTTAACATTATTTTCACTGAGCTCGCCGCTAGAAAATCCTTTCGTAAGAATATCTCAACCTTTTCATATGATATACCTCGTAGCGATTTGAATTCCTTTGTGCGAAACGAGCATCGGTCGGTTTAGAATTTAAAATTGGACTGATACTATGCAAGGTGATACATACCAATGGGTTTCACTTCGTTGCCTGATTGACTAGTAAAGGAACATAATCTGATACAATTTTCTTTGATGTGTTTTTGTGTGGACGAAGAGTACTTATTTACTTGACAGGGTCAGCTCAAATTATGTACCGGGTTGTGTAGTCCCTGTTTATCATATGATCTGAAATTCATCCACCGGAAAAACGAATACCAATAACTGTTCTATTAGGCGTTTATTTGAGAAACTGCGAGCGTCATGCAAAGTTACTTCCAACAGACATCTCACATTAGGCGTTCTTCCCCAAAATGGCATTTTAATTAGGACCGTTCAAAACTGTCCTCATTAGCGACGTGGAAAAATGGGAACCAGTCTGGAAATGGGTGATTATAAGATAGAGTATATATCGGTTTGGCTGACCAGGATTGGTTAATAATGTAAGTTATGTTTTAGGAAAAAGAATCTTTTGAGAGCATACCCTAGTTGTAAGTGAAAAAAAATTTTACTGATGGAATTTCAGTCCTTTAACAGTCTTGAATTTGGAACACTCATTACTAAAATGAGCACATAACTCTGGTGCAGAATTCAAAGCACATGCTTCAACCACATGTAGGTCCAGAAAATGCCGCGGCTCATATCCGTTCCTCAACACAGAAGCTGACATCCAGGTTTTATCTATACTGATAAATATTGATTTGATCATGAGCACTAAAAATGTTAAGTTATTGAATTTTTAATATCATGGTGTTTGCATAGGTTTACTATGGGAACTGAATTAATACCGTGAGTTCTATAGACAGCCACAGCAATACAGTGACTCCACATATGCAAGTGCAATTAACTTTACTATAAATGCAATCATATGGTTCTATTTGTGGATAAGAAGCAAAATTAATACCTTTTGTAAAACACAGAGTGACTTTTAGTGGGATATTAAACATATATTCGGATATATCAACTGTTGCCCAGAAAGGGGGAGGGGGAACAGTGTGTAGATTTGACTTTGTTAGGTGGAGTGTTTTGCACTTTGGTTTATATCTAAGAAATGCATATATAAAATTTATACAATTTACCATTTATAGAGTAATTATAGTAGGCAATATGATATTTCCTAGTTGTGTTTTGAAACATAATGATTCAGATATGATCACTTAGGTCTCTTCCACCATGCTTAATGGTGATGACCTCTCATGACTTTGCATCCCACTAATTTCTTTCAGTGAACGTTTTGAAAGTTCATATTTTGCATTTTAATAGACTTACGTCTACCTTATTTAAGTTTTAAATTGTATGTCTTCTGGGGGAAATTTAGGTTATTTTTGTAATTTAAATCTTTTTTTCTGTAATAATACATGTACATATAGATGGTTACCTTGACCTTTTACTCATTAGTTACATAATATGACAAGGCTGGTAATATATTTCAGCATTAAATTGAAGAGTAATAAATGGTGATATTAGAATAGATGATTCTTTATAGACAGCTTTATTTTAATATTTTTTCTGATTTTCTTAAATAAAGCTCAAATATTTAAATGTTGCCTGAAATGCACCATTGGTCTTTGGGTGAAGATAAACTTGCAATATAATATAATATTCACTAATATAATCTTTAACAAACATAACTATGCACATTGCTTACTTATGTATTGAACTACTATTCCTAGAGCTGTCAAGAAAATCAAGGGTGGATATAGGACACACGGTACTAGTGATATGGAAAACTGGGAACCAGCCTGAAAATGGGTGAACATAAAATAGAGTATATTTGGGTTTGGCTGACCGGGATTGATTAATAATCTAAGTTATGTTTTAGGAAAAAGAATCTTTTGAGAGCTTATCCTAGTTGTAAGTGAAACAAAAATAGAGAATTTTGTTTTACTGATGGAATTTCAGTCCTTTTATATTCTTGAGTTTGGAACACTCATTACTAAAATTAGCACTTGACTCGTTGGTGCGGAATTGAAAGCACGTGTTTCAAACACATACAGGTCCAGAAGATGCCGCGAGTAATATCCTTTCCTGAAACAGAAGGTGACATCCAGGTTTCATCTATACTGATAAATATAGGTTTGACCATGATCACTAAAAACATATAAGTTATTGAATTTTTAATACCATGGTATTTGCATAGGTTTACTATGGGAATTAAACTAGTACCGTGAATCCTTAAGGCTAGCGTAGGTTCTATCTTGTTTTAAATTTAGCTTATGTCACGTATAAACGCAAGACCATGTCCAAGGGAATCTTTCATCGATGACACAATAAAAGTTCTTGACTACTAATATTCGAAATTTGTCTTTCGGGTGGCCGACTGGTCTAAAGCCTCAGGTAGCAGACTAGTTTAAGGCCTTGAGTGACCGAGTGGTCTAAATCCTCGGGTGGCCGAGAAGTATATAGTTACGTATGGCCGAGTGGTTTAAAGCACTCACCTTTACATATCACTCACACATCTCACCTCTGTCCGTGTGTGTTCCAGTCTCTGCTCGGCTTCGTGGGTATGTTTGCCAGTACATTGGTGTGGGTCGGTGGTTCGTCCCGGGATTTTCCCGGGTTCTTCCTTCATCAGATATACTTGCCACCATGCATAGCATATCATGTGCTAAAAACGGCATTGAAACCACAACAAAAAAAAACAAAAAAAACAAAACAAGGACAACAATAAAATGTGTCTTCCAACATCAAAGACTTACGATCTGAAATTCGTCATAGCGAATGCAAGTGGTTAGGTTAGCACAGTCAGTAACAAGAAGATATACGCCAGAGTAATTTCAAGTCATTTATTCTAAATGAAGTAATTGTCAATGTGTAAAGAAAAGACGGGAAGAAACAAAACCAAAAAGCCCCCAAAGAACTAATACCAATGGTGCTAATGGTTTAGAATAGCACCGGGTTGACCACTTAAATCTACCTTGTTAATACCTTTATCTATTTGAAAAAACATTCACCAAACACAACTAACATTAAACGAAATGTTCTTATGGAATATTTTATGTACATGAAAGAGGTTCCGGCTTTCATAATTTTGGCAACATTTGCAATTCCCAACCTACTTGCTATCTGTTAATTAGGAACGCATGCCTCGTTCAATGTTAGTTAGCCACGCATGCCTCATTCAGTGTTAGTTAGCCACGCATGCCTCATTCAGTGTTAGTAAGCCACGCATGCCTCATTCAGTGTTAGTTAGCCACGCATGCCTCATTCAGTGTTAGTTAGCCACGCATGCCTCATTCAGTGTTAGCTATCTGGTCAGTTACGTTGTTTATACCTCAACATATCTGTCCTAATATCTAATACGTATAGAAAGAGCCCTCAAACCAAGTTTAATCACGATCAAGAACCGAAGATTAGTTTTATCGTGTTTATATCACGTGAAGTTTGTAGTCATATTAAAAACGCTCGTCTGTTGCTAGGAGAGGGGGCTAACTGCTCGTTTCTTTGTTTGTGGTTCGGTCGTCAACTACTAGCATAACTCAGGCTGGTGAGAGAAAACTCGAACTGTAGACAATGGAGATTACATGCTCAGATCTTCGGGGTTGGTTGGATGGTTGACAATTTATTACAACTTTGGTTCCATGAAACCGATTTAAAACAGCGAAGCATCGTTTTGAGTGGCCTACAGTTGGATTCCACTTGTTTTAAAATAAACACAAGCCACAGTTCTTCATTGTCCTGGATTGGTCAAGATTCATATCAAAGTATATCCTTTTCAAATACATGCAGGCAAAAAACGGAGTCCTGAACACAACTCCACGAGGCTTTCTGCAACCCTTTTGCCTCAGTGACCGAGAAATGGTCTGTCAAGTTTTAGTGCATTATTTTTTAGGGTGTCTCAAATTCAGCTATTTTAAGATGTAACCACAAATGTGCTTGTCTTTACTATGATGTACGTTTACGATAAAGTTGCTTGTGTTCTCACGCTTTCCTGCAAATTCGTCATATTGGAGTAAATGATATGGGCCAGTCCAAAACGTTATCAGTTTCTGAAACCCCCTCTCGATGACCAGATAAGATAAAAGATGCATTAGATAACCGAAGGAGCAGTTACACTCAAGTTACCTTCTTGCCTTGTTATCACGATTCTTCAATCAGGCCATTTTTCATACAATTAGTTTAGATTACATCAGGTAAACAATAAATAACACATAAAATTGCACAAAGAGATTCATCTCAGTGATATTATAAATGTCTCAGCACCCATGTACTCCACTTTAGTGCCCAAGAAGCCATTAATCGGTTGTCCTGCAAGTCAGATGCCACGCTTATTGAAGCCTGCTTCCCAAACATCCCGCCTTACACGAGTATTAAGCAAAAGCGACTTGCTCGTTTGGAAATACCTCCACTCCAAAAATATGTTCACAGTAAAGTCGTCTTAAAATTTCATTTTCGCTTTCATTTTTGTTTTTGCTGCATGGAGTAAGGTCATAAAAATCATATCGGCAATCGAAAGGTGTGCTAATGTTGATTACTCTATCGAAGATTTGAAAAGCGCAGGTGTTTCCTTGAGTTCGTGATAACAATGAGTTCACATATATCTCTGATCTGTTTGCTTTGCACATGACGTTATTCTTTTCTGCTACATTTGTTTGATTATCAGGTAGATAGTTGAATGATATACCATTACGTATAGAAAGAGCCCTCAGACCAAGTTTAATCACGATCAAGAACTGAAGATTTATTATATCGTGTTTATATCACGTGAAGTTTGTAGTCATATTAAAGCCGCTCGTCTGTTGATGGGGGGGGGGGGCTAACTTCTCGTTTCTTTGTTTGCAGTTCGGTCGTCAACTACTAGCTCAGGGGGTACCCTCCGATTTGCATGGAACAGTTATTTCTACGCAGTCATGAATTTAAAATATGAGTAGAAGTTGTTGAGGATGTCTTGAAACTTAAGCAAACAAAACATGAAGGAAAAGCCAACGATGTGAGACAAAATTAAACATATGTCACGATCAAAATAAAGTCGATATTTATGAAAAGGAACCTGAAAATAACAATGTATTTTAGATAACCAAAAACCTTAAGCTTCCTCGCAACCTTCCATCTTTTTGCATGCAATGACTTAGAAATTTACTTCATTTTTTTCACATTGTAATAAGATTTTCGTTTAGGAACGGTGAATTTGGTTAGGAACGGTGAATTTGGTTAGGAACGGTGAATTTGGTTCGTACGTTTTATAGATGCAATGATTTAAATATGTCAAGTTTGAATAAATAGATGTGGGTCTTTTTTTTAGATTTGGATTTTAATTCGGTTTTTAAATGTATCATATGTTTCGAGAAATGAACTGATTACTGGAGATGAAACATGTATTGTAGCTGTAACAATTTATAAACAAACGAGAATTATATATCTGTCGGTCATTTGTTTATTTGATTGCCATACTTTCCACCTTATTATTTTTACTTTTGAACTTTTTTAAATGTATCATATGTTTCGAGAAATGAACTGATTACTGGAGATGAAACATGTATTGTAGCTGTAACAATTTATAAACAAACGAGAATTATATATCTGTCGGTCATTTGTTTATTTGATTGCCATACTTTCCACCTTATTATTTTTACTTTTGAATTTTTGCAGACATCTCTTGAAAAACAACATAAGGAGTATTGAAAGAGGGTCATTTCAAGATTTAGTTGCTATGGAGAGATTGTAAGTATAAACTCAATTCTTAATATTTTCCGAAAAAATTGGTATCGTGTTGTCATGTGTTCAGACTAATAATACATATTCGAGGTGGTCTTAGTTAAAGCAAAAATAAATAAATATGGGAATTAAAACTAATAATTTTATGAAGTTATAATCATTATTATGTACGTCATCTTTTAAACTTTTGGCTTTTGTGTCAAGCTTTAGTGATATATTAAAAACCAACAGCGCCTTAAACTACGTCAAAGCATACACTGTACTCAGTATCCTTAAACTACGTCAAAGCATACACTTTACTCAGTATCCTTAAACTACGTCAAAGCGTGCACTGTACTCAGTATCCTTAAACTACGTCAAAGCATGCACTGTACTCAGTATTCTTAAACTACGTCAAAGCATACACTGTACTCAGTATCCTTAAACTACGTCAAAGCATACACTGTACTCAGTATCCTTAAACTACGTCAAAGCATGCACTGTACTCAGTATTCTTAAACTACGTCAAAGCATACACTGTACTCAGTATCCTTAAACTACGTCAAAGCATACACTATACTCAGTATCCTTAAACTACGTCAAAACATACACTGTACTCAGTATCTTTAAACTACGTCAAAGCATACACTGTACTCAGTATTCTTAAACTATGTCAAAGCATACACTGTACTCAGTATTCTTAAACTACGTCAAAGCATACACTGTACTCAGCATTCTTAAACTACGTCAAAGCATACACTATAATCAGTATCCATCAGCTGTATATAGGAAAACCATATGCTGTGATGTACCTTGGCAAGGGATCGATTGATGGATGGATCGATCTCGATCGATCGTCGATCGATCGATCGATCGAGAGAGAGAAATGTGTGGGATAGGGTCACAACGCAATTGCAGTCCCATTACGTGTATCAATTGAAGAGCTAAAATGTTGACATAATCCATACATCATACTATCTCATCCAATTGTCACATGACCCTAAAAACCTCATTCCGTTTCTTGATCTGAGAATTCTATACGTCAATCGAAACATGCCTTATCTTATTTCGAAAGGTGTAACAATGCATAGGGAAGTCAATTTTCTTCTCTCGTAGCTTGATTAACCCAGTAAGTCATGACGACTTTGCTTCTTAAACTAATCAAGCGTACAAAACACTATTAGAAACAGATATCCATACAGATACAGCAGATATGCGCCAAAATGGTGAGCAGCAGACAACAATCGATCGCCGAACGCTAATGGTGGATCTTTTGGCTCCAGTCTTTAGAAAGTATCCCCCTGAGACGCTTTTCAGACATAATTCGGTTTTGTCAAGTGACATGAAGTGAAGTCTTAGGAGAAGATCAAATCTAATGCATTACAAAATTGCAACTTTTCATTCAATTTAACTCGTATTGTTTGGCCAAAAACAACATTAGCTCAACGGCGCCATCTTGGGAAAACAAGATCACTACTTCATATGGACACTTTGGATAATAATCAAAATTGGATTTTCTTTTAAAGTTGTTTCTTAAAATGCGCTTGAGGAAATAGATAGGAGAAGAAAAAAAAACCGGCCCGTGACTTATTGACTATTGCAATTCCTAAATAATAACATAATTTCGGTGGAAGTGATATATTCAGTGTTTTGAAGAAGAAAGAAAATGGAACGTGTGATTCAATGGCATCAATACGCTCATGTTTGATCAACCGTCCGTTCATATCGTTTTGTCAATTTTCACAAGATTTCGTTTTCATATCTTAGTCTTTATTCACATAATCGCACATTCTCTAATGCTTATAATCTAGCCGTAATAAAATGTACAACATGCTTGTTTAATGCTTTATTCCATTGCATTTATCAATTGTACAGCCCAAAACTATATGCTGGGTACGATATAATACATTGGGTAGATTGTGCATCTGTCTTTCTTTGACACAGAGCGGGATTACACATTTTACCTCGTAGTGTTCTGTTGCCTCTGAACTACACTTCACTACAGTTTTGTACAGTATCTACCTGTAAATCGCGCCGCATGCCATGTTTACTTTTTATTGCCAAATACAAGAACTTGATCAGGTGTCAATGGGGCCACATGCTACGTAAAGAAACATTTTCACTGAAGGCAGTGCCCTCGACTAACGTTAAATTGGCTGTCATTTGAATTTTTACTATTAGAATTCCCTCATTAGATGAACCAAATACAAAACATCCATTAGCTAAATGTTTATGTGAAAGAAATCAGAAATGAACAAAGCATACACGGGCGCTTTTCCTCTAATAGAGTGCTTGTTTTATAGAAGTCTTATCTCCTGCATGCTCATACAGTATAACAAAGTCAAGAGAGAGAGAGAGAGAGAGAGAGAGAGAGAGAGAGAGATTTCATAATTTGGTGCTTTACGGTACATCATCATAAATGGGTTATTTTGTATCGATGAAATTGGAATAAAGTACATTGCCCTAGGACACACCGCAGTGACTGACCCCAGGCTGATCCGATGGAAGTAATCGAATCCGCACCGTTTCAGTTGCAAGTTCAAAATACTAACCACTGCGCCACAGTTATCACCTCTTGCGACAACCGTTTGGAGGATAGGTAGCTCGTTCTACAGCTCATAGCCCACAGAAGGTTACTTTGGAGTCAATTTGACTCATTGTTCCATTGGGTAGCTTATTCTACAGCTCATAGCCCACAGAAGGTTACTTTGTAGTCAGTTTGACTCATTGTTCCATTGGGTAGCTTATTCTACAGCTCATAGCCCACAGAAGGTTACTTTGGAGTCAATTTGACTCATTGTTCTATATGCTGATCGGAGAGAGTGCATGCATGCAGGTCATATCAAACAGCATCATACAGTATAATGTTAGTGTTCGTTTCGTCCAAGATTCTCATGATTTTACATAAAACTCACTGAAACTGTCAGTGTACACTTAATATAATAAAACATGTCCAGTAAGGCTGACAAAGTGAAAAATCCGTTAAAAATGTCATTTTAACTCGTATGAAGAGCGTACAGTAGTCTCTATATGGTACAATTTCCTTCCAAGTTTTTAGTGACTAGAATCCAAATAATTGCGATCGTGGCATTGCTTAGCGGGAGGCATTTCGGTCTTTTTCAGCTTAATAATCCATATTTAAAAAAAAAAAACGAATTAAGCTTGTATTAATACATTTAAAACACAGCTGCACTGGCGATTAAAAACGATGCATTGACAAAAATATGCATTGTATATAATGTAATGTGAGGGGATGAGACAGTTCTTTGAAACAAAACCTCTACTACTCGTGCTGGTTATACACTTTGATTGCTGCATACATGGACTAAGTCAGCTCCAAATAGAAGTTGATTTTTTTACGTAATTGTTTTCTCTTTCCTATACGAAATTTTGCAGCCGTCGGTATTATTAACTGAAAACTGCCTTTAAATAAGCAGTACTAAATTAAATACCAGATAATAGATCCACTTTTGTATATATAGCCTGTCAGTACCCCATGGATTGGTTTAGAAATCAAACGAGAGCACTGCCGACTGTACTCGATAGTTCCTCTTAAAAGTATGGTTAATGTGTTGATAACATTTTAGATACTCGTAATGCCAGATGAACATTAAAATACAGCTATCGTCTTGTACAGAGTAAGGATAAACAAAGTGCCAGACAGGTAAATCATTCTAGTAACACACACACACACACACACACACACACACAAACACACACACACACACACACACACACACACATATATATATATATATATATATATATATATATATATATATATATATATATATATAGAGAGAGAGAGAGAGAGAGAGAGAGAGAGAGAGAGAGAGAGAGAGAGAGAGAGATATGGGGTGGGTGATATATTGTACATTTAGTATTCCTCCTTTTCTGGGTTGAGTATAGCCTTAGAGTGAACAATAGTGACAATGTCTTTGTGGGTAGTAGAACAGCAAGTGGAAAGCTTGGGTAGTCGACAAACATGAACTCAAAGCGCACCAGATGTTACTTCACACAATACATTGCACGTTTCCTTTGTTATCGTGCACTTAGCAGGGGCCGTTACTTTGTAATATTTAAAAGTTCTATAGCTTGTTTCTCTACTCACTCTTCTAAGCTTGTTTGACTTAGCCATCTTCAACAGAGGGAGAGAGAAATTATTGTCAAGCTGTATTTACTAGTAATCCCGGTCATCGAACAATACCAAGAGATCTGGTAGCAAAATCATCGCTAGCGTGAGACAGGGTTATGTAGTGACAAAGTGGCCTTAATTTCTGGACATTACTTGAAGTTCACAATGTGTTCTTTGAAGATGGGCAGCTAATTGGATTGAATAGCGAGATCGGCATTTTATCACGAACTTTCGGTCTCTGTGGTGGGAGAATGGTAAGCGAGAAGGAATTCAGTTCCTTCGTGGCCAGGTCTAGGACACGCCATTTGGCTCAATTTTATCGGCCTCGTTCGTTTAATCCCGTCTCTCTTCCCTATGATATTTGTTTTATTGTTTTATGAGACAGTTTTGTTATTTCTTGTTTGTTTCTATTGTCTTGAAATACAATACTGGAATTGACAAAGTGAGATTAGATGATTACAAACCATGTTCTGGAAGAACAGTATAAATAATATGAGAACTAGTACTCTGGGCGTTCTCAATATTTATGCCAGTTTGTTTGAAAGTTTTACGGACCAAGTACAATAATCAGAAAGCTTAAGAAAGGACCCCTATAAAAGTTTAGATACCTTCTACCCAATTTGAAAATCCTCCGCCCTTTCAGCCAAGTCAAGGAAGAAGACTAGGATATAATTCGTCACCATTGAGAACTATATTCTGAGCTACTTTCGTTCACTTGTGACAGTATGGTCTTATAAAGTGCAAAAGGAAAATGAACGATGAGAAGACACTTTGATATCATTTTAGATTTTTCATGTTTTCAACATACGTGATACGTCTTGCTGAGCTTTTTCAGAGTAATAAACTGGCTTCGATTCATCCACATTTTTTTTAACCTCATTAATTTAAAATCAGAAACATAGTGATTTCCGGTAATTGGATACCATCGCCTTTAAGCTTCTCATTCAACCTGTATCTATTCTCCAAGATAGGACCAAACTTTTGTATAAAAAGAAGAGGGAAAATCATTACATGGTGAAGATTGTCCATCGTCTGGAACCCGATAAAACTAAACAACTAACTATCTCATTATAACCATCTCGTGTGAGCATGTCTTGGGCCTACAACTGAACCAATCAGATCGTGTGAGCATGTGGGGCCTACAATTGAACCAATCAGATCGTGTGAGCATGTCTTGGACCCACAATTGAACCAATCAGATCGTGTGAGCATGTGGGGCCTACAACTGAACCAATCAGATCGTGTGAGCATGTCTTGGGTCTACAATTGAACCAATCAGATGAAAGTTACAGTTCGACTAATTTTGAAGTTTCACGAAAGAACTGTTATTCTTTTTAAACTTACTAGTTTGTGCTCTTGTGGCCATAAAGCTAAGTGAGCTTTTGGTATAGTCCTGCGTCCATCGTCCGTAGAATCTTCTGTTAAAGATTGTTCACACTGGGATGTCGACTTATGTCAGCACGATCTCGGATAAATTCGATAATGAGCGAGATTCAACAATTAGGTGAACTTGTGTCATATTGCCTGAGCTTATTACCACTCTTTAAGCCATATTTCTGACCCGATTGGGATCAAACTCGGAGTATAGGCTTATATCATCTAGTCCTCAGAAGAATTCAATAATGTGTGAATTTCGTATGCATTGATGAGGTGATACTGTATTTAACTGTTGGATCATTTTCCCACTTTGAAGGCTGTATTTTGATCCGATTTAGAGCTAACATAAAATATGGATTTACATGATAAATATCTCCGAGTTTGATAATGAGTGAGATTTACGCATAATAATTTGACCCTGCTTCTGATTATCTAATATTGTGATATATTTCGGATACGATTTTGATCAAGCTAATATATGCTTTAAAAATGAAGAGCTCGGGTGAGTTTTTTGTTTTAATGAGCGAGATTTTCAATCCAACATCTAATGCATGATCAGGGTCTCACATGAATTCGATAATGAATGAGATAATGAATGAGATCCATACATATAAATATGGTTATCTTGCATCACATTTCTATTCCGGTTTTGATTAAACCTTATAAATAGACAAAGGAGAAATCATTGAGATCTCAGATGAGATCATTTATGATCGAAATTTGTTCAGATTACTCATTGGCTTTGCAACTGATTGGCTTGCATATATTAATGTGGTGTTCGTGCATCTGATTGGCTGGCATATATTAATGTGGTGGTCATGCATCTGATTGGCTGGCATATATTAATGTGGTAGTCTTGCATCTGACTGGCTGGCATATATTAATGTGGTAGGCATGAATCTGATTGGCTGGCATATATTAATGTGGTGCTCATGCATCTGATTGGCTGGCATATATTAATGGGGTGGTCATGAATCTGATTGGCTGGCATATATTAATGTGGTTGTCATGCATCTGATTGGCTGGCATATATGAATGTGGTGCTCATGCATCTGATTGTCTGGCATATATCAATGGGGTGATCATGCATGTGATTGGCTGATATATATCAATGGGTGGTCATGCATCTGATTGACTGGCATATATTAATGTGGTAGTCATGAATCTGATTGGCTGACATATATTAATGTGGTCGTCATGCATCTTATTGGCTGGCATATATTAATGTGGTTGTCATGCATCTTATTGGCTGGCATATATTAATGGGGTGGCCATTAATCTGATTGGCTGGCATATATTAATGTGGTCGTCATGCATCTTATTGGCTGGCATATATTAATGGGGTGGTCATGAATCTGATTGGCTGGCATATATTAATGTGGTGGTCATGCATCTGATTGGCCTAGCTTCTTACCAATCGAGAGTCGGTATTTCTAATCCGACTTTAATTAGATTTGGTAAATAGGATATTATTATAAAAATGTTGGATAAGTTTTATCATGATGTGGTCTTGCAGCTGAGTGGCTTAGTTTTGTACCACTCTAAAAGCTATATTTTAAAAGGACTGTGAAAACTCCAGCAAATATATTTGATCAGAGTTTGCTTAAACGTTTTAAACAGTCTTATGTCATCAGTAAGTTGGATGAATTTGATTATGAGGAAGAACTACACATATTTTGATGGATCTTGTATTCAATTGACAGGGCTAGTTACCATTCTGTAGACCGAATTTCAGTCGGATTTTGCGCTGATGCTTATATTATGATTGTCTTAGACAGGCTCTGTAATAAGCGTGATCTTTGTATATTCACACAATTATATTGCATCTGATTGCCTGAACTCACTGCCTCGCTAGATCTAGAAAATATACTTCTCATCCGATTTTGATCAAACTTGGCAAGTGGATTTATATCACAAAGGTCTTGTATAACTTTGACTAAGAGGAAGGAAGAGACTATGCAATTTAAATAGGCCTTTATCGTTGGAAAGAATTATAATAACATTCTAAAATAAAATCTTACATAAGATCGTGTTCTTACAATAATACATGAACATTAACATGGTCAGATCTCAAGTTCTGAAAGCAGGTGAGCCATATCTGGTCCTACATAAACATCGTGTTTTAAAAAGGGTCAGTTTAGTTTTTATGTACTTGTTTAAGCACGTTACAAAATTGTTAAGATGAAAAAGTCATCGTTAGCAAATAACTGTACAGGAGGGTATTTAATTCGCATCGTAAATCACTTGTAACGTTTTTAAGATGTGGAAAATTTTAGCATTCTTCCTTTCCGGATAATAATTTTTTCAGTGAGTCACTTGAAACAAAACTGTGTTGGGGGTGACCTACTCTAAAAGACATTATTTAAGTATCCCTATTCTAAAAAATCGTGCTTTTCATTGCATGTGAGAAATTGATATTTGCAGGGACAAGAATGTTTAAATGTTATTTCAGATGATTAAAAAATCGTGGATGATGATGATGATGATGATGATGATAATAATAATAATAATAATGTGTTATTTATGAGGATGACACAATTTAGTACAAAAAATTATTTCTATTGTGGCCCTCAATTATCTGCATATATACAGAGAAATTAATAAAATACAGATGGGAAACAAAAAAAGTATTGTCGATTGGTGCACGCAAGACAAAAGCTTATGCAATTATTAGGTTTCATGTTTACTCATTACTGTTGTTGGCTGGTATTATTTGCTAATTAGCACTCACTCGCAATGATACTCCAGCTTTCATCAAAGGGATTCCAAAAACATCATCTCACAGCTGTAATTGCTCCGTTAACGAGAATGACGACAATATTTTCTGTCATAAGGTGCCTATTTCATTTTCTCGTTCCAGACAGTATTGTAATCTATTATTACACTCTACTGTTTCGTACGGAGATCAATGGAAATAAAATGTTGTCTTCCTTAAGTATGAGTGACCTAGGACAGGTAATGTTGACCAATTGCAATCTCAACAGATTCAGGTAAATACCGGAGTTGCAGAGGCCATTTTAAGACACTGCATGCGACAGTCTGTCTGGAGCCAGCCTGATTAACCAGATTTGCCCATTCCATGCAATAATTTGTAATTATTTTACTGAATTGCTGTCGGTTATTATCCGCACTTTTCGGCTTATGATATCTGATTTGTATTAATACGGAAACACAGGTACCCGTTCGATCTTGACTATCAAGGAATGTTGGGGCTGACCGGATAACGGTGTAAATGGGATATGGCAATTGAATTTTGTAGATAGCCCGGAAAACAATTGTACAAGAGATAGTTGGATTAGTGTGCTGGATAAATACAGAACACGGCAGCATGGACAAACTTAAAGATGGCTTAAAAGATATGGATTTATTATGCTTACCACTGTCTAGCGTTTTTGTTATAGTTACACAAAATGACCTAATACCGTAGATAGATTGGGGGCATATATGTATAATCGTCAAACAAGGAAAACAAAACTATAAATTGACTTACTCTATATTTTGAAGTAAATGCAAGAAACATAGCCTTAGTTTCTCATCTTAACAAACAGGAAAGATTCATTCGATTAATTATTTTTGCCACCAAATAGTAGAAAGTTTAATAATGAAAAATAGGATAGTCAAACAATAGTAGAAAGAATAGGAAGAAAAATTAACATTGATCAGCATGTTCCTTTGTGATTAGTTTGTCTTTACCTAATTGACGGTGTTATCAAAAGAATTTTTGTTACAGTGATGTTTTGATCATGAGAGATACTTTTTCAGTAGTGGATTATGCCAAGACACGTTCTGGTAATGACAGGGTCATGCCATCGGAAGGGTTGCTCGTCCAAACATTTTCGTATTTCCCTGTATGTGGCCGCTCCCTTAAGTCATGAAACTGCGCGATATAATATTTGCGCGAAATTTAGAAACTCTTTGACCTCATCTAATGTATGTATGATTTGTTGCGGTAAGTACGGACAATACGCATGCTGAAAGCAGTATCTACTTCAGTCTCGCCGATTAATGTACAGGTGTTCTCGGGAGAAAGGTTTCATGTAGTCAGAGAGAGAGAGAGAGAGAGAGAGAGAGTGAGCCGAAAAAGTGCGCGAATATGCAGTGATATTCAGTCAATAATGGCCGATGTGTGACATTAAGAATCGGCCATATAATGGAAATGAACTGGTGGTTTATTAAAGGGAATCTGCTTAATTTATCCTTGATAGTTGTGCTTTCAGGAGCTGTATAAAGAAACGCCCGTTTTTGCGGAGTGACAGCGAGGCCCCGATGTTGGGCTCTGATACTCTGAGAAGCCGATTTAGATTCTAGTGAACAAGAAAACAATGTCATGTTTTTCACCATCCCATATTGTCTCATTCTCAAAGCGTGGACATCAAAATTGGGATGAATCCTGAAAGTTCGGTATTTATGGATGATGCGGTTGGTTCTTTAAAACATTTTGATGCCATCCCTTTCTAAGCAAGAGGAATGGTTTTCTCGGGTGGATTTGCGTCAATCTAACGAAGTTTCTAATGACAGACTAAAAAGTATTTTTTTCTTTTCATTAAAACCTTTTTGACCAAATATATGCTACCAAGCATTTAGTTGTTAAAATTTTAAAACTACTCATTAACCCTTGCTTTATTCCATCAGTCATCTTTCAATGTTGAAAGTAAATTGAGAAAATGTCTGAATTCGTCACCTCGTCAAGGACGTTAAGTACTGCTGATACTAAGAATGACAATGTTTATCATGGCATCAGTTTGACAATAATCGTCAGCTTTTTCTGCTTATTTTTCAAGCATTAATAACGTCCACATTTCTAGGTTTTTTTAAAGTTTATTTTGAGCCCAGATCGGAACGGAATTTAGCACTGACAGGTTTCTTAAACAAACACCTATAAGAATCAGAGCAAGTCTATATTTGACGCGATATGACCAAAGGCAAAAATAGTTTGTCATTTTGCTCACCTGATATCGCGACATAGCATCGTCACGTTGTCCTTGTTATTTGCTTGCGTTGATGTGTTTGATATTTGTAAAATACTTCAACGAATGCAAAACTTTTTTGAAGCACAATGTAGATTGAATGACCTTTAGATTAATGGCGAATTTTCACGAGTTTCTACTGTCTTACCTAATACTTTCATAATTAAATATAGTTTTCTAGCAACCTGACATTTTAATTTCCGTCACATATGCCTCTCGCTGGACACATAAGATAATATCTTCACAGGTAATTGTTCAGTATTGGTTATGATGCTGTTTTTGCATGCCAAGATGACAAAATAAATAATGGGAAAATACAGTTTGTTTTTAGCTCAACTGGCCTTACGGCACGGTACTGCTTACATCGTGCGTCGTCAGTCAACCTTGACATTGCTGATTTCTCAAGATTCACTAATTGGCCAATTTGATTCACTTTGATTCATTTCTGATTTCTCAAGATTTCTCAAAATTCACTTTGATTCATTTCTGATTTCTCAAGATTTCTCAGAATTCACTTTGATTCATTTCTGATTTCTCAAGATTCACTAATTGACCGATTTGAATAAAACTTGCTTGGAGTGTTCAGCAGGACTTCCGAATGTTGGGAGTGGTTCCACTGTAACGGTTTGACTTAATAGCAAGTAAAATAGTAAACCTTTCTTCGACTGCTCCTGACAATCTTGATCAAACTTGGAGTGTTTTCAGGGCCCAATGTACTAAAACTTGTATCTGGGGTGGCTCACTTTCGGCAAAGTGGCTTCTACCGCAACCTTATGACAAAACGTTTCTTCAGCTTCTCCCGAACCGCTGAACCAATTTTTATGAAACTTAAGAACTTTTCATATGATATACCCTACTGTGTTTGAGCTGGCTTCTCAGTATTGGTGTGACTTTCATAGGAACCGAGTGGAAAACCTACTTTCCACTTCTTCTGTAGAATGGCCGAGCCATTTTCGCTCAAACTTTATTGGGATGTTTCTTAAATTATGTTGTTGTTTTGGGTGGGAAATGGGTATTTTGTACCTGTAGAAGAAATTGGAAAGGATTGACTAATGTAAGCAGTTAACATGTAAAATGCACGACTTTTCTTTTATCATCGACTTAAGAAAACGCAACATTTTTGTTCTCTTTTTAAAAATAATATATTTGCATTTGTCTGTAATTTTGCATCTGGGGAGAAAGTCATACGTATCAACCTGACTTGTATTCTTGATATGTATAATTTATAGAGATCAAAGACTTGCATCATTTTAAATGATAAACGTAGAGACTATTACATAATGGCTCGTGATTTTAAAGATGTGACTACCTTATCAATGTGTTACGACATCTTTATTTTCTGCTTTGGTTTTTGTTTTTCAGACGACTTGACAGGAATCAGATGAGCCATATACCTGACTTGTTGTTTGCAAATATGCCAAATTTGGAGAGATTGTGAGTAACAATAACTTTATTTATCATTGTTTACCTACTTTCTCCCCCCCCCCCCCCCCACCGCACTCCTCCATGACGTCAGCAGTTCTCTGTGTTCACCACTGTCGAATATGCTGGAAACGACTTGCTTTTGCGAATTTTTCACTGCTCGTATTTCTGTCTGCTTTCATAAAGCGAACATTTAATGTAGCAAATGCGGTTTTCTTAGAACCACCGCATTACTATACGGGATGGGAAAAAAACTACGTTGGTTTCTGGTTGAGCCATTACGTCATTATGTGAATATGAAGGACTCTGTATGGTTGATTTCCGGTTCAGCTGCATGTTATTAAGTGAATATGAAGAACACTAAATGGTTGATTTCCGGTTGACCAATATTTTATTACGTGAATATGAGGGATACTGAAGGGTTCATTTCCTGTTAAGCCATATGTTATTTCGCGAATATCAGGGACACTAAAGGGTTGATTTCCGGTTGAAAATATATTATAACGTGAATATGAGGGACACTGAAGGGTTGATCATATGTTGGAATTTATAGATTAGAAATTTGTTGTGGCTATAAAGCAATTTTAAATTTTGAATTTAATTTGAAGCTTCAGTTGTTGGATGGATATGGCAAAAATTACCTCAAAGAAAGTACGATACTCGCAATTATACAATGTGTATGTTGTATGAATATAATTTATTGTAATAAATAAAATTAAGACATTTGCAAAACCAATATTCGTATATATTATATGTGTATCCTCCTTCTATCAAAGAACCGTTTCTTGACCTCTAAAAATGATATTTTCTTCGGGGTCAGGGTGAATATTTTCTTAAATTTGGCTCCATGGATTATGTAAAAAGAAATGTAAACATAGTGAGCAAACTAGGAGTTAATAGATTCCGCGTGTGAGGTATTGTTTCAATTGCATAACGAACAATTTGTTTGGTTTTATTTATTTCTTACGGCAGTTTCAGCACATTATTGGCCTGCTCGTACGGTGCAAATGGGATCTTTTGCCTTATCCAAAAACATATAGAGACTCAGCCGACCCGGACTTGGCTGGCTGGGTATTGAATCGGCGAATGTTGGATTGCAAATTCAATGTTGTATCAACTGAGTTACCTCAGCCCCCATATAACCATCAGGCAAATGCCACATATTTGGACTACGCCCTTGCGCAAATAACTCTTAATTTTTATTGTTAATAATAATAACAGTAATAATAATAAAGACTTTATATTCAGATGGTCGCTCGATTAATTACAAATGAGAAACTAATCTACCTTGAGGCCCTCTGTTATGTACATCTAAGATACAAGCTAATAATATGTTCACACGGTATAAACATAACCGTTTTTGACACCAGAGTTCTCTGTATCGTGTCCGTCGGGCACATAATATAGAAAAGAAGACAGGTGATCATTACGGTTAATCTTGGACTAACTGAATCGAGCACATCCCTTTCTATAATGTGCTCTGATTTCCAAAGAAGCATAAGACGAGTAATTTTTTTGAGTGACAAAAAGTCTAATTTGTATTGTCTTGGGCACTGAGTGACAGAACATGGTCGATGATCATTAATAGAAAATGTAAAGTAGAGAAGAAAAAAATCTTTATCAGAAACACTGCTGGATTTATTTCCAAAGCAGTATGTATTGAGGGAAAGAAATGTAGACTCAAATGTGTTACTGTATCATAAGGAATTAAAGTCCTAAGGAGGAAGGCTTGCGACAGGGAAATAGATAATGATCACATGCTGTCGGAATGTAAATGTGTACACTTCTGAAACATATTATTAAAATAGAATGTGACCTGATACGGTTATTTTAGCGAGGAAAAACAAGAAAACCTTGCTGTAGTCTGACCACAAATACTGATTCATGTTATAGAATACTGGAAAAGTTAGTATTTATTAGTTTATTCACATGATTGTTTGGAACCAAACGATACAGCGTATCAGATATTAATAACGATTTTTCTTTTCTTGGTTTAGTAACAAAATTGCATAAAAGTTTTATTTTCTTCAATCGTTAAACAAGTAAAGAACAACATTTATTTGGTCTTGTTTACCAGGAGACTTACTAGTATATTTATTCTTTGTTGTCATGTGTTCAGGTAAAACCATACTGTACTGTATCAGTTCTCGCCTTAGGTTAAATATTATTGATTCATTCATACATTTGTCTCAATGAACCATCTGGCGTCTACACCAAACCTGTACAATTATCAGGTTGACATAATATTTACTTTATCCTGTCATATTTTGGGCCACTTCATATGTGGGAAAGCAAAGAGAATATTCATTATTACAATAATTTGCACTTCTATCTGAATGAAGAAAATAGATACAGGTGTTAACAGGTGTTTATGTAGGATCAGATTGAATCATCAAAGTATATACAAAATGACACTGTAAACCCCTAAATATATATCATGTGCACATAAATGAAAGTTTTTGAAAAGGATTTTCGTTTATATTGCTATAAATGTAGACCTCACCAATTTGAAGAGCCCAAGGTTCTTTACTCTGCCTGCCAGTTAGATTTTTATTATTTTCCCACAACTCGTATGTTACAAATCAGCCTTTAAAAGGCTGGAATAATAGCAACGTTTATGTCTTTGCCATGACGGAAGGGATTGGGACCGGACTCAATTTTCTTATCATAATCCATGTTTCAAATGTAGACCTTATTTCTTAAAATAAAGAAAATCACTGAATCAAATACAACAGAAAAAAATAAGGACAAGTGCTGATAATAACCGGTTGCAACTAGGTAACAATACTTAATCAGCTGCCACAAGAACAAACAGTACTTATTTTTATTCTAGAGTTTCACCAAAAATTAATTGTCAAAAACATTCACATTTATTTTGAATTGACCCCTTAAACATGTACATTTAATTGTAAAGCTGAGGTTACTGATGCGTAACATCAGTGACCGGTGTGTTTCAAGACAAGAAGACTATACTGTGAAGGCACCCGTGCATGTGTCTCCCTGTACATTTTATATGGGTACTTTAGAAATAATTTATTTAATGAAGTTTTGGAAACTAGAAAGAAGATTCATTTTGTTTTAGTAGCAGTTTTCAAATGATTGTACGAAATATCCAGATCTTATTACAACGCACAATTTCTGCCGTGCTCTTTCGAATATAATTAACCAAAATGAATGGTGTAATGACCAAAGATGGAAGATTAATATTAATTGCTGATAAATTGTATATAACATCATTAAAGAGACTAATATTAACTATGACAATGTAGAGAAGACTAGTATTGACCATTCCGCGGTAGAGTGGACAAGTATTGATCATGCAACGGTACAGTGGACAGTATTAACTATGCCACGGTAAAAGTGGACTAGTGTTAACCATGCCACGGTAGAGTGGACTAGTGTTAACCATGCCACGGTAGAAATGACTATTATTAACTAATTCCAAATAAATTTTTTAATGAGGTCTCAAAAGCTTTACTATTTGTACACTGAGTGTCTTAAGGAGATTTCATACATCTGACTTGAAGATTTTGAAGATTATGCTTGTTGCTGATTTGCTTGTTTGCAGAAATATACATGTCTTACTCAGCATTTATATACATTCACGTACTAAAACATTAAGAGGGTCATAAATATGGGTTCTTATATGGGGTAAGTAAATAATGCAAGATATAGCAGGACTAACCTTCAAAGACGTGGCTGGATAAAACTTTTATGGTGTGTCTACCGTATACATATTGTGTATGCATTGTACATGATAAGCCGCCGCCAGTAGATGATGATGATGGTACACACTATTTGGACTTTCCTTGATAAGCAGCGTTATGTTATTGATGTTGTTATTGTTGTTTTGTTGTTGAAGATATTGTTTGCTATAACAGCTACATGCAATCAAAGAGCAACTGACATGAATTCGTTCTCGTTCTCCTTATATAGCATACACTGTTGAAACAGAAGCTTCGCTTTTGGGGGCTTTTTCGGTTTCTCGAGTTAATTATATTGAAAGAACACAAAATGAATGTGAGTAGTTTAGGCATCCAATGACACGAAAGTACCTAATTGTTGACAGGTCTCCAGTTCCGCAAAGATCAATCCACATCGTGAGCAGTGGTGTGTGTGTTGTCGTTGTTGTTGTTGCTGTTGTGTGTGTATGTGTGTGTGTGTGTGTGTTTAGCATTTTTGATAGAGACGTAAGTCGATGGTCCAATAATGGTATCAATCATGTACTATGATATATTTAAATTCATGGGCTGGTGAGAAACTAATGTACCTAACGTACGACTTTATTGTGTACATTTTCTTATAGCCAGAAACATGCATGTGTCACAGCAGATGTGTAAAACATTTGAACGTACCTTTAGAATTTCATTGCAGCCAGACAAACACAAATAAAAGTCAGAGATTCTTAATTGTGGATCTGTTTATATACTGAGAACCAAAGATAATTGCCGAGTTATTTACCTAAATTTCTTGAAAAGGTGCATATACACTAGCAGTCTTAATAAAAATGCAACCCATATACCGGAATGGAGGAAGTTTCCTTGACGTAATGTCCCGGATAGACGTAACGTCCCGGATAGACGTAATGTCCCGGGTACCAGTATAGATGAAGTTTCATACCCTCGGGAGACATATATCCAATTGGATGCATCATTCCCATATACCAATTTAGTGCAAGTTTCCTCCTCCCCCCACCCCCCTCGGGAGACCACGCAGCCTCAACTCATTATCACCTGGGATGTTAACAATTTTGAGTCTTTGTTTTGCATTAAGTTTGAAAGAGACGAAGTTTGAGTTATATATATCGCATGATACACAGTGATTATTGATTTTATTCGATGCCAGATACTTCTTCAGTCACATCATTGTAGCACAAGTTCTTCTGTGTCATCGCCAATCACCAACTAATTCTAAATCAGGTGAGGAAGATTTAGCATCAGAAGTCGAAATGGTAGCTCATACAATGGATGCTAAAGGGGACTCATACAATGGATGCTAAAGGGGACTCATACAATGGATGCTAAAGGGGACTCATACAATGGATGCTAAAGGGGACTCATACAATGGATGCTAAAGGGGACTCATACAATGGATGCTAAAAGGGACTCATACAATGGATGCTAAAGGGGACTCATACAATGGATGCTAAAGGGGACTCATATACATTAGGAACAACTTACGAGAATTTTCTTTTCATATAAGAACGAAGCAAAGACGAATGTGCAGGATGACAAGAAACAAGAGTCTACAAAGTCATGGAAACTTGGTTTTTAAGTTGCTGGTAAACAGTAGTCTGGCCCTCAATTTGATGAGAAACTGAAATTTAATGATTATTCGAAATCTTTCCGTTGTTAAGGCAAAACATAATTGAAAAATGCAACCTAAATTTTTTTCTTGGTCAACTCCACCTAGCACATGCTTAACAAGTTTCGATTATTCAAGCAGTATTAGGTACATTTTCAGTTAATTGTCATCACTGTTTGATCCACTTTGTTGTGCACTGAGCAGTAGTTTCCGTACTTTCAGCAGGAAATTCTCAATGATCTCCAATGCTATATGTCCACTTCCTCTGTGAAAATATATTTCCCTCATCATGAACTATGAGAGTCTCATTGAGTCAGACGTTTAATATCTATTTGATACAGACAATCGATTCTTCCAACTTTTGTATATACTTGGAATGTTCAAATGGAGATCTTGTTCAGTTCTGCCTTTATATTTTGTGTGGCCCCGACAGTGTGCCATTATAAATTGTTCCATATATGTCCATTTAAACGCTTTATTTCGTCACAATACATGATGGGAATTCTTTTCAATCATCAACAAATGCCCTTTAAATATTGTGTGATTAGGTTTTATCTATTAACAACATATCCGTTGTAGTGGTTTATCATCTGCACACACCTTTCCACTGTAAAATTGTGAGGTCCTCTGTTAGCCGTGTTGACAATGGAGGAAAATATGTTTGCTCTTTCCTTCCACTTGTACTTATACGATTTACTAACATCTTTCTTTTTTTATATAGGTGTGCCGAACCCAATCCAAACATTTCTCCACACCATCTATTACATTGGCCTCAATTGATAGCTTGATTGTTGGTTGAATTCAAAGGTGGAACGATAGAACAAATCGTTTACCTGAAAATATGTCCATCCAAATTACAGACTTTAACGTTGGGGTTGCCAATGAGGTATGCCCATCGTGGTTTACTCATTACGTTACACATTGAGTTAAGTGTTACCTCGGTATAACCTAATCTGTTCAGGTCGGTCAAGGTTTGTTGTATTTAATCAAGTTCAGGGAGGTGTATATGTTGCAACCCACGATTCATCATTTCATTATAGGTTTGTTTATTTTAGCTTTAACACTAATTGTGAGATGAAAATGGGAGGTGTGTACTTTCGTTCACTATGATAATACATTGATGTTTGTCACGCTTATATTACAGTTTGAATCCTCCAGATTTAAGCCGAATAATAGCCATCTTTGACAATTATTTGAGAATAATGTAGTCACAGAGATGGTAGACAGTGTTATATTCTTATATTCTACTTCTTCTGAATACAGATGAACATTGTGTCGAAAGTTTAAACATATAATTTTCCTGTTTTCATTATGAATGTTTATCACAACTCTGACGTCAGTTCGTTTATTCATAATCGAAACGGTCTTTATTTTTTTCTCTTTTCTTACTATGATAACTAAATATAGGCGAAATCAGGTTTTATTCATTTTTGGGGAACAAAGTGACAAGATAGGCTTATTTAACAAGAATTCAGTGTTTTCTCAAGCATACATTTTTAAAAATAATTAAACATAAGACCCTGTTTTCAGAACTCACGACATTTCAAGCCATTCATACAATATTTGCAATGGTCATGAGATCATGACAGATCTGCATTTAGAAGTGGCAATGATCAAATAGACTCTAAGTCAAAACTCTAACCCTGTGGTTTGCTTAATGCCGCCAAACCCTTATACTACTTGATGATAGCTTTAGTGCTTTGACATCAGGGAAAATCTCGTGTGCAAGTACACAAATGTCCCAGAAACTCTCTTCCGTACAGTTCTTATACGATTGTCCCAGATGCTGTCATCACGTACATTCAGTACACAATTGTCCCAGATGCTCTGTTTTGTTCATTCAGTACGTGAATATCTGAGACGCTATATTCTGTTCATTCGGTACATTTGTTATTTAATGGATTTTTCTGCTTTTCAAGTGAATATAAACAGGGATTAGTTTAAAGAGTTCCCTTACCAAAGAGACTTCGTTCTCAAGTACCATTATAACCAATTTAGCTGTACAATTCTCGTAAAAAGAAACTGTATGGAGGCTTTACCTCTCAAGTTAATATATATGGATGTTGCCAGTACCACGTATTGAGGGCAATGTCAGGCAATATATATAATTAAAGAAAAACATCACAAACAGTTGGGAAACTAACAAAGGATATGATTGCAGCAAATAACAGTTTTGTAGAACAATAAAATGAGCTCATCTGCATGAATGTATTCTTTACACAATAAATGCTTAGTAACGCATTGCAATTGAGAGAGGACTGGACACCATGTACTATGCAAATTTTGCTTGTATGGCCATCGAAAACACTCGAGCAAAATGGCCACAAGTATATAGTTATATGTTAGATATTCTGACGTGTTACTAATATACAGTCATATGTTTGATATTCTGGCGTGTTACTAATATATAGTCATATGTTTGATATTCTGGCGTGTTACTAATATATAGTCATATGTTTGATATTCTGGTGTGTTACTAATATATAGTTATATGTTTGATATTCTTTTGTGTTACTAATATATAGTCATATGTTTGATATTCTGGTGTGTTACTAATATATAGTCATATGTTTGATATTCTGGTGTGTTACTAATATATAGTTATATGTTTGATATTCTGGCGTGTTACTAATATACAGTTATATGTTTGATATTCTGGCGTGTTACTAATATATTGTCATATGTTTGATATTCTGACGTGTTACTAATATATTGTCATATGTTTGATATTCTGACGTGTTACTAATATATAGTCATATGTTTGATATTCTGGTGTGTTACTAATATATAGTCATATGTTTGATATTCTGGTGTGTTACTAATATATAGTCATATGTTTGATATTCTGGTGTGTTACTAATATATAGTTATATGTTTGATATTCTGGCGTGTTACTAATATATAGTTATATGTTAGATATTCTGGCGTGTTACTAATATATAGTTATATGTTTGATATTCTGACGTGTTACTAATATATTGTCATATGTTTGATATTCTGACGTGTTACTAATATATTGTCATATGTTTGATATTCTGACGTGTTACTAATATATAGTCATATGTTTGATATTCTGGCGTGTTACTAATATATTGTTACATGTTAGATATTCTGGCGTGTTACTAATATATTGTTACATGTTAGATATTCTGGCGTGTTACTAATATATTGTTACATGTTAGATATTCTTGCGTGTTACTAATATATAGTCATATGTTTGATATTCTGGCGTGTTACTAATATATTGTTACATGTTAGATATTCTGGCGTGTTACTAATATATAGTCATATGTTTGATATTCTGGCGTGTTACTAGGCTAATGATCTATGTGAGGGATTTTGGCTGACGTTAAGAGTTATTGTTTGTTATCTATCTCATGAAAACTGCCTCATTTAATGCGGTGAATGACTCGGTCTTTTCCGGTATGCACACCATACTTTTGACAGATAGTTCAGTTATTATAGTACTTAATTAATCTCCTTGAGCGTGTTGGCATTTTTGACGAAAAGCCCTTCAGAAATATCTTCACAACAATTTTTAAGCGTATCATACGGTCCGTATTGCAAAATTAGGTGCTAAACTTCATGGCTATTTGAAGGATAAAGATCAAGCTTTAGCTTCATGACTATTTGAAGGATAAAGACCAAGCTTTAACTTCAGTAGATGAAGGATCTCTTAGAAGTACCCGGATGATAAAACTCCCTAAACAGCAGAGATTGATATTAAAACAAATAGCTAAGATTTCCTGAAAAGTTCAGATCTGACACCTGTACCCGATATATTGTAACCTGTCATTAACCTAAGCATTCGTAGTTCAGAACCATTCGAAAAGCTAGAACATTATCTATACATTTCTCTGGTCAGATTACTTGTAAGTCTATACCCCGATAACCAACCAGTATGGCTAACCAACCAAACAGTAGTGACACTTCAAAAAGTGGCGTGCCTTTGGGTGAGGAATGCTCAATGAGTAGTTGTTGATATTTACTTGTCTTACTTTGACAGATTCAAATTAACAAAAGTGTACCGTAAAAACTTCACTTACCTTGACATGACATACCTACTAGCGTAAATATATCTGATTGAAAGTAATGACTTTCAAGTATTTAAGTTATCAGTGAGTTGCCCAACTGTGTTTTGAGGGCTCAGTTATAGCTTTCTCAATGATGCTTCAAGTGTCAGTTTTTATAATCGCTGATTCAAGTACCTCTTTTCATTTAAAATAAATTTGTTCGAACTTATAATAGCTTCATTTTTGCTGAGCTTTTATAATGTTATACATCATCTACTGATGAAAAGAACTTATTGCAAGTTATTAGTGTTGACATGCTCTCAGGTAACATTGCATTTGCTTTTATTCCCCGTCTGCACTGTCTATAAAAAAATATGTTTCATGTCGCATAATAATTTGTTGCTGAGAATAGATCGTTGATTTAACATCATGTGAATAATGGATCCGTACAGACAGAGCTATACTGTTATTTAAACTGAAGTAGTTTATCAAAATAACAATAATTGAGTCAGCCAGATAAGGTAGAAACCAACCCTGACCCAGGGTCAGCTAACACACATTTTACAGGGTCGTATACTTGAAAAAACAGGGTTTTCATCTTAGAGTTTGCAGCTGCTGTGAAATTCCGCATCTGGTTTTCATCGCATAACTGACATTCTGTGTATACTTAAGAGTTGCCCTGGATTGGAAGTATTGGGGATGAAAAGTCTTATGTTGCAACAGCCCATGTTCATGCAAAGTAAACTGAGGATACTTGGTTGAAAAGAGACAGAAAGTATTGTCTAGTAGTTAGCTATGGTTGTCATCGGTTACATGTGTAACTTTTTAGAAGATCTCAAAAGATCGAATAAGTTTCCTAGGAAACGTTGATTAAACCAGTTTATACACTTAATACTGTATGCATGAAAACGCGAGAATGAAAAGTTCAAAAGCGACAAAGAGACGGTAGATAGTTTGTGCCTTTCGTTTGTCCCTTGATTGAACGTCATATGAAATTCTTTGAAGTGTTATCAATATATTTGACTGGTTCGTACTCTTCTCTGTATGATGAATATCACTAAAGAAGACAAATGACACAACCAGTCAGCCTGGCGTTGATGATGTCATAACCCCAAAGCCAGGCACGTATTTTAAGGATCAATCATGCACACCATGTACTCTAATTAGCATAACTGAAACTTCCAAGGCCCACATAACTAGATATAAATCATTGCAATCAACACGATGATTGTTTTAAATACGAACACCAAGACATATTTTGTCATTCTAGGACGATTGCAGATTTTATTCCAGAGCAAATGCTGTAACTACAGGATACATATTTAATTATTTTAGAAGGTACATTCGTATTTGATGTAAGATTTCGTACACAACCAAAAGTACAGGTATTAATTTAAAACCCATTTATCCCATGCACTCATGTCTGAAAGTATATACTGTTCTTCTATCCATTAGTTATCTTATTGTAGAACTAAAAATCAAGCATAAAAGCTAGTTTTAAATATGAATTTCATTGGGTTTATTTATTTTTATTGTTTACGTGATAAAATAATTTCAGGTTTTAATTTTGTTTTCTAGAAAATGATTCTTACATAAAGAAATCACCTTAATTTGTCCTGGCTTTTTCTCTACAACTGATGTAGGTATAAGTGCTCTTGAGATACACCTGTTGTCAGGCAGGTAAATATTCGGGCGATTAGTTCCCAGGTGAGACTGCTATTACATAATAAGAAAGATTAGCACCATTTCTCCCTTTCATCAAGATATCTTGGAAACCAAAACAGGAGAGCTCTGAAGACAGTCCTATGGTATTCATTAGAAAGCAGGGCCTACAGGTGTGAAAGCACATGTCAGAAAAAAATGACTATCTCCTAGTTTGATGCTTTACTATCTGTATTGACATAGAGTAAGAAAACTCGTTGGAGAGTGCACTGCCAATCTGGGTCTACACTGTTTACTTGAAATTATAAGACATACCAAACCCTTTAAATCTTAAACACATGAGTTTGAGATTGGAATTTCAGTTTAAATCCTAAACACACGAGTTTGAGATTGAAATTTCACTTTAAGCTTATCAAAAGTGTCTTTTTCATGTGTGATGTCATTTTCTCGTCTGTGATGAGCTGACACAAAATCTCAAGCTCAGCGTTTTTATTGTCTCTGGGCCTGGTCTGCTATTACATTATGAGAAAGTATATCTGGATCTCCATTGCACAGGTAAACTCATTAGGATAACAAACATTATAGAACACGATCTGTCCTCTTGTTTGGCTTTTTACTGCCATTTCTCATCGCTAGATAGGATTTACATTCCTGCCTGTATAACTGATAGAGGAAGAACCCGGGATAAAATATATTTAAAAAAACCGGTAGGAAGCACCGACCCGCGAGAAGATACTGGCATGTTTTCTCACATACCTACACGGATGCACGTTATACTTGTTGTTGTTGTTGTTGTGGGGTTTAACGCCAGTTTTCAGCACACGATAGGCTATACATGGCGGCCAGTATTAATGGTGGAGGAAGAACCCGGGAAAACCCCGGAAAGAACCACCGACCCACGAGAAGCTACTGGCAAGCTTTCTCACATACCCACATTGGCTGAATCTTAGACTCGAACCGCCGCAGGCAGAGGTGAGATGGCAGTGATCCGTAACGAAGAGCGCTTTAGACCACTCGGCCCCCACTCGGGGCCCCCGTTATACTTGAATAAATGCTATAACTGATACTTTCAACATGTTTAACATATGCAGCAGTTGATGCAGACTGTCTTAGTGGCCCTTACATTAATTGACGCAGTCTTGTGTGATTGATCTAATAGTCTGGCAGTGTGATATATACAGTAGTCGATACTATCTGTCTGTGTGTCCCATTCAGTAGTTGATACTGTTTGCTTGCGTGACCTGCACATTATTCGATACTATCTACTTATGTTGCTCGTGCAGTAGTCGATGCTATCTACTTGTGTAATTCATTCAGTAGTTGATACTGTTTACTTATGTGACCCATACGATAGTGGATACAGACTACCGTTTGAACCTCACAGACGTTGATACAGTTGGATTGTGTGACCCGGTACAAAGTAGTTGTTCATACAGTCTATTGGTGTGATCCATAGAGTAGCTGATACTGTCTACCCGCGTGACTCTTACAGTAGTTGATACTGTCTACTGGTCTGACCCATGCACTGGTTGATACAGTCTCTTGCGTGACTCGTACAACAGTTGATACAGTGTACTTGTGTGCACCAGATAGTAGTTTATACAGTTTACTTGTACGACACATACAGCAATTGATGCCGTCTACCTATGTTATCCATACAGTACCGATTGATGATACTGTCATTAGATGGCACAACCTGTTAAAATGTTTGTAATTCTATCTGGAAACATACCTTTATCGGATGCAAATTTAAGGCACATGCTAAGTGCATGCATTCAAAATTCCAATTGGCATTGTTAGTTTTAAGTCAGACGCAGCATTCCAATTGGCATTTTTAGTCTGAAGTCAGATACAGCATCAAAATTCTAATTGGCATTGTTAGTCTCAAGTCAGACACAGCATCAAAATTCCAGTTGGCAATGTTAGTCTCAAGTCAGATGCAGCATCAAAATTCCAATTGGCATTGTTAGTCTCAAGTCAGATACAGCATCAGAGTGCCAGTTGGCATTGTTAGTCTCAAGTCAGATGGAGCACCAGAGTGCCAATTGGCATTGTTAGTCTCAAGTCAGATACAGCATCAGAGTGCCAATTGGCATTGTTAGTCTCAAGTCAGATACAGCATCAGAGTGCCAATTGGCATTGTTAGTCTCAAGTCAGATGGAGCACCAGAGTGCCAATTGGAAGTGTTAGTCTATAACCAGGTGTTAAAAAATGTTTTTATTTTACGAGTTGAAGATACAAGCGGGAGCAAGTTTAATTGATACTCTAACATGCAATCCACCTGTTTCATTCCTACAAAATGAAATATTTTGCAATGCATGTGAACATTGAATTTCTCACTATTAAAACATATTTAATATTGAAATATTATTGCCATATTGTTGGTTCATAATTATTAGATAAGCAGTTCAGCCTAAGACGATATTACTCCCCCACTCCTTCTCGTCCCCACAGTTTTGATACAGGATGGAATTGTAACATATATTAACAAATATTTTAGTGGTGATAGTGGGCGGATAGTAACATTCCTGTACAATCATGTTGATGTAAATTACTATTTTATTGATGAATCTTTCACTTTGATGTGACAAGAGCCCATGATTAATTCCCCCAAATATGCAAATTTTTCTCAGAAACTCAGGAATGGAGAAATGGTTCATCGTCGTCCAATAGAACATTTATCATGTCTGGTCATAGACTGTCGTCACATAAATAATCAATCTTTCTACCATCCTTACAGGACCAGTCTGTTTTAAGTTTAGAGAAAAATCATTGAATTACATCATACTTGTTTGTATGGCACAAACAATAATATCTGCGTTACTCACCTCTGCTATTGAAACCTCTCTCTTGTTTGGTTTGGAAGAAGTTGACTAAGATGTGACACAAAATTTTGACTGTTATAGTTAAGTTGTGTTTACAGTATTCTGGTAACATATTCAACGAATAAAAATTGACTTCGTCAAATATTAATATAGTAAACCATCGATATAACGAACCACCTTGCAATTAATGTCTCCTTATAAACAATGATGTATATGGACTCTAAATCGTTTGTTGTTGTGAAGGACTACTAAAATCAGAATCCATCCATAGCTTTTTAGAACTCTTTGAAATAAGTCATAATGAGAACTCCAAGACATAATACAAATGACAATTAAATCACGGTCCATTGTTATAAATAAAAAGAAAAAAGAAAAAATAAAGGACATTTAAGTCACAGTCGATTGTTATAAAAATAAATACACAACATACAAATGACAATTAAATCACACTCCGCTGTCATTAATTTTTGAGGCTGATGACTGATGGTTATTTATATTAATCGTTACATGATTGCCTTAATAATAATAATACTAATAATAATAATAATAATAATAATATGCCCCAGGGTTACTTTGTAGAATACATGTTAGCTAATCAACTGTCTATGTCAGTACCTCTTTACCAAAATGATTATTTAGTAACTTTTGTACTAAACAGATAGGGCCTAGGGTTATATATTTCTACCAATAATCCATTCTCACAACGGTTGGGGTGTGTCCCCTAAAGCTGACACACTCCATTTGGCTTACAAGTTGGAGTGGTTACATCTTAATTCACCTGAAGCTATAGTGCAAAAGAAGACGAACAAACTTGTCATGTTGTGTTTCTCCAGATACATTTTCCATAAGCTCTGAAAAATAAAAATAAAAATATAAGTGTAACCAGTCTAGATCATAACAGATTTAAGGATAGATGACTTTTATTTCGGTATGTTAGGGTAGTACTGATTAGGGCAATATCATTATCGTGATAAAGAATCGGTGCTTGACCCATCAGCTATATGCTGATTGAATGTCTTTGCCCAAAACTACAAAGGCCTGGCATCCTGCCGCCTTTGTATAGTGGCCATTAGGCCATATAGCCTAAGGCATCTATAGCACAGGGAAATAGTTCTTTGACCGTTCTACATGTATGTGACACTTAGCCACGCAGCAATGATGTATACATGATAAGTTCAGTATTGGGAAAAAAAACGTAAATTAGCAAACCACTATTAGCCAGTATCGACAGTAAATTTTCTTTTAAATGTATAACTTTCGTTACTTTCTGCAACTATTCAAAAGTATGCCATCTAACAAGATTAGCACTATTAACTGTAACTAAAGAAAACGTAGTTTAGGAAATTTTCATGTTGATTCGAGATGATGTGGCGGCTGTGTGTGTGTGTGTGTGTGATCGAAATAGTTGGGTTTTTTTGCGTGTGAGAGAAAAGCTATTGGTGTTTTTTATATTTATTTTCTTAGCAAAATTGACTGACCTTTTAAAAACAAAATACCCACCCCCACAAGATAGAATGATGAAATTTGGCCGTAACGGTTGTGGAAAAAAATATAATTCAAACTGTACATTTTCATGCTTTAAAAAAATTGCGTAAATTATAAATCCGTTTCTCTGGTAAAATTTATTCCAACCAAATTCCCGAAACTCGTCATAAAAGTTAACGAAGAACAATATTCTTCAAAATTACTGACTTCATTACCCGACTCGACCAAGTCTCGGTTTGCGTAATTCTTGAATTGGCCAAGCGTCACAAATATACCGTATATACTAGCGTATAAAAGAGCTTAAACTACAAACAACAAAACTCCTGATCTACCGTAGCATGATGCGCCTACAGATCAGGGGCTGTATTGTTTGTTCTACCGATTACTCATGCCAACGGCAGATCTGGGTCTGTGCAGTTTGCAGTTTGACTTGTTTATAAGTGTGTATATTCGGTAGAAGTAAACTTGTTGAATGTTTATTTAAAAAAGGAAAAGCGACAGACTTCATCCAGTATAATGTACTAATTGTGATAAAAGAGCAGTTGTTGTCCATTTTTAATTATTAAACTAAGAAAGACGCATAAAATAGGGATTTGCCGATTGTATTGTGTCAGACTGGTAGTTTTCTTAACAGCGTTAAAGCTAATGCCATTGGTTTCCAGATATGTTACAAGTGATCAAATCACCACAAACACTTCTAAGCGTTGAATGCACTTCATTTTAGAAAATAGTGTGTGTGTGTGTGTGTGTGTGTGTGAGAGAGAGAGAGAGAGAGAGAGAGAGAGGATATTGAGTATCTGCGATCACATATATGTATTAAACATTTTACTTCATCGATTTCACATGAATAAATCAGAGAACCATATATCAAGTGGAGCATGGCGGAAGAGTACGTTAGGTGATAGTTAAGGGGGGATGAGGTCCCCTATGAACAATTTCGAAGAACAGATATTTATTTCTGAAGATTTATTATGGATAAGTTTGATAAAACAGGATTCTGAAGTACTTATTTTCTCTGTTCGACTTATAGATTTGAAAAGTTACAAATACTCACAGATCGCGCTGTGTTTGAATGCACATTATTTTCGTAATTTTGTCCAGTAGTTGTCAGCATCTGATTTTTTTCCTAAGTCTATTGATCACATTGAACGCAACTGTAATTTTAGTCGTTTAACTTTCTTAAGTTTCAGCTAGATCAATGTTCATTTTAGTATCCATTGCAGAATATGTACACTATAAAGACAAGCGAGTTGCATGTTCAACTAATATCTTTTTTTTTTACGTTATGTAGATCAGGGGCAAGGTTATGCCTGCGCCGGCTTTTGTCAGGGTCACACATTTAATCAAATTTTTCGTGGAGGATGCAATATGAAAGTATTATAAAACTAATATAGAAGATTCGGCTACAAGTTTAAACAGAAACCTCCATATTTGAATGTTAACAGTCTTGATAAGACTCTGATGTCTGAATGGGAAGAATAATATTGGAAAAGGGCATGTATTTCTGACCACTGAATATCTCAAAAAAATTTACATTTTTACATCAAGTATACAAGATACATTTGAAAAGCTCTGAATATTTAGTCACTAATGTTTGGTTTATTTGAACCTGACAATAAATAACGCCGATCGAGAGATGAAATAACGTTCTATAAAAAGACGTTAACGTACAGCTCGTTTTGAAGATGGACGCGAATCCATGAAAGGTGGTTCATGTTTTGGAATACCGGTGTCTGTGTTCTATGAGTGGGCAGTGACTATTGTAAAGGGAACCATTGATGTAGATTCTTGATACACAATGAAAGGCTTTTTCAATTATCACTGGTATTAGTTCGTCAGTGGTTTTTCATATACTGAAGAATTATTTGATTCTTTTAAAAGTTTGTATAATTCAGATCCCTCGTTTGTTGATACCCGTTCAAAAAGAGATACGGGTTGCGATCGCTAAACAGCTACTCGCCAAATATGAAAAGAGTGATCAAATATGTTTTGAACGTGATTGTCATAGGTAATGAAGCATTGATTTTGAACTTATAGATACATAAAATCATAACGTTTGAATGGGAGATAACGTGCAGATACCACAAATTGCTGGACGTAGTCGGACTGTCAAGACAGTTTTATTCGCATTATTTTTCAGTGCAGAAGACCGGTCGTCCTGGTACCTGTGTCTAAGTCTGGATATTTGTATGCCTCCAAATTGATACCAAAAGATGCAGAATACTACTAAATCACCCGTCTGCGCACGGGTACCTGAGGTATCCATAGACTCGGTGACGACGCACTGGTGTATAAATCTGTGGTCGTGACAGATTTCTTGAAGAAGAAGAATAGCATCCAAACTTTTTCACAACCTCTATACAGCCCTGATTTAGCTCCAAGTAATGTTTGGCTGAATCCAGTTGTCAAAGATTCGCTGAGGGGCAGACGATTTGAAAGTCGACATGCGGCTGAAGTGCAGTTTCTAGTGCATCAGCAACGTACGAAAAGTGAATGGTATTCAGCAATCAGATTATGAAAATGATTAGAGTTGTGTTGAGAGCACTTTGAAGGGATGCAGCGATTTATTGTTCACTAATAAAGAACTATTATACAGCTCACTGATATTCAGAACTTTCTGAACGTACCTCTATTTATCTGACTAAACAGGACAAAACTGTTTATTTATTTTGCAGTGCGGAGATCGACAGTTGAATGATACATGACCTGTATGAGTGATATATGCTTTGTTGTCAATTAAATTAGTATGATTTGCGGACAAAGTTATTTACTTTCTTATGCCACGTCTGTACATAATTACAAGTAATTAATAGGCAGCGAAAAGTTAGTGTGCCCAGGAGCAGAGCCCATCGTCTCCAAAGAACACAAGATCTGGAGACAGGCTGACAGCAACATGAACCTAATGCTCATTCCCAACCAGTGTCAGGAAACCCCATGTTGTAATGACATAACCTTATTAGTGGTTACGTCTTTGTCAACATGCAACCCTAACAAACATGCATCAAGATCAAATACTATTTTGCATTTGAAAATCTCAGTCAAGCTGGATAATTTGACATGATAGATTCTAACTGAAAAAAAATGCATAACTTTAAAAAAAATTGTGTATGCTTTTTCACTTTTAACTAAAATTTGGGGTCACGTATGACACCCTAGCTTAAGTGGAGAAAGGCTCAAATTGCATTATGGACCTATCATTTCATTTCTTTTTTTTTGTATTGAGAGGGGAATATCGTTTTTAAGCAGGATATTACGTTTTTCTTTCATCTGAAAATATTTTTTTTCCATCTAATATAATAGATAACATTTAGTTCTTTTTTCCCACAAATCAGAGTATTCAACTTTTTCAAGCTTTTTGAGGTCCAGATATTTTTTGTTTGTTTTAAACCCTCACCACAAAACAAAATGGTTGGTCCCTTGCCACCGGAAGCTGGAAATACATTTTTCTTCAATATTTAGGCAATATGAAATGCGGTATTCTGAGTTCCACACACAATACGTTCAACGTGTTTATGCCAGTGCTAAAATCAATATTATGATAATGATAAAACCAATATTATGTTATAGTAACACCAATATCATGCCAGCGGTAAAACCAATATTATGCCATATGTATGTATGTATGTATGTATGTATGTATGTATGTATGTATGTATGTATGTGTGTGTGTGTGTGTGTGTGAATTAATGTTGAATAAGTAGTGTTGAAAGCATTGCATTTGTATGTATGTATGTATGTATGTATGTATGTATGTATGTATGTATGTATATGTGTGTGTGTGTGTGTGTGTGTGTGTATGAATGTATGTGAATTAATGGTGAATAAGTAGTGTTGAAAGCATTGCATTTGTATGTATGTATGTATGTACGTATGTGTGTATGTGTGTGTGTGTGTGTGTGTGTGTGTATGAATGTATGTGAATTAATGGTGAATAAGTAGTGTTGAAAGCATTGCATTTGTATGTATGTATGTATGTATGTATGTGTGTGTGTGTGTGTGTGTGTGTGTGTGTGTGTGTGTGTATGTATGTATGTGTGTGTGTGTGTATGAATGTATGTGAATTAATGTTGAATAAGTAGTGTTGAAAGCATTGCATTTGTATGTATGTATGTATGTATGTATGTGTGTGTGTGTGTGTGTGTGTGTGTGTGTGTGTGTGTGTGTGTGTGAATGTATGTGAATTAATGTTGAATAAGTAGTGTTGAAACCGTTGCAGATGTATGCGCAATGTCAGCTATATTGTAATACGGATTATGGGCCTGATGCTTCCATATAGCTTTAAAAAGTTATCAAAAGAATCTTAAATTTTGTCAGAGAGTAAGGAATCGTGCATTTTAATTCTGTATTATTCAACATCAAATAATTTATTGCCTGAAATGATTTTGTTTCATCTGATTGTGTACGTAACTGATTGATTATAGAAAAAGCAGACCTCTCTACATCTAACATTAGGGTTGTTCCTTTCCATGACAACATATACCCACCCCCACCGATGAAGACTTTTGCTTACAACCTAAAACTACTACGAACTAATGGTATCTTCGAAGCAATGCCTGATTGATGGAACTTGCAGTGAGCAAGTCATGTTAACCAAAAGCAGTTTTTATCTACTTGTCTAATTGCTATGTGGAAAAAAGATACCATGTGTTATCTAATGTCAAAGGGTCTGTTTTCCATGGCAAGACTCATCGAAACACGACTAAGTTATGCAGAATTCGTGGCTTTTTTCTGCATGAAAAAAGAGTTGCAAGAGTCTTGGTACGCTGAAGTAGAGGAAAGACAAATAGGTTTGGACATAAAATATTTATATTGCTGCTCAGTTTTGACATTGCCGTGTTGTAATAGAAAAGAACCATATTTATGGTGAAATGGAATATAAAGAAATTATTTAAACCAAAGCACAGCTGTATCATTTTCGCAATATTTTTTGGTTTGTTGCTTTCCAAGGGTGATGGTTAATTTTGGTAACTTTCAAAGGGCGATGGTTAATGTTGGTTGCTTTCAAACGGGGATTGTTAATTTTGGTAACTTTCAAAGGGCGATGGTTAATTTTGGGTGCTTTCAAACGGGGATTTTTAATTTTGGTAACTTTCAAAGGGTCGTGGTTAATTTTGATAACTTTCAAAGGTCGATGTTTAATTGTGGTAGCATTCAAAGGGTGATGGTAAAATTTTGGTAGCTTTCAACTCTCTCAAAACTGTTGCATCTTTTATTACAATGTTGCCTCGTCATGAGGGCTTTTTTTAATTGCTAAATGGTAATAACAGCTGCAGTGCCTTGCTGGCTACCAGTGTTTACTGACGCTTGTACTATTTCCAAGAAGATGTACATGTACAAAATGACCGAATAGAGAACTGCAAATCAAGCTAATAAGCTACTCTCTTAGTGACTTGTGTAAAATAGAGTTTGTGCCCGTATGGACCTGATTGTACCAGTGCTGGCAAGTAAAATATTTATTTACACGTTGAAGTGAAACATTTAACTAAGATTTCAAATCATGGGTTTGCATCATAGAAAAGCAAAATGTTTTTCTTTTTGATTTACATGTAACTCAGAATACATATGATGGTTCATGATAGGTCTGAATGTAATATTCAAATTTGCATATACGGTTCGACGAGAGGGTGCATTGAGCAGATAATATGACTGTACTGATAAACTTCATGACAAATCCTTTCATCAGGACAGGTGTTTCATCTGTCAGCATTAAATGACAGGGTTAGAAGTGTGCCTTTTGAGTTTTAGACCCTTGCTCTTGTGCTCTTCATCATCGATTCTTGCGGGCTTTGTGTTGCCGGATACATATCAAAATTAATTATTTACACCGTCCATAAAAATACCAATACTGTCTACATTATCTTTAAAATGAAGGAAAAATCTAAACCTCAGCTTATTGGTATATTCTATTCACTCTAATAACTAGTTTATTGTCACAAGCTACTGTATGGCTACAACATAATGGTCATGAATATCCAAATCTCTGTTTGGAGGCTTAGCCTAAAGGCATGGTGCTTGCTATAGGTCATGGTGATATAATTTGCCTTTAAGCCTACATCGGTGTTTTTGGAGGCATATCATTTATAGTCATTTCAAATTCAGTTCATCATCTCTCTCTCAGATAGCCGATTGAGATACACGGTCATTTAAGCTACCATACTTTATTCTTTCCTCTGATCATCTTCTTGTTGGTACTGGTGAACAGAAGCTCTTTGGACCAAACATCCCACTGGCTGCTCTTTGGCCAAAAATACAGTGGCAAAGTTTTATTAATGTCTGCTGGTTATCCCATATATAGTTGCAAAATATCTATTGTGGCGGCTTTTTGGCCCGCATAATGACTAAGTCTCTCTACTGGCTTTTTTGTGTCCATATACAGCGGCAAAGGTTCTCTAAAGGCTGCTGTTAGGTCCATTATTCAATGTCAGTGACTCTCTAATGACTGCTTTTGGGCCCATTATACAGTGGCAAAGACTCTCTAATGACTGCTTTTGGGCTCATTATACAGTGGCAAAGACTCTCTAATGACTGCTTTTGGGCCCATATACAGAGGCAAATTCTCTTAGATGAAAGCTCGTTTGCGCATACACAAAGTCTCTCAAATGAATGTTTGTTAGCCCATGTACAGTTGCAAAGTCTCTCTAATGGCTGCTTGTTGGCCCACACACATTGGCAAAGTCTCTCACGGACTGCATGTATGTCAATACAAAGTGACATAGTCTCTCTAATGGCTGCTTGTTGGTCCATTTACAGTGGCAAAATCAATCTAATGGCTGCTTGTTCGTCATGTAAGGAGGTAAAGTCTTTCCAATGACAGATTGTTGGTCTATGTTACACAGGTATTGTCTTTCTAATGACAGCTTCTTGGTATATGGTACCCAGGTTCAGTCTTTCCAATGACAGCTTGTTGGTCTATGTTACACAGGTATATTCTTTCCAATGAGAGCTTGTTGGTCCATAGTGAGATACAAATTCTCTCTATTGGCTGCTTGTTGGTCCATATACAGAGACAAATACTCTCGGCTGCTTGTTGGTCCATATACGGAGACAAAATCTCTCTGTTGGCTGCTTGTTGGTGCATAGTGAGATACAGATTCTCTCTACTGGCTGCTTGTTGGTCCATATGCAGATACAAAATCTCTGTTTGCTGCTTCTTGGTCCATATACAGTTACAAGATCTCTCTGTTGGCTGTTTGTTAGTTCATATACATAGATAACATCTCTCTGTTTGCTGCTGCTAGGTCCATATACAGTGACAAAGTCTGTGTAATGGTTGCTTGTTGGTTCATATACAGTGACAAAGTCTATGTAATGGTTGCTTGTTGGTCCATATACAGTGACAAAGTCTGCGTAATGGTTGCTTGTTGGTCCATATACAGTGACACAGTCTGTGTAATGGTTGCTTGTTGGTTCATATACAGTGACAAAGTCTATGTAATGGTTGCTTGTTGGTCCATATACAGTGACACAGTCTGTGTAATGGTTGCTTGTTGGTTCATATACAGTGACAAAGTCTATGTAATGGTTGCTTGTTGGTCCATATACAGTGACACAGTCTGTGTAATGGTTGCTTGTTGGTTCATATACAGTGACAAAGTCTATGTAATGGTTGCTTGTTGGTCCATATACAGTGACACAGTCTGTGTAATGGTTGCTTGTTGGTTCATATACAGTGTCAAAGTCTATGTAATGGTTACTTGTTGGTCCATATACAGTTACACAGTCTGTGTAATGGTTGCTTGTTGGTTCATATACAGTGACAAGTCTATGTAATGGTTGCTTGTTGGTTCATATACAGTGACAAAGTCTATGTAATGGTTGCTTGTTGGTCCATATACAGTGACACAGTCTGTGTAATGGTTGCTTGTTGGTTCATATACAGTGACAAAGTCTATGTAATGGTTGCTTGTTGGTCCATATACAGTGACACAGTCTGTGTAATGGTTGCTTGTTGGTTCATATACAGTGACAAAGTCTATGTAATGGTTACTTGTTGGTCCATATACAGTGACACAGTCTGTGTAATGGTTGCTTTTTGGTTCATATACGGTAACAAGTCTATGTAATGGTTGCTTGTTGGTCCATATACAGTGACAAAGTCTGCGTAATGGTTGCTTGTTGGTCCATAGTGAGATACAAATTCTCTCTATTGGCTGCTTGTTGGTCCATATACAGAGACAAATACTCTCGGCTGCTTGTTGGTCCATATATAGTAACAAAATCTCTCTGTTGGCTGTTTGTTAGTTCATATACATAGACAACATCTCTCTGTTTGCTGCTTCTTGGTCCATATACAGTGACAAAATCTATGTAATTGTTGCTTGTTGGTCCATATGCAGAGGTATAGTCTTTCTAATGACAGTTTGATGGCTCATATACAGAAGTATAGTCTTTCTAATGACAAAATATTTTGCCCCATGTACAGAGACAGTCTCCCCATTGGTGGCTTGTTAGTCCATATTCAGAGGCAAGGTTTCTCTTTTTGCCTGTTTGGTGGCCGTTATACTGTGGCAATATCTCTATATTATCTACTTTTGACCCATTTACAGTTTTAGTTCTCTTAAATTGCTGCTTGTTGACCAATATACGTTTGCAAAGTCTATAATGGCTGTTTATTGGTTCGTACACATAGGCATGGTCTTTTTAATGGTTGCTTGTTGGTACATAACCGGCAGCAACGTCTCACCTGTGGCTATTTCTGGCCCATATATTGACAAAATCTCTTTATGCCTGTTTAGTGGCCCATATACAGAATCAAAGTTCTCATACCGAGGCAAATCTCTTATCTCTGTTAGTTACCTTTTGTCTGATATGCAGCGGCAAAGACTTTCTAATGGACGCTTTCTGTCATCTGCATAGAGGCATATTCTTTTTACTGGCTTTTTGTTAGACCATACAAAGAGGTAGAGTCTTTATGGTTGCTTGTTGATCAATGCACAGTGCCATAGTCTCTCCATTCGCTGATTTAGGCCCATTTACAGTGGCAAAGACTCTGTAATGGCTACCTTTGGGCGTATATACAGAAGCAAAGTCTCCCTAACAGCTGTTCGTTAGCCCACAAACAGAGTAAAATTCGCTTAGATGACAGCTCGTTGGTGCATAACACAGACAAACTCTCTCAAATATTGTTTGTTCGCCCATATGCAGTTGCAAAGTCTTTCTAATGGCTGCTTATTGGCCCACACACATTGGCAAAGTCAGATGGGTGCTTGTTGGCCAACACACAGTGGCAAAGCCGCTCTGATGGGTGCTTGTTGGCCAACACACAGTGGCAAAGCCGCTCTGATGGCTGCTTGTTGATCCATACGCAGAGGCAGAGTCTCTCAAGTGGCTTCTTATTGGTCCATACACATAGTCAGTCTCTCTATAGCTGTTTGTTGGTCCATATACAGAGTAAGAGTCCCTCTAATGCCTTCGTATTAGTCCATACCCAGAGGTAGTCTCTCTATGGCTGCTTGTTGGCCCTTCCACAAAGGCAGAATCTCTCTAATGGTTGCTTGTGGGTCCATGCACAGTGGCTGCTTGTTGGTCCATGCACAGCGGCAGAGACTCTTTAATGGCTATGTTATGGCTCATACATAGAGGGAGAGTCTTTCAAAGGGTTGCTTGATGGTCCGTACACGAAGGCTAATGCTGTTTTTAGAGCCTTGTCAAGAAATAAGAAAGCAGTTCTGTTTATTTCCTTCTCCTCCTATTCTTCATCCTTCCAAATGATGTTTGTTCCTCGTACCTCAAACAGTACTAGATTCAATACGCTCTACAGTGCACTTTGGAATGTTGGCTATGGCAGGGCTAATGGTATTGCACAAATTGTTTTCCCGGTAAAGAAATTATGTAAACGTCAAAGGTGATAACAGAAAAGATAGGAATTCTGGTTTTGACAAAACAAAGTATTTTCTCCACATCCTTGCCATTTTGCAGAAGAACAATCGTGAGATAATGGCTGTTCAGAGAGGGAAGCCTGTCTTGATTACCAAAACTAAATACCCTGATCTGTTTGATGTTTGCTGTTATATGGTAGTAATGTCAGTTGTAACATCCTTCACATCCAGGTGCTACACAGGACTTCTTAGTGTCAGACTCAAGTGTAGAAGTCTTGAGAAGTGTTAATAGCTAGATGATGCAGACAGACTGATCATCAGATTACGTTACTCGTCAAACAATACTCTTGCTGGCATAAGCTGTTTCACCTCAGGGTTTGGCGCAGTGTGATGTATAGCTCACCTGGTCATTGACCAGCTTAGCTTTAAGGGACTACCTGTTATCTGTCGTCCGTCTGTCTGTTATTTGTTTTTTTGTGTTACTTCTCCTAAACTACTTAGAGGATTTCTATGAAACTTTACACATTCATCCCATGGTCTAGTTGGTCTTAAATGAAAATGGTTCTGCTCAAAATACCAATATGGCTGCCACGGCAGCCATTTTTAAATGCGCTACTCCTCCTGTGTGGATGGTCGTATCGAATAGGAGTTACATTAAAAGACTTCTTATGATGTCCAGTTGGTCATAAATAAAAATGGTGCCCATCTGACGTCCATATGGCCGCGGCAGCAACATTATTGAAATGTTATTATCGCTTTTCCAACTAAACAGAAAGTCGTATCGACATGGGGGTTTATGATGTCTAGTTGGCCCTAAATGAAAACGCTTCCGTCTAAGCAGCCAGTATTGCCACCACTTCGGCCCATGTTGAAATCTTGTTATCGCTGCCCCACCTGAATTATCTAATTTTGATCCTAAATGAAAATGGCGCCAGTATGACATCTAATATTGCCACCACAGCAGCCATCTTGAAAGTCTTGTTATAGCTACTCCCCTTGAAAAGAATGTCCTACCAGCATAGTGATTTCGCCGAAAGATTTCATATGGTATCTAGCTGGCTCTAAGTAAAAATTGCGCTTTGATATCCAGTATGGTATCTAGCCTTGATATCCAGTATGGTATCTATCCTTGATACCCAGTATGGTATCTAGCCTTGATATCCAGTATGGTATCTAGCTGGGTCTAAATAACAATTGCGCCTTGATATCCAGTATTACAGCCACAGATGTCAGTTTTAAAATCCTATCACTACTCTTCCAAGGTGGAAGGTCTAATCAATGATGGGTTTTCACTAGATGATATTTTTCTAATATCTAGTTGGTACTAAACAGAATTGGTACTAATGTGATATCAGGTATGGCCAACACAGAATTAATCTTGAAAATCTAGATTTCTCTACTTCTCCTGTATTTAAAGTCATATCAGTATAGGGGTTTCACTAGAAGACTCTTATAGCCTGTTGGATCTCAGTAAAAATATTGCTGATTGAAAATCTTGTCACGAATTCTCCTGAACTGGTTATCATATCAACTTGAGGTTTTCACTAAAAGTCATCTTTCCCATCTATTTGTCCTAAATGGAAAAGGTACCTATCTTTTAACAAATGTGATTCAAACGATGGCTACTTTTAAACTCTTATTTCTGTAGAATATCAGAGATGTTGTTTTTTTTTCTTCTTCAACATTTAGCTGTTAAAATGAAGGAATGGTCTTACTGTGAATTCCTGGAGATTCTTTTCGGTTATTAGAACATCATTCCCTTCGAGAGAATTTCTTATGACCAGTCTAACGTCATAACAAACCAATGCGTGATCTTGGAGAGTTCAAGAGATAAATTATACAGTTTATTGTCTCCTGTTTCCGTTTCGATATGTAAGGTTATTGAAAATATAATCCAGAAAAAGCAATTACCAACATATTGGTGGACCAAAATGACATACAGCGCCAGCTGATAACCTCATATTTGCGGACCAATGGGAGGGTAGTATTCCATTCAGCGCATTTTGCTTGCATATTAAGTTAGAGCGATCAAGGCCAAGTCTGGAGGTTACGTTGGAAACGGGCTGCCATTCTTCATAGAATAGGAAGTCAAATTGGATTGGATAGTCTCAGCTGTCGAATAGCTAAGCTGAACATAAGTGCTAAATTATTACGGTGTGTGACTTGTAGCTTGAAATATCGGTGTTGATTCTTCAACAGGTCGCAGGACAAAGATGGTGCCGTCCCTTGTTATATATTAGATAAATGTTATGAAAGGATACGATCCCCAGTGGTTATCAATACAGGTTTGGGGACTGGTTTATCCGATTACAAACAGACATAAGTGGATTTTACAGAAAATTCAATCATTTTATTTACAGTAATGTATACTTTAGTCAATGTTTAAAACTACCCTTTTGCAATTTGAATCTTTTTAAGTGATGGATGTTTGAAAAAAAATGCAGTTTTCGGTTGTATTGGAATAGATGAATTCAGGGTTACAACTTTGTTTTCTTTATAAGATAGATTTTAATACTTTTGCATTTGCCGTTTTTTATAGTGTGATAGGAAATGTTTACTTTATGCATGTAAATTTCAAATGCTTCATGTATATAGCATTTGATTTTGTAATTAAATACCATTATTATTGATAAATATTCTACCTGAGACGTTGCTATCTTGACTTACAGCTGATTAGTCTTATTTCTTTAGAATTAAAAGTTTGAAATGAAAACAAACTAATTTTAGTTGTTTCCTCATACCAACATAATGCAGTTCAACAAATAAAAGTTAAGATTTCTATTCCGTAAATTGAATAACGTGACTTGCAAATTTATATGAATTTTCAGACTACTTTCTTGTGATATATTTCCATACTCAGACTTATTTCTTGTGATACATTTCCATACTCAGACTTTTTTCTTGTGATACATTTCCATACTCAGACTTATTTCTTGTGATACATTTCTATACTCAGACTTATTTCTTGTGATACATTTCCATGCTCAGACTTATTTCTTGTGATACATTTGCATACTCAAACTTATTTCTTGTGACACATTTCCATACTCAGACTTTTTTCTTGTGACACATTTCCATACTCAGACTTATTTCTTGTGATACATTTCCATACTCAGACTTATTTTTTGTGATACATTTCCATACTCAGACTTTTTTCTTGTGATACATTTCCATACTCAGACTTATTTCTTGTGATACATTTCCATACTCAGACTTATTTCTTGTGACACATTTCCATGCTCAGACTTATTTCTTGTGATACATTTGCATATTCAAACTTATTTCTTGTGATACATTTCCATACTCAGACTTTTTTCTTGTGACACATTTGCATACTCAGACTTATTTCTTGTGATACATTTCCATACTCAGACTTATTTCTTGTGACACATTCCCATACTCAGACTTATTTCTTGTGATACATTTCCATACTCAGACTTATTTCTTGTGACACATTTCCATACTCAAACTTATTTCTTGTGACACATTTCCATACTCAGACTTATTTCTTGTGATACATTTGCATACTCAGACTTTTTTCTTGTGATACATTTCCATACTCAGGCTTATTTCTTGTGATACATTTCCATACTCAGACTTATTTCTTGTGATACATTTCCATACTCAGACTTATTTCTTGTGATACATTCTGTGGTTTCGTACAAGGTCATGTATCTGATTCAAATTTTATGGAAGAGTCATGAAATAGAAATAGCTTTTGATTGAAAAATATATGTTTTATAAGCTAAATACTAATTCCATTAAGTAATGTTCATATGTGAACTTGAAAAAACGAATTCCATCCTGGAAATTAAATGGAAATGTTTCTTTGAAAGGTGTAGGAATAGGGTTAGGGGTAGGGTTAGTGTGGGGATCATTGTCAGAACAAATACTGTGATTTTAGAAGCTATTGACTCAGAAAAAGAACATAATGTGTTCACATTTTTTAAGATGTGTGAGGGTTTGAAGCAAATTTGTGTTAACCAGTCAGATTGTGTTAACCAGTCAGATTGTGTTAACCAGTCCAATTGTGTTAACCAGTCAGATTGTGTTAACCAGTCAGACTGTGTTAACAAGTCCAATTGTGTTAACCAGTCAGATTGTGTTAACCAGTCAGATTGTATTAACCAGTCTAATTGTGTTAACCAGTCAGATTGTGTTAACCAGTCAGATTGTGTTAACCAGTCCAATTGTGTTAACCAGTCAGATTGTGTGAACCAGTCAGGTTATGAAATCAAATTTTATCTTTGCTCAAGCATTTAGAATTTATTGCCTTTTTTCAGAAATAAATTTGGCAGTGTGAAGGAAGAAAAACATTGTTTTGATAACTAAAAATGCATATAATTGGTTGTAGAAAAAAGTAGTTATTCAAACATTTTGGTGGATATAATAATATATGTCGCTCATCTCTTTAATGGTTAATACAAATGGCCAGGAAGTAATACAACCATTTATTGGTCTGCACAAATGGCTTTTGGCAGGTTAAGAAGAATCTTGTTAAAGACATCAAACACAAGAAGAGAAGGCTCTTTTTCATTAGGGAAGGTGTTATTAGTGTTGAGCATATGAAAGAAGAGAGAAAACAAAGACTTAGCTTGTGATATCTCAGATGAGAAAACAATTTGCCCCAAATTAGAGGCAAACAATTAGGGGAAATTGTGGTTTGAAATTCTTGGTGCAAGGAATTATTTGGTGTGTTTTTTTACTCATCTTCTTCCTCTTAGTGTTGGCATAGGATGCTCTGGCTGCAAATTAGGAGTACTTGGTGCAGGCCGATATATATATCTATCTAGTGCTGGATATAGCAGGTCAAGTGATGTTAGGTTAATCTTGTCTTGTCTGGTTCAAGTGATGCCGCTGTGTTGGGATCTGCATACGCAGATCCGGATATTTCACACAGACAATGTGTGTGAAATTCTTTTTGGAAACCTACCTTACCAATGCGAAGGAATACTGATATCAAAACAGGATTTCTTTGTAATGGTTGGTTTGTAAAGGTATGCAAATAAAACAAAATATATAAATTACCAAGGTATCATCACAATATAATAAACAAACATGAAATTGCAATATGAAAGTGGCTTGAAATAACTATATCTGTATATTTTTGTTTATATATATATATATATATATCTTTTTTCTTTCTTTCGATCTGCATGTTTACTTTACCTAAGGAGCTGTGTTAAGATCCAAATGAACATGCTAAATTTTTTAACAAATTTGTCATTGCAAAGTACATCACGAAGTATATTATTTAATATTGTAACGAGAAATATCCCCCCCCCCCCATGAAACTTTATTATAACAAATCAGGTCACATGATCAAAAACTAATTTAATTATATTGATAATTACCATTTTTACAGCCTGAAAATGGAAGTCTAGGGCTAAGAAATACTTTTGCAGACATATATGTTTTTTTTTTCTCCAAGAAATGTATAAGCCCTCATTTCCACATTGCTGGCTACTGTAATAGTAAGAATGTGGGCAAATATGACACACAATGTTCATGTCTGTTTTAGGATACCGGCTACATGTTTGACCTATTAAGAGATGGTGATGACAAATTACTTTGCAGATATACTTAAAATACTATACATGTTGATATCAATGGAACATTTTGTGTACCATTATTCAGCAATATTTGTTAACCTGGTGTCATGTTGGTATCGGATTTCTGCTCCATGTACAACATTTCTCAAAATATCTGCCACTCATGGCAGTTAAAAATCCACTAATTACCTCTTATAAATATTGACAATATATCATGGCAGTTAAAAATGCACTAATTACCTCTTATAAATATTGACAAAATATATGGAGAGCTTTGGATATCTGTAATTAAGAATATATCTCCAATGGGTCACTTTTCACAGCTACTGACAATATTAATTTTTATAATAGCTCTCTAGTGAAGTGTTTGTATGTCCATTTCTGTCCATTCATTTGATTGCTACACCCAAAACATTTGGACCCCATTTTACCTACACTCAAAAAAATGGTATCGGACTGCATCTCAAGTGGAGCAAGTGAGCCACAAAATGTAGGTAACTGTAGCTTAGTTTTGTGATTGAAAGTATTTTTTTTGGCTGTATTTTCAATACAATCTCGATATCTGGAATCCTATTTCACGTACACTTATGAAATGATACATGGATGTGTGCATGCATCTTAAGGAGATTAACAACTCAGTCAGTGTGACTTAATTTTTCATGTTTATTTGTATTTTCGTCCATACTAGTCTTTATTTATTGGCTACTTCAAAATGTACTTCTGTTATGAGAAAACACACACACAGAGGCATGCATGCACATGCGCATATGTGTGTGCATGTGTGGAAATCAACATTTCAGTTCATTATGCATTCCTTTCAGAGAGCACATGTTTGCTATTTACGGTTTACGTAATTTATATACCTGATTTGGCAATTCCTTTATCATTAGGTTTGGGAATGTATTTAGGATCTATTTATTCTATTGCTATTTTTTCATAGTATGTTCAGTTTATGATCTATAGACTTATTTTATCAACTGCAAAACTTTGAAACATTTTGAGTTTGAATGCTTAACTTTGGTGGTCTGATACTATTGGAAGTGATAATCTTTTACACATGAAAAAATATCCTCTTTTAATTTGCTGTCATGTCTTAGTTGACAAAAATAAACCAAAACAACCCAACCTAATCTATAATAATTTACTGTTGCATGCCTTGGTTGACAAAATAAAGTTTTGAAAGAACCTGTATTGAACTCTTTTCTATTTTTCGCTGAACATGCAAAACAACGGTCTGCATGCAAAAACTTTTGTTCATTTTGGTAAGATGGGAATAGAACATACATTGTTACATTTTGCAACTTAAGAAAAAAATCAAATCAACAAGCAATGTTTTGTAGTAATTATTGTTCATAAAATTTCATAATTGGACCAAATTTCATAAATTATTTTTATCAGTTTACTTTATATGGACATGTAGTAAATAAAATGGGTGATATCAACATTTTCTTCATTGCTTTACCTATTTATATTGTCCAAAATTTAACTACTAAACTGTTACAGTTGTTTATATATATATATATATATATATATATATATATATATATATATATATATATATATATATATATATATATATATATATATATATATATATATATATATATAAAGCATAAAAAGCAAGCTGAAAAGAGAGATAGAAAGAAGGAGAAACAAAAACATATATATATATATATATATATATATATATATATATATATATATATATATATATATATATATATATCTGGACAGTGCTTTGTTTTTGGCAGATATTCAGAACTAAATATTGGAAAATACAATGTATCAATTACAAAAATTCATTGAAAGTAATGTTATGAACGTTAATGTGCATGGTGCATCTATTTAATGAACGGTTCACACTTTCTCCATAGATTCATCTGGGTTTTATGTTGAGTTTTATTTTTTTGGGGGGGGGGACAAAATCATGACATGGCAAGCTGCCATGCCAATCTTTTTGTTTTTCAACAGATCCTATAAGACTGCTGCAGTAAGACATATATGGGTTTTTATTATTGTGACTTGAAAGATAACAGCTATAAATCAAGGAATAACAGATAAAATGTGAACTATATACTCTATACTACAACAGGTAAAAGCAGCAGTTACTAGCATCATTTATATCCATTAGGCACAACCCCTTTGGCTAAAGGCTGAAGCTGTGTAGAAGAGAAGAGGCCCGAGTTCTTTGTGATAACCAGATAAATGTTTTGTTCTTACATTTGTTTTTCAGACATTTGTGTGCCATACCTGCAAAAAAGATAAAGTTGCAAGCATTATGCTTATATGTGTTTCTAGCTTACAAACATTCCTAGAAGCAGCTGTAAGCTTTGCGCTTGTATATGTTTTTCTAGCTCATAAACACAACTATAAGCAGCAGCCTTTGTCAGACTTCACCAAAGCAAACATTGGAAAAGATTTTTCACTGTAAAGTGTATCTAGCAAAAATGAAACACCCATAAACTCTTTCTGACATAATTACAAATACAGCTGGGAATGGTCCTAGACTGGTAGAACGTTTTCTTTTGACTTGTAATTCTACAACATGTTGATGAAGCAGATGGATTACCAGTCTGTGCACTGGGTTACATTTTGAGGTAAAGCATTTGTGTGAGTATGGTGCTAGTCTGAAAAATTAATGTCATTAGCAGTTAGATTCCAAAATATATGTGGTCTGCTAATACACTTGCCTGCTTCAGCTAAGTTCTGCCTTGATTTGATTTCCGTGATTTATCTATGTATTCACTACATAATTAATATTGTATGGTGTTTCCTATTGCACTAGTTTATAAGTAGGGTAGCCAGGTCGTGTTTATTTTGGTTGTTTTTAAAAACATATTATAAATTTAATGTGATTATTTTACCATGGGAGAAATGTACTATGATCAGCAATGAGAAACAGTGACAGTCGGATGACTGGAAACAGATATTTTCTTTTTGCATAATGAATTCAGATGTACTCAAGTGGTTGAAAGAATTGAAAAAAAAAAACAATTTTTTCTGCTATATTTGAATATGCACTGGCAGAAGTGCTGAATTCTGCTCAGATCTTAAGTACGATGTTCAAGTTACTTTTAGTGCCATATCTCAGTATCAAAATTGCTTTCTAATTCTGCTTTGTCTCCCATTTAGTTTAAGATATTGAAAAGGATAATCTTTAAAGTATAGTATCATGGTGTGATACATTGCAGTATCATGGTGTGCTACATTGTAATAGCATGGTGTGATATATTAAAAACTGACTTGAAAAGAAATATTTTTGGTGACTACCTGTTATTAAGGGCCATAATCTTAATACATGGCTTGGTTTTGCTCTAGATATATTTGTGTTATTCATTGGTAATTATTTGTCATTTCATAACAAGACCATACGTGTAACTTGGCACGTTCCTGGTGTACGCACTATGAATGTCCTGGCAAAGGAGATGGGGATAATCTTAGAACTTTAAAATATGGTAGTTTGTTTTGCCTTAACTACCCTCATGCATCTGTACATATGCTTTGCTACGCATCTGGATACAACCACCTGTATCATGAGACTACTTTTATTTAGGCAATGCAGATTCGTGTGTGTGTGTGTGTGTGTGTGTGTGTGTGTGTGTGTGTGTGTGAAGTAAGCCTTTACCAGCTAGGTGACCAATATTACAAGTTAAACTTTATTTTTAATACAAATTATTATCTGTGTGCCAATATCTTTGTGTGATAAAAGGTGTAAGTATATGGGCATGTCCAATATCTTTGTGCGATACAGTGTGTAAGTATATGGGCTTGTCCAATATCTTTGTGACAAAATGTGTAATTATATGGACATGTCCAATATCTTCGTGTGATAAAAGGTGTAAGTATATGGGCATGTCCAATATCTTTGTGACAAAATGTGTAATTATATGGACATGTCCAATATCTTCGTGTGATAAAAGGTGTAAGTATATGGGCATGTCCAATATCTTTGTGATAAAATGTGTAATTATATGGACATGTCCAATATCTTTGTGTGATAAAAGGTGTAAGTATATGGACATGTCCAATATCTTTGTGTGATAAAATGTGTAATTATATGAACATGTCCAATATCATTGTGTGATAAAAGGTGTAAGTATATGGGCATGTCCAATATCTTTGTGTGATAAAATGTGTAATTATATGGACATGTCCAATATCTTTGTGACAAAATGTGTAATTATATGGACATGTCCAATATCTTCGTGTGATAAAAGGTGTAAGTATATGGGCATGTCCAATATCTTTGTGATAAAATGTGTAATTATATGGACATGTCCAATATCTTTGTGTGATAAAAGGTGTAAGTATATGGACATGTCCAATATCTTTGTGTGATAAAATGTGTAATTATATGGACATGTCCAATATCTTTGTGTGATAAAAGGTGTAAGTATATGGGCATGTCCAATATCTTTGTGACAAAATGTGTAAGTATATGGGCATGTCCAATATCTTTGTGTGATAAAATGTGTAATTATATGGACATGTCCAGTATCTTCGTGTGATAAAAGGTGTAAGTATATGGGCATGTCCAATATCTTTGTGTGATAAAATGTGTAAGTATATGGGCACGTTGTCCTCATTAAGATTATCATTAAGATTTCCATAATCATATACTGATCTTACATTAAGATTTCCATAATCATATACTGATATTACATTTGATTTCCATAATCATATACTGATCTTACATTTATTAACACTAATAATATTTTTAGTTACATTCTAAATTTTGTTTGTTTTCACTGACTTTAATTCTGCTACAAAGTAGTACATAGCTTTATTTATTTAAAAAGATATCTGAACAATATAACTTGTGACTACAAATATGTTCCTTGGATGTTTCTTTGGCATGACTCAGAAGATATGAACCATAAGCTGGATAATGATTCTGTCTTCAGATTGCTTATTAACCATCTTTATTAAACGTTTTGCTGGTTTTCTCAAAAGCTTTTGCTACACATAAAAACTTAACCACACAAATTCACTTTTTGATTTAATTGACTCCACATTTCCCTGCTGAAGAGAACTCTGAGAGTGCAAGTAGAATTGGCATAAACTCACCATCTTGTAGATTAGATGGAGGAAGTTTGGGTTAATTAGATGACGTGTGCACGTAAAGTGTGCAACCTATACTCTACACATTCAAACCAGAAACATTTCGAGAAATTACCAGTTTTCTGATGTTCTACATTTTTGTGGACTTCTGTTTTCTGCCTCATTAAGAGCTTACAAGTTGACGAGGTTTTTTCATGCATCTGGGATTGGATTCCATTTTGTTTGGAAGTAGATACAAAAAAGAAAAGAATCTGCTTCAGATATGCACGAATATTCCATGCTTGGAAATTAATGTTGGACATAGAAAACCAAATCCAGGGGTCTAGTTGTGGTGTAATTTGCTTCGAAGAAAAGTTAAATAAAAACGTATGTGTCTTTGAATATATAAATGTGATTTAGGGAGGCAATAATTAATGTATTTCCAATGCAAGGTTTGAAACAGCTAATATATCCTTCCATTGCAGTTCTGATTCTTGAACAGTATTAATAAATTAATCCTGTTGGATGGAATAAAATGTTTTGTTGGTAAAAAAAAGATATCATTAAAATACTTTCTATAATTATACAAGGTTCAGTTGTTCCTCACTATAATAATGTAATTATACATGGTTCATTTGTCCCCACTATATTGCTGTATATATATATATATATATATATATATATATATATATATATATATATATATATATATATACAACGATTATTGTCCCCATTATAATCCTATAATTATACAAGGTTCCATTGTCCCTTAATATAATACTGTAATTATGTGGGGTTCAGTTGTCCATCACTATAAATGTTGTTATTATATGCGGTTCATTTATCACTAAATATAATATTGCAATTATACATGGTTCAGTTATCACTAAATATAATACTGTAATTATACATGGTTCAGTTATCACTAAATATAATGTAATTATACATGGTTCAGTTATCACTAAATATAATGTAATTATACATGGTTCAGTTATCACTAAATATAATATTGTAATTATACATGGTTCAGTTGTCACTGAATACAATACTATAATTATACATGGTTCAGGTGTCCTTCATTATTAATGCTGTAATTATACATGGTTCAGTTGTCACTGAATACAATACTATAATTATACATGGTTGAGTTGTCATTCATTATTAATAATGTAATTATACATGGTTTAGCTGTCATTCACTATTAATACTGTAATTATCCATGGTCCAGTTGCCCATCACTATACTGCTGTAAGTATATAAAGTTCAGTTGGCCATCAATATAATACTGGAATTATACAAGGTTCATTGTTCTTCATTGTAATTGTACGTGGGTTATGTTGCCCTTCACTATAATGGTGTAGTGTTACACGGTTCAGTTGCCTTTACTATGATGCTGTTTCTACATGGTTAAAAGCTTATTCAGTATAATGTAATTATAAAAGTTTGAGGTCCCTCACTATGATGCTATGATTATGCAAAATTGAATGGTCCCTCGATAATAATACCCTAAATGGAAAACATACAGTTTCTTAATTTTTTAAAATGATGCTGTCTTATATTGGGTTATTTTCAAAATCAAATTTTATCCACATCCTTTTAATGGGATCCATAACCATACCAGTGCTGTATGAGGGAATACACTATACTGAGGGGTTTAATAGCGAGGGATCACATTCTTTATTGAGAAATCTCCACTACAGCTTTCAAGAGGTGGTAATGGTTTGTTAGTGTTTATTTATAGATCAATTTCTTTTTTTTTAAAAGACAACAAAAACATAAAATCTCGTATCATCACTGAATTTGTAGTGTTGTTACCGTATAAATTAGAACATAACGTACTGGTTATCATGCATCTATTTCTGTTGGAATTTTTGTGTGTGTTCCGTACCTGAAAGATTAAGGTATAAGATATTATTTGCCAAGTGGATTGTTGTGCATTTTACGAGTATTCGATATGTTAGGGTTTGTCCCCAAAACATGGATCATGGTGTTCTGTTGCTCGTAGAGCAAGGAGCTGCAATTTTCTGCATGGTTTACAGTGACTGGGTTCTGGTCTGGTAATGGTGAGCACTACCACTATATCCCATGTGTGAGACATTCCAGTTTTGTTTTACACAGAATAACAGAGATTTTAGTATGCATAGAGGCAAGTCCACACATGAATCCAGTTGTGAACTCTCATGCCATGGAGAGTTTTCATACATCAAAGACACCTGACATATTTTATTCTTTCCTCTCAAGACATCAAATTAGAAGTATGTTACGTATAAGAAAGTCAAGATTGAGTTTGAATGTACATGCAGACAAGCAAGAGTCAAAGATTGTGGCAGGTTTTGTTTCATGGGAAGCTGCAGCCTTTAATTCATTGTAATATCTTTCTAGACCATATATTATCATAGACTCCTGACTAGGGAAGAAGACCAGTTTTATTCCGTTTTCTACATCCCATCAGTGTAAAATCAAAAACCTCAAGCGTCTTGTTAAAAGCTTTAGATAACAGGAGAAAATCTCTCCTTCATTTACACGAGGTGGTCTCTGCAATGGTATGGTTCAAGGAAGAACTATTGCCAATTATACATAACACTGGTGGTCTATTAATGTATATTAATTGAAGTACACTGGTTTGTGCTAATGCATTTAATTTCACTTGTAATATTAACATGTGATTGTTTGGATAATCATACGTGATCAATGCAGAATTATTGTTCTTAAAAGACTTCACGAATAGGAAGATGTATTCGGTATTTTACAGGTAAACTAAGACATTAAAAATGATTAAATAGTTTCTAAGGACAGTATCGAGAATACTTTTTAAAAGAAGTGGAAAGGATGTTTGTTTGTTCAAATATATTAAAAATGATCAACAGTGATTTTTCTCCTAATGGGGTTAGAGATGACATGATCATATCTCTTATATCCTTAAATACATGCTTACCATTAATGTTACGGATATATATGTGTGTTATGGCACGTTAGCATAATACTGACTATATGTTGGCAATTAATTGTTGATTTTTAAACATGTTAAAATGAAGTATATAAAATCTCATGACTCTGATCGTTGAAATTCAGGAGTAAGTTTGGATATTGGAGGAGTTTTTATACACTAAATAGCACACTTATGGAAGAAGCATGTCAGAGTGAATGTCATCACTTTTTGTGCACTTATTCTTCGGTATGAAGAGAAATGAGAAGATGACAATGTCGGCTCCACTTAAATGTATATCGCTTAATTGCATATGTCGCTTAATTGCATATATCGCTTAATTGCATATATCGCTTAATTGCATAGATCGCTTAAGGCTCAAAATTCAAAAGTATGAATTTTCATTTGGGCACTTGGAACCCGAGTTCAGATTTTGCAGTCGGATTGTTACATTGACTACTTCGCCTGATCAGACTGTTCCTTGACTACGTGGCAAGGTCAGTTTTATGACTACGTTGTCTGGTCATATTTTTCATGACTATGGGGGCCTTGTCACATCGTTTCGTCAATGTACCAATAATTTACCGAATTCAGGCGGAAATAACATAAGCGCCATCTGTATGGGTGAGTATGCGTATATGCTTGTATTGCATATTTTATGAGTTTTTGACAAATATCAGTGGGAGAAAAATTATGTGACCTCAGTGGCGATATCACTTTTGGAACTACTTTCTTTTTTTTCCATTTAGAATTTGTTTGTCCTTTTACGTTATTCAGACCTACATTTCCATATTTAGGCCGATTTCATTTTGCATTTTCTTTTCCTTTTCTCTTACCTCCTATCAGGATGAACAGATCTTAAAACGCATCAAGACTGTTGACACTCTAGTATATATTTATGTAATCAATGAGAAGGCGCCATAGCGAATGCATAGAAATGAATCAAACAACAAAAAGTGGGCGTCAAGTATTACAATTTTCTATAATTAGTTTACCAGATCAATCATGGAAACTATCAGTGACTGATCTTTTTACATGGCCTGTTGCTACTTGATATTGTGTGTCACCCATACAGGGTTCGAACCCCGGTTTTGTCATACCAAAGACTTATATAAATTATATTAACAGCTGCCTCGCCAGACGTTCTGCATTAAGAGGTAGGCGTTAGGACTGGTCGGCCTGGTGTCAGGATAACGTGTCTGGGTGGGGCATCATGCTACATGTTTTTTGCGTGATGCCCCAGTGCTAGACATCACTATAAACTGCCACACTGCAGACATCGTAGTGATATGACTGAAAAATTGTTAAAGCTACATTAGAAATCCAAGTCACACACGCACACACACACAGACACGCACAAACACTCACCCATACAATATACCTGTTGCACTCAACGAAAAAGAGTACACATTTTAACGAAAAGTTCTTGATTACATACAGTATAAGCATTGTCTAAGTAGCGATTTAACTGTCGTCACAATCATGTCATAAAAAACATGGAAAATTCCGGCATTGATTAGTATCGACTGCAAATTCGAAATTTGGATTTTAATAGACTACATAGCCGACAACACAAAATAATTCACGTTTGAATTCAGAAATAAGTAATATTAGAAATCAACATACTTATAAGGTACGTCTCAATCACTAAACTATGCTTTTCAGTAATGTTGAGTGCTGAGACTTGTTGGGTAGTCCCGTCAAGTTTCTACAGGACCTACGAACCAACAATGTACATTGTTTCGATCCGCGCAAGAATTCTGTTAACGAAAAGGACAAATATTCTGTGTGAAAACAGCCTTTAATTCATAAAATACACAGTTTGAAGTATTATATATACAATCAAAATTTTTATATAAAAAAAGGATATCAATGTCCCAAAACTATTTTTGGAACGTCTGTTTATCGATGTGGTAATGAAGCCTTTAGTTTCTTTGACATAGAAAGAAGAAAGAAATCCATGCAAATCGAAGGCGAGTGCCTTAAAATATATAAAAAATAGCAAATGAACTTTACTTTGAGTAGATATAAGGGACTAGTTTGCTCATGAAGTGGAAACGTAGATATCCGTTATCCTTTTTCATCCAGTCTCTCAACACTTCGATCAGGACTGACGTTATCAGTCGATGAAATGATCATAGATTGGTTTATCCAACTTTGTCAGAATGATTTTTAAAAAAACTTTTACATAAAGGAAGGTCTGTTTGGACCATTAATTAATGTATTCCATTATCTCTTTTATTGCTAAGGATATCTATGGCACTTTTAGTCTGCTCTGAATTGCAGAAGTTTCGTTTACATATACACAATGTAACCTGTAACGCTAGCTATTTGCAGTAGGTTACCACATTCGGTTTACTTTTAGGCTTATCCGTTGTACTTTGGTAATTCTCATCTTAAGCAGTTTGGAAGCTGGCTCAGATAAAGTGTATACACATGAGGGAATAATTGTTGTCACGACTTTATAAAATTAACGAAACTCTTTGGATCGAAATAGAGGAAATAATTTCTTTAGTTGATTGTATAATGACTTCTAATTCGTGATACATTGATGATACATTAAATCTGTTTATTAATTCGCTGTCTTTCAAACATTTTTTTCATGCACGTTTTGAGTATGCTTGAAAATGATTACATATTATATGGTAAAAAAGACTAAAAAAGACAGTAGAAAATTTGGGATCACTAACAGTATGGCCAGTATGACCTTGAAAATGCAATCTTCAGTATGGCCAGTATGACCATGGATAATACATCCTACAATATGACCATTATGACCATGGATAATGCACCCTACAGTATGGCGAGTAAGGCCATAGACAATCCATCTTATGGTATGGTCAGTATAACCATGGACAATGCATCCTACAGTATGACCAGTATGACCGTGGACAATGCATTCTACATTATGCCCAGTATGACCATGGACGATGCATTCTACATTATGCCCAGTATGACCATGGACGATGCATCCTACAGTTTGGCGAGTATGGCCATAGACAATCCATCTTATGGTATGCCCAGTATGGCCATCGATAATACATCCTACAGTATGGCCAGTATGACCATGGATAATGCACCATACAGTATGGCCAGTATGACCATGGACGATGCACCCTACAGTATGCCCAGTATGGCCATCGATAATACATCCTACAGTATGGCCAGTATGACCATGGATAATACATCCTACAGTATGGCCAGTATGACCATGGATAATACATCCTATAGTATGGCAAGTAAGACCATGGATAATGTACCATACAGTGTGCCCATTGTGACAATAATCAATACACTCTACCTGAGGGCCTTTATTTTTTAACGCTTTTATGAGCATTTTGAGTGTACTAACAGTCACAGCACACAAATAACATTTTCTGCTGATTGTAAAGTTATAATATTTACAAAATGATAACAAAATTCTCAGTATAACAATTAGAGTAAGAAAAAATGTTTTGCTGATGGCTAATGAAAATATTAAAAGATACCAAATTCAGAAACAATAATGTTGTTTAATGTTATAATATATACCTCGCATTAAAGTATATTACATTTATATTCCCACATCAACATCCTGCCTCCAGAATTTTGACAAATGGGGAAAAGTTCTTGCTACAAACGCTTACGTAAATGTTAAAGAACATTCCAAGAAAAATAATCTATCTCGTATCTAGCTGGCTGGTGTATAGTCAGGCCTGGAAATCTTGAGGCTGAGTTTGAACATGAAATATTGTTTCATCCTAACACTTACCTTTGAAAGGCTAGTTTGGCTACTTGTGGAATCTCAGTGTCAGCCTTTAGGCTCAGGGTATTGTGATCTCCAGGCCATTTAATAGCTAACGACCATGCTGCAAAACTAACTTGCATATTATTTGACTTGAGATGTTTTATGATAATAAACTAGCTTGATAATATGGAAATTATGATCCTCTGTTAGTTATAGCTTACGACAGTATAAAAATTATGGATGTCACAACCTTGGACATCATAAACCCCATATCAAGGTATTAAAATCTTACATATTATACCTTCCTGACTTTAACTGTATACGGAAACTCTTTTCGTGTGTAATATATCATGTACTCTAAAATGTTTCATTGTGTAGATACCACTTGAATTATATCTCTTCATACAGAGTTCTGTAGACACTCAGGAATGTTTATTTGAAAAATAAAAGTTGACTGAGGATATTACATATGCTAGACTGAAGAAGGTTCTGAATTATATTAAAGATACCGTGGAGAAAGAAGAAACAAAATTACAGGAAGAAACCAGTGTCAATATTGCATATGCGTGTTTTAACAGTGCACAAGTTTAAGTTGCATTAGCAGGACCCGGTGTTCTTATAATGAAGGATGCTTAAATGCAAGGTAGGCAGATTCTATGCTGATCAGCGTATATGATGTAGGTAGCAGTGGGTGTTTTGACTTTTGCAGAAACAATGTGTGACACGACAAAGACAGATGTAAGATTTTCGCTATTCGATAATGCATAGTCCCTTATTAATCTTGGTTACATTAGATTTCCAGTATTTGTAAGTATCGGCGATATCTGGCATAGTTATAAATGTTTTATTGCTGATTCCCCAGGTAGACTGTAATACGTTTCATCATTTTGTAAAGGATATCACTGCCTGTGCAGTTCAGGTGTGATGGTATGGAATGCAGGCACACTTGGTCAGAGGCCGCCGCCATACGACAGAACTGGTGCTTGTATGAATTATTCAAACACTAATCAACCTGGATGATGGACTCTAAACACGTTATTAGAAATTCAAATCAGCTTGCAATGTCTCTAGAGGATATATATATATATATATATATATATATATATATATATATATATATATATACGTCGGCCTATTCTGCGCGTCGGGTAATTCTGCGCAACGATACGTAATTTCTGTAATCATTGGATCACGTGTTATTTTGAGTCAAAAATCCATTTTGTATCAAGAAAGAGCAATCGTACTTTAATTAGGAAAATGATATTCATTAAGTGTACAAAAAGATCCCACAATTCGACTCGAAATGCACATGAAAATGTGATTTCTAAATGTCAACATGAAGACCCACTCCATGATCTTGAACTTGTAACCCAGAAAATCCTATTCGTTACGTATCTTTTAGAATCATACAAATAAATACATTATTTAAAAGTATGGAAATGCATACCTTTAAAATATTCTGCATCTTATTCCAAGTTTCCAATTTTGCAAGAAGTTGTCCCGCACGTACAAAATCGTCTGCTACCCAACGTATCAACTTGCCGCTAGAACGGGATTCTCAATAAATTCCCCGGCGTATAGTCTGTTTCTTAATTCTTTAATAATTTTCCCCATAAACAAGACGCTGTAAACACATTACATCCTATTCATTGTTGTTTCTCTTCCACATAACAACTTTTTTTTATTATAAAACTTTACTAAATTTTTTTACAAGATCGGTTTAGTTTGCTTAATATATCTTGCCATTTATTGGCATTGTTACGTTAAATTTTGTACAACTGACTTTAAACCTGACCTAATTACTCGACTGAACTGCTGACAGAAACAGTCCAAAGTAATGTATTTCATATTTCTATAGCTCGATGGATAAACATTACATATTTTTAAAGCTGTGCGCAGAATAGGGTGACAGATCGCGAGTCATGAAAACACGTGGGTGGTATCCCGTGTGTCCAAAATGAATATTATTTTGAACAGAATAGTCTGGGGACACTTGCCTCTTCTCAGATGGTAAGCACTGCAGTTGTTTTTTGTTTTTGTTTTTGTTGTTGTTGTCAATCGATCGAATTCGGTATGCGTTTTTCTTTAATATTGGAGACGGAAACCTTACGTTACAGAAGGTCTTATTCATATATCACTTCTGATCGTACGCAGATTACTTCAGATGTTGTCGCGTAAAGCTATATCACTCCTAAACATGAGGCCTTATCTAATATATCATTCCTGACTGTGTGTGCTGATTACCCGAATGGGATAGCAAAGGCCTTTTGTAATATATCACTCCTGGCTGTGTGTGCTGATTACCCAAGTGGTATAGCAAAGACCTTATTTAATATATCACTCCTGGCAGTGTGTGCTGATTACCCGAATGGTATAGCAAAGACCTTATTTAATATGTCACTCCTGGCTGTGTGTGCTGATTACCCAAGTGGTATAGCAAAGACCTTCTGTAATATATCACTCCTGGCTGTGCGTGATGATTACTCAAATGGTGTAGCAAAGGCCTTATGTAATATATCCCTCCTGGCTATGCGTGCTGATTATTCAAATGGTATAGCAAAGACCTTCTGTAATATATCACTCCTGATAATGTGTGTATGTGCACGTGTCTGAACAGAACAATGGAAGAACCACGGGACAAGACTCAGTGAAAGTTGGTACAATAATTACTGTTGATACAAGGAAGCAATGACAAAATATTGGATCTTGCTTATTAACAAATCAGTTGTTGAACCTGCAGTGCCATCAACAGTATTAAATGTATCCCGAGTTATGAGTAGTGGCAGCATCCATGTGAGATTTAGGTCTAAGGCAGCATCCATGTGAGATTTGGGTCTAAGGCAGCATCCATGTGAGATTTAGGTCAAAGGCAGCATCCATGTGGCTTGTGAGATTTAGGTCTAAGGCAGCATCCATGTGGCATGTGAGATTTAGGTCTAAATTTAGCAGTATAGAATTAGAGTCGGATGTTGATAGCTGTCATGAAGACATAATTCATTTGTAGACGAAAAACAACAACCCTGTCCCATGCCTATATCGGATGTTGATAGTTCTCGTGAAGACCGTGTTCATTTGTAAATGAGAAAGAAAAACACGATTCTGCCTCTGTTGTACAGAGGATGTACACTTTAAGGACATTCTGGTTTTGAAATGTCGGACAGATTTTATTTAAATAAAATAAGACCGACATAGAGAGTAAGTTGAGTAACTTCCTTACAGTATGTGTGCGTGCATGTGTGTGTGCGTGCATGCCTGTGTGTGAGCGTGTGCGTGTGTGTGTGTGTGTTGGGGTGGGTGTCATTTAACAGATAGATCAATACTAATTGAAAATGTCCACTTGACAAAAAGAAGACTGGAATGAAATATAGTAAATATTAATCCCTACTGGAGCACTGCTAAGGCTATACCTTAATTTCATTTTATAACATGGAAAATTGCTTCTCAAAAGATCTTAGTTCGGAGCGAATTGAACTTCATTTTCCAGCTGTACCGACCAATACATGCTGCGTGAAACTTGCGTTGATCTCTCACAGAAGACATAGTAAATCACGTTATTCCATGCGGTGATATACTTCATCAGTGCCTTAAATAGATATGTTACACTGTTCAGATATATTGTATTACCTTATTTACTCTAGGACAGGTACTCACTTCCAAGATGATCAAGCTTGGTGACAAAGGTAACAATTATTCTCATACGGTGTTTGCTGGTCTTGGTTACTTTTTTAGACAGGATGAAGGACACAAATCCTAAAGATTGAACGCGAAATGATGGTCTGCCAGCCGATGTTAGTAAATAACTTATATGATATTAGTCCCTTGTACAGCTGAACAGCGATTATCAGAACGACGGTGATGCGTACCTACCTGATAATCATGAGGTCTAATGGCGTGTCCCTGAATATATAATTTATTTTGCATAAGATTATTTAACACGCGTACAGATAAAATATTCTTGTCTTCCGCTGAGTATAAACAGTTGGTGTTTAACTGTACACTTTAACTCTGTCAGCATTGTTACCTACTTGTTATGTTGTCCTTTCTTTTCCTTTTTCCTATTCCACCATTGACAAGCTAAAGATAGCAGATTTAAGATCACAAGTAAGGTAATCCAGACAGGGAAACTGGTCAATATTATAGTAAGGCTCCATTCTTTGCTTTCTTCCCTCGTTTTCTTTAGTGATTCGCGTTTGCTGAAAAGTGACTGTAAGTTGGTTGCAATTTGTCTATGATTTTTTGCATGGAATATAGGTACAAGAATGCCTGTTGTAAAATTGTATCTACCATACAATACAAAAATATAAAAATGTGAGTGTATTGTTTCTTTCAGAAAACATACAGACTTCTAATCTGTCAGTTTCTTTCAAATGGCAGAAGTTATTACCATTTAAGTATCACACTATTTAAAGATAATCGTTAAAAAGAGAATATAAATTATCACAGAATATTGGTTAACAAAAAAAAGGAGTTGATGGTCGTGTACTCTATGGCTACATCTCGATTTGTCCAGATTTTAGAATGAGCGTATACTCGGTTTAGATGGAGTTGATTGTGTTCTGTATAAAAACATGGGGATGAGGATGAATACGGCTCCATGACTAGAATCCCACTTTCCTACTTATCTGAACTTGGCAACAAAGATCGACTTTCTTTATGTGTATGTATTGAATTGATGTCTCCTCTAGATGAATGAAAATTAAATTCTGAAATATTTCCTATGCAATTGACCACAAGTGGAATTTCATTTAACCAGATTAGAGAGTGACAGGGTGAGGTTACTATATTGTTGATGTGGTATATTGGAGAGAATAATTCTTTCATTATTGCTTCACTTGACATGTCAGTACTCAAATGAAGCATTTGGCTCAATATATTAAATGTTTAATTGCCACAGGTGTGGAAAAAAAAAACACCTTTAGAGGTCAAGGGTTAACTGAAATGATGCTAAACGAATGAATTCACAACTTGAAAGTAGGTCATATTTTTAACAAAGAGGGATGTTGAATCTTATGTCAGTATTTGACATGTAAGTTAGAAAACAATATCAAGATGGCTGGAATTTTACTGAATTGCGATGGTTAATATTATAAACATATAATTACTCAACAAATTGATTTTCCTCTTGAAATATTTAAAAGACCAGTATCTGTAAGTATAAAATTTATGAAAATTTAACGTCGGCTTCCAGCATCTCGCATATCTGGAATATTTAAATAGTCCGTGTTTTCATTGCTATGCGTGAATGATTCTCTGCCGTGAATCCCAACAACCTTATTTTGACAATGCCGCAGAAGACGTGTGTTTCTTTCTGCTTCATTACCATATTCACTTTTATATTTATTAAAATTTGTTGATGAAATCATCAAGTATGTGAAGGCTTATGACAACGACTTGTATCTATTGAAAATTAGGCTCTTAACCTTTTAGCTGCTGGTATTCAAATTAACGATGCAATTCAACTAGAATACAGCCAAGACATGAGCGTGTAATACGTCTGCAGTATGAGGAATCATTGTTGTCATGTGATTAGTCAACCGGTCCTTAGGCGTGGCAGACAGGAGGGTGGAGTGGTCAGTTGTCAGTGGTGGAGGATAAACCAATGCCGGGGGAAATTCCGTAGTTGTATCGAAATAACAATGACAAAATATATTAATGTATAGCTAACGACGGAGTTTCAAGCTTCCGTCGTTTTGTTGTATTCTGTTCTTTCCGTTTTCGTCTTGACGCTACACAATAATTACAAGCTCCATCACACGAATTGATGAAAATTTAAGTGATTTGGCATGCAGTATGTGCTATGCAGGGTGTACATATTGCCATAAAATACCTAACTCACAGAAATATTCAGGGAGGATGTCATTTTTGTGTGTGTTTAGACTGCTAAATCAACAATCATTTGCAGAGAAATAAAAAAATGATGACTTTTGTACACTGCTTGAGGTTACTTGATCACAATTTTTTTCATTTTAGATGTAATCATTTAGCCATTCAACATTGAAGGGATCAACACAAAAAATATTACCTGTGCCAAAAGTTTAACTCTTCAAGTCATAATACACCTGTTTAATTTAATGCTACCTTATTAAACAATGAATTGCATTTAATGGATTTATGAAAATTTCATTGGTGAAGTATTTTGTGATAATTTGTATATCTCTTGTGCCTTTTCTGTTTTTAAATATTCATCACCTATTTCTTGCGACTGACAGTGTAAAATATCCTTCGTAACAGGACACATTAGCCCATCTTCCATTTTCAAGGGTAACCCAAACATTTGCAGTCCTAACTTAATTAGGCTATTATATATATTTTGTGGTGATGAAAGACGGGTCATTTCTAAACCCAAACTAGTTTTAAATGAGCTGTAAGTAAGACCTATAAAGGATATGTTAATAATAGCTGCTCAAATCAAACTCTGTGTGTGTGTGTGTGTGTGTGTGTGTGTGTGTGTGTGATTTGGATTTTGAATGTAGCTTTAACAATTTTTCAATCATATCGCTACGATATCTGTAGCGTGGCAGTTTTTTTGTGATGTCTAGCACTAGGGCATCAAGACGCAGACATGTAGCATGATGTCCCACCCATTCACATTATCCTGACACCAGGCCGACCAGTCCTAACAATAACCTCTTAATGCTGAGCACCTAACGAGGCAGCTGTTAGTACCATTTTTATAGGTTTTTGGTACGACCCGGCTGGGGTTTGAACCGGCAACCGCTGCTCAGGCTTGCGTGTATTGATATTTTAGTCGTAGTTCTATAGATTTCAGTAGCCATTTAACTGACACAAAACTTTAACTATACGTGGCTAAGCCCGACATCATGCAATATATATTTCACTTCTAATAACCGTTTGTTGCCTTAGGAAAAATCACAAAAAAATGTGTGTATAAGAGAGAATACGTTATGATAGTAACTTTTTTCTTGATGACCACTAACTAATCTTATTCAATAGTTTTCATGCGACATTTAATGTTAATAATTAAGGGGAACCGACCAAGTTCACCGTATACTATATACAGAGAGATACATTTCTTGACATTTAGTATACATCGAAGGAAAGGAAGATACATTTTTTTAAAATTAAAAAATCAGTACATTGGTCAGATCTAACAGTTTCAGCGGACAATAGACAAATCTAAACTGTATAAACGTTTTAACTAATTTCATACCTTTATTAGTCATGGATACTAACTTGCTCAAACCAACGGAGAACTTTGAAATAAAAGTCCCAAGAATTTATATTCATCTGCAACATCGCTATAGGCATTGTTTATACAGGAATTTTGTTTCTCTGTATTGATTGTAGCAATATCTATGACAATATTAGCATATCCTTCCGTTTGTTTGTACCCCTCTACCGTTTTTAAACACAAAAAGCATGAAGGATGTAAAAAAAAATGCACAAATCTTAGTTGTTTCATTCATTGATTTATAACCTTTAACCTGACTGTCGCCAAGGGGTCCTAGCGCTGTCGACGCTTCAAAGCAGGATGGAAGCCTCTTTGTAAACAAGCAAACAGTCTGCTCGCTGTCCGTTTCTGGTTTCTATCATAGTTTATTTCAGTACAAACTGTCATCAGCGTTTAATTTATGCAATGTGTAGTTTTAATATTAAAAAACAAATTTAAACAATAAAAAGGAGGAACTCTTGTACACGTGTTTTCAAGGAGAAATAATCCAAAATTGAAGGAATTATTGAGATTTTCAGAGACTACGAAGAACAGCACATCCATTGCTTTAAAACATAGACTGGCTCAAGTCAATTCGGGGACCGTGTTGCTAAAGAAATTCTCTTTTGATTCGAAACGCCAACAAGTTGACAGTGCTTGTCCCACCCCCCGACCGCTCCGGTGGCCTAGTGGTTAGAGCGTCCGCTTCGGATGCGGGAGGTCGTGGGTTCGATCCCCGGCCAAGTCATACCAAAGACTTACAAAAATGGTACTTACAACTGTCTCGCTTGGCGCTCAGCATTAAGAGGTTAGTGTTAGGACTGTTCGGCCTGGTGTCAGGATAATGTGACTGGGTGGGACATCATGCTATATGTCTGCGGCATGATGACCCAGTGCTAGACATCACTATAAACTGACACAATGCAGACATGGTAGCGATATGACTGAATTTTTTTTAAAGCTACGTTAAAAATTCAAATCACATCACACATAACACCCCCACCCCACCCCCCGGCGACAGTCAAGTTAAAACTTATAAATCAATGAATGAAATGACTAAGTTTTGTGCATTTTTTTATATACTTGATGCATTCTGTTTTTAAAATCTGGTGTTTGGGGTGGTGGGTTAAAATAAATGGGATGGTGTGAGAATACTGTAAACATAAAATCTATATTGCATGTCAACAGGATTATCAGCTACAAGTGCTATCAGCGTATAAATGAAACATAACTTTTAACATACATGTTTTTATAAAGTTTGAAGAGTACAGAGCAACCTCTACACCCATTTACTAGTAAGAAATATTCTAGGTCACTTAGGAATAAGGAAAACAATAATGGAGATAAACAATTTCCTTGTCTTGCAGCTTTTTCTCAAGAGAGAAATCGGAAAAGTTAATGATTTACACAGTGACATGACTTGATATTATTACAAAACCTCAGTGTCATATTAAAACATTTCCCATGATGCCTATCGAATACAATATATACCATAATCCAACTGTCCATACATTACAGACTACATACAAAACATGACGCCACTAAAGAGTTTTTGATGCATCTTTTATGAACTCGGATTGACATCTGGTCATACTCGCTTGCAAGACGAGCTAACTGAAAACTGCACAGGCCCAGATCCGCTGCCACACAATGCTCCTGCAGATCTGGGTATATACAGTTTGTTAAGAGTAACCAGTAGAACAAGCATTTATCGACCCTGATCTGCCTGCATTTTATGCTACGATAGATCTGGGTCCATGTTTATTTGCAGTTAGATTCGACATATAAGCGAGTATACGGTATTCCTATAGAACTAATAATTGCCCAGGACTATCCCATGTATTCCTTTGTAGCTAACAATCAATAGACTTTAAAGAAAATAGGCCATAAAAGGCACACAAATGCCTCAGAAATTCACGTCAAATCTAACAGTGTTGATAGATATGGAAATTTAGTAGAAAATAAACAATACAGCCATTGTTTTGGGAGTTACTTAAAGAAACATTCAACACATTTCAAGGCAAGCATGGACAATAAAACGGAATCTTCAGGTTTGAAACGGATCAGAGGAGAGAAAGTTTTAGATTGTATGTTGAGGTCAAATTTCAAGTTTGAAGAATTAGAACAAAAATAGTTTTGGCAAAGAAACGTTGTGCTGACTGCAAGCAAACGACGTATTTCCTATGTAGTTACTAGTTCGCGTTGCCCTCAGAGCAAATTGTACTTACCTGTTTAGTATATACAAAGACAAGATCAATCTGCGCCACATATATCACGTCATTCACATGATTTTTTTAAATGAAAGATTTACAAACAGTTTTCTTTTCAAAGCAATTTTTCCATGTGGCGGATTACTGTAACTAATTCATGTATCACTACTTTGTGATTACCTGCTAAGTGTGCACCAGGAACCCCTGTTACGTGATGCAGAAATCCTCACCCATTGATAAATCACTGTGCATTGACTACCTGTGTTAAACTGCATGCCAGTAAAACGTAAAGAATTTAAATTCGACTCATTCCAGCGTGTGTTACGCTTGTTGTGAAAATTATCAAATTAAATTATATTTAACCTCATGAATTCAGCGTGAAGGATGCTGCCATATTGTCAAATATTATAATTAAATAATGGTATTTTTGTTTAAGAATTAGGTAAGTAATCAATTTATAATCACATGTCATTTTTACCAGGGGGATCCTGGATAGAAAAATTTGATATTACTTCTTCCAGAATTTTCTACAAAATATGATGCTAACTTGTCAGACTTTGTGTAGTTTTAAAAATTCTATTGCGTGTGAGTTGAAAAGTGTTCCCGCTAGGAGTGTTATTTGATTAAATACTAAATTAACTGTCAGACGAATGGAAAAATGTATATGATGCTATATTGCACCATTCATTTAAAACATGCTTTGAGTTATTTTCCTTGTTAAATTTGAAAATAGTAATATTTATAAAACTTTCATTTCCTAAAGTTAAAAAATGTTCATTTTTGAAGAAAAAACCCATATCCTTGCTTAATTAAAAAAATATTTAAGTCTGCAAATATTTCTATAGTAAAGTCGAGGAAATCTGCAATAGCAACATATTCTTGTTGATGACAGTTTGACCATTGCTTGTTGATGACAGTTTGACCATTGCTTGTTGATGACAGTTTGACCATTGCTCATACACCCCCATACACTCTCATCAGCTGGTTTATGTAATGGCAAATGTGCGTCGAGGTCTTTGCATAACAAAGTTTTAATCCCCCAAATATGAAATAAACTCTCATAAAAGTGGTGCGTATATATAATAAGGATGACTTAAATTTGACAATGTTTACGATATTTTAAACTACTCCTAAAAGTGTTACATTTCATTCAACCTAAAGTTTGCTGACTTGATATATGATCAAATATACTTATCAACTACATTTTGCCTCCTGAATAAATTACCTGCTGATTAGGGGAATATTGACATATCGAAAGTGAACCTGAAAGGAACTCTAATCACACCATGATCTCACTTGTGAGCCTTGTGTTTACTTTTTCTATCCCAGTCTTAAGGCAGGCCCAGATTATATCAATAAGGCCGCGTTATTAAAGTTGGTTCCCAACGGGTAGAGCAATCATTTCATTGAAGAATTTTTACACCAGATTTAATTGTATCATGTGTTAAGAATGGAAGTACAGAAAAGTGGTTAAGTAAAGAATGTAGATAAAAAAGAAAGGAACTTTACACTCGTAGAAGATAAAGAAAAGAATTCGAATGCAGATATCCTACAAGAAGTAGTGATTTTGGTCTGTTTGGATTATGATGGTCTAATATTTAATAAGAGCAATAAATATATGAAAAAGGTTGGAATACAAGACCTCCAGTTATTGATTTTCTGATGGATTTCTCAGAGTATTTGCCAACATATGGGATCTATATTTTCTAGTATAAACAATTCTCACTGTATTTTTTTCTTCATGTAAATGTTCTAACTTTATTTGAAATGTGACCTTGAGCCTGACCCTGACTAATATTAGTTTTAGTTGAACTTTGACCACGTTTACTCTTTAGGTATATTCTAAATATATTAGATGGCTGGATAAATTTCTTAATGATGATCACTAAAATATAATCTTCACAGTTTATTTTGCCACACTTTATAGCGAAGCTGTGGATTATTGTCCTCAGGCAGATAATCTTGACCTGTTTACGTTTTAATTTAATTGCAGAAATAACATTATAAGTAAAGAAGTGTATTTATTTTGCTGTAGTTGTTAAAGGTTTCTTTAGGTTGTACACGAAGTTTAATACTATTATTTGCATATAAAATTAAATGCAAGAAAATACTTGTTGGTCTTGATTTTATTGTAATGAGAAAAAATCTCTTTCATGCGATCTTTAATTTTTTGCAATTGTTTTACATGGCTTATATCGAATTTTTAAATTATTATCTTTAAATAATACCTTCTCAAAGACATAAATGCCAACACCAATATTGAACTAAATATGATAAATTTATTTTCGATGATAAATGAAGTAAAAAATTACATGGATTAAATTTGTAATATTTTAACTAGTGTCCTTTTTCTTGTGCATAGGGCAGATTTAGAGATACACAGTTTAAATGACAATAATGTGTGAAATTCACACCTCTATTCATACAAGGTATGAGACACTGTCATGCATCAACATTCCCCTGTCTGTCTACCAGAATGAAGGGATTTGCGGTGAAGTTTGTTATTTTGTTGTTTTTCTTGTTCACAGGTAGGTTTTCACGTGATAAATTATACTGTGTTTGTTGAATGACATATGATAATTAGAGAAAAGATATGCTCCAATGTTCTCAGAGCTACCAGCATACACGTGAAAGATGATCCAGTAGTTTGCATTACTTCCCTTGAATACTTATATTAACCTTAAATTCATAAATGTGCAGTTTCCATACACCAACTAGGGTAACCGATGTTTTTTAAAATTATAATGTTAAAAAATACCTAAATAGCCTTAAAGCTGGATTCCAAAAAACAAACAAACAGAATAAATAAAAAATAATGTGGATAATTTTTAGGTCACAGATTGGAAGAGTTTATGGGATAGCCTATAGACCATTCTCTATCAGTGTGTTGGTATAAGTTTGTTATTGACCATTCTCTATCAGTGTGTTGGTATAAGTTTGTTATTGACCATTCTCTATCAGTGTGTTGGTATAAGTTTGTTATTGACCATTCTCTATCACTACTCATTCTAAGTCCTTAGACGGTAGCCAATAAACTTTATATACACACTTCTTATAAAGTCTAGTTGGTCCTAGATGCAAATGATGCTGATCATCTCATGGCCACCATCTTGCTATTCCTCCTCAATGTAATGCATATCGACATGATTTTTCACCAAAGGATTTCTGATGATATCTAAATGAAATATTGGTGTTGGTCAGTGTGTCCACTCTGAAGGCCAGCTTCAAATCTCGTTATCAGTACTCGTCCTGAATGTTTGGCCGTATGAACATAAGGTTTTCACTAAAAGACTTTATATTATGTATAGTTGGCCATCTTGAAAATCTTGTTATTGCTGAAAAATATCCAAAATGTTTCAACATTTAGCACATAAAAAGAAGAAGTTGTTTTTGTGTCTTGGATTACTGTAATTCTTTTTGACAGTTAATGTATAATATAGGAAATGATGTGTTGGGCAGGGTCTGCCCTACCTACATAATGCTGAAATCATTGCCACACTGTCTGGTCTCACTATTGAAGCGAGTATGGATCATTTCCTGTAGTTAGTATCTTCATAAACACATGTCAAACCCCACCAGGCTTCTAATGAGGGGAACAGACCCTGCAAACTCTACAGATATACACAGAAATATAGGAGCATATTTGACTGTGATGATCATAACAGCTGTGCCTTATTATTTTGTAGAAAACTGTATTTCACCTTTTACAAGTTAAAAATCTCTGCTCTACTGTGATATTAAAACATAGCTTTGGAGAACAAAATATATTAAAAATTAGTTTTTTATATGTGCAGGGAGTTAGCCTCAAGGATAATAAAAATAATTAAAATCCCAATTATTTTGTGAAGAGAGCTATGAATAATGTTGCATTTTTAAAATAAAATAATTCATTATTTTCCAAATATGATTGCTAAGCAAAGAAACTTCCAGTAAGTCCACATAATTAGTTATGATTTAGCAATTAGTTTATTGATTTTGTGTGCTGAAATATCAGCCCAACAATTACCGTATTTACTCACTTATAGCTTGGTTCCAGTTGCAAACAACAAAGACTTTCATTTTCCTTTGCATAGTGCACATGCAGATCCAGGTCTATGCTGTTTGCTGTACTGATTACTTCTAACAAACTGCACAGACCCAGATCTGACCAAGCATTATGTGATGACAGATCTGGGTCTGTGCAGTTTGCAGTTGGATTCATCTTGTAAACAAGTATATATGGTACTGTATGCTGCTGCTTAGCACCACATGTAGTTTGAAAGTAGAAAAGGCAGTATTCTTATTTACCAGAATAAAGGTCACATTGTTTCACTTTATTTGAACATAATGTTTATATTATACATTATTGAACATTTTGGAAGAGAGAGAGAGAGAGAGAGAGAGAGAGCACATGAAACAAATTGGTTTGTTTAATTGTATTAACTGAAAGACTATATATTAAGCATATATGCGGCAAGCTGGTGGCACTAAGGCAAGCAATGATACTGTAACATGGTTTTAGTATATATTTTTTCAATGAAACTGACTTCACATTGTTTTAGTATATCTATTTTCAATGATACTGTAACTTCACAGTGTTTTAGTATATATATTTTCGTGGATTTTGTACTTATTTAATCAAGAATGTAAATATCTTTGGAATGGTAATAATTCTTTGGAAATAAAAGGACCCCATCCCCATTTCACAGATTGAAAGAATAAATGAAAGTTTTTTTTGTGTAATTGTTTGCAAGACCATGCAAATTGATGCACAGAAACAAAGAAAATGAATGCCACAACCCAGTTAAACAGCTCCTCAACTGTAACCATGATTTATTATAATGCATTGAAAAACTTTGGGCAATGCGAATCACAAGAGTTTTTGAAGGACATAGTAAAATGAGGACAGTTCTTTATGTGCATAATCTCATTCAGACTCAATTGCAAATGGAAGAAAACAACTGGCAAAAGAACCACAGTTGGATAAATTTGTTAGACCATCTTTTAAAAGTGATCAACAGCACTGTGATTAAGCCTTGTCAATGAAGTCGATATGCACATTAAGCCAACAACAGTGTGATCAGGTCTTCTCAATACAACCAAGGTCTTGTTTTTTTTTATTTATACAAATGCAGTTCAGTTGATCGATATGAAAATATGACTTTTAATTGACTATTCAATAGATAACATTCTGTGTTAAACGCAAAATTTAAATGAATGGAGCTCAGACGGACAGGATTAGACTGTTACACATGAACTATAAATTTGACATTTCTCAAGTGAATTCAGTCTTTTTAAGTTTAGTTTGTAATTTGTGCCTTTTTTTATAAAAAAAAAACACATTTCAGACAGTTTTTGAATCCAAATTAATTCAACTTATAAATATAGAAAATCCTTATTAAATTATTATTTTTATATTCCAATTAAGACTTAATATTCACCTGGTACAAATATTTTGTATGGTAATGTTTTGTGTGTAACCTATTGTTTTAATTCATTGGCATTCATCCAGATCTTATCATAATTAAAAATGGAGTGTATCCAAAATTTTTTGAACATCTGGTTGTTTATTGAAAATTTATGGCTGCTGACTTGCATGAAACAATAATAATGTAACATGACCCTATAATCCCTCAAGAAATACTGAATTAAGTTATCTTTTTATATTTAAAATGTGATAACTTTGATCTATTTGAGTTACAAGATTATTATCAAATGATAAAACCTATAGCGATCAATGACCCCTTTTGTAGATGAGTATTTGATTGAAGGATGAGCAGTAATCTTAAGGACCTTTTGTATTTTTATCAGTGAAGAGGTGCAATTAGTATTTGAAGAATGTTAGATTATGTTTCCGATTTGCAGATAAAACTGATTGATTAAATATTTGGCATATCTCAGGTTTCATCCAATCTGCAATGTAATGGTGACTGCAGAAGCTTACAGAATAACACCTTTTTAATGTAACGAAGTGAGTATTAAAAATTTCCTTGACCACAAAATGCTTTGTTAGAAAATATTATTAATGGAAAAAGAAAAATCCTACCTGGATTGCCCTCAACACAGAAGAAAGGCAGATTCATATAGTTTGATTTCTAAAGAAAAAGAAAAATGTATCATCCAAAAATTGTATGTACATCTCCTCCTTTCGTCTTAAAAGGGACTATTTGTAAATATAACAACTTTGTATTTTTATGAGTAGTAGGTTTGAATAGTAATATGATTCTACCATATCTACAAAAGTTCCAAAGATATTGATGAAATTAATTATTTCTACATGAAACATGTCCTTATTTTTTTTTACCAGTTAGCATTAATTAATGAGCAGATGCTAATTAATAGTTTCAATAGAACAGCAGAGCAGGGCAGAGCATGTTGTGTTCATTAATCACTTGCATGAAATGATTAATAGAAAGGAGGTGCTGCACATATCAGTAGACTGGTGCTCCCAGTTTTGTACAGATTTCTCTAGAGAGAGGCCACCCAAATAAGAAGTCACTGTTTCCTCCACAAATACAGTCTATGCATTATTTTTTACCACTTTATTTTCATTGTGAGGGGCCACCCTATTCATGAGACAATCTTTTCATTTAGCAAGGGGTGGCCATATAAAATTGAAACTAATGCATGTTTGGATGGCTTTTATTCTGATGGTGTTGCATATTCAAAATCTGTGTATTAAAGTTTTTCACCTTTTTTCAATATCTGTGTCTATGCATCCCTCTATTAGAAAACATACCAGATAAGGGTTTGTTCTTCTGGCTTATGCTAGCGAAGTAAAGACACACCATAACTGTCCAAATGGAAGTGATTATATTTTTTTTATAATGGAAAATGCCACACATGGTCACTCAAGAGGGACCTGACATGGTTCACCTGGCGTGCACAGTCCATATTTAAATGGATTTTCTGCCTTATCACAGCTTTAGGTGTGAAAGTTGGATATTTATTATCAACTTGTCAGACTAGAATTGCACTGTGGACAATGAGAGAGCAATGAAGCCTATAAGGGGCCATCCATTACAGTGTGATGATGAGAGTGTTCACTTGTTAGGTGGCCATAATTCATGGGGACAAAGCAGAAAGTGTGACTGGTTGATGAGCATGTAGGTAGTTAACAGACATATTAAATGTACAAGTGGACTACAATTAGATCCACTAGGAGCAGAAATGTTCTTCTGTATGCCTGTTTAACCTCAAATTTATTTACCATTTTCATGACTATGGTTAGTTTCTCATCAAAGTTGATTAATGTCAGAATTTATATCTCTGTTTGCTCATCATGTGATTTTCATGTAACAAATATTAGAAATTCAGAGTCAATTAATATGTGGTATATTGTTATATGAGTCATTTAGTATGTGGTATATTGTGATGTGAGTCAATTAGTATGCAGAATATTGTGATATGAGTCATCTAGTATGCGTTATATTGTGAAATGAGACATAGAGTATGTAGTATATTGTGATATGAGTCATCTAGTATGTAGTATATTGTGACATGAGTCATTTAGTATGTAGTATATTGTGCTATGAATCATTTACTATGTAGTATATTTGATATGAGTCATCTAGTATGTATTATATTGTGATATTAGTCATCTAGTATGTAGTATATTGTGATATGAGTCATCTAGTATGTAGTATATTCTGACATGAGTCATTTAATATGTAGTATATTGTGCTATGAATCATTTAGTATGTAGTATATTGTGATATGAGTCATCTAGTATGTATTATATTGTGGTATTAGTCATCTAGTATGTAGTATATTGTGATATGAGTCATCTAGTATGTAGTATATTGTGATATGAGACATCTAGTATGTAGTATATTGTGATATAAGTCATCTAGTATGTAGTATATTGTGATATGAGTCATCTAGTATGTGTTATATTGTGATATTAGTCATCTAGTATGTAGTATATTGTGATATGAGTCATCTAGTATGTATTGTGATATGAGACATCTAGTATGTAGTATATTGTGATATGAGTCATTCAGTTTGCAGTATATTGTGATGTGTCCATCACTGTCCAAATGGATACAAGTGTACTGTGACATAGACCTGTCAAGTTTTCTTATACTGGTTTATATTATACTGGAGTACATTATACATAGTATACTGGGGTACATTATGCATAGTATACTGGGGTACATTATACATAGTATACTGGGGTACATTATACATAGTATACTGGGGTATGTTATACATAGTATACTGGCATACATTATACATATTATACTGGGGTACATCATACATAGTATTCTGGAATACATTATACATATTATACTGGGGTACATCATACATAGTATTCTGGCATACATTATGCATATTATACTGGAGTACATTTTCCATAGTATACTGGCATACATTATACATATTATACTGGAGTACATTATCCACAGTATACTGGAATACATTATACATATTATACTGGGGTACATCATACATAGTATTCTGGAATACATTATACATATTATACTGGGGTACATTATACATAGTATACTGGGGTATGTTATACATATTATACTGGAGTACATTTTCCACAGTATACTGGCATACATTATACATATTATACTGGAGTACATTATACACAGTATACTGGCATACATTATACATATTATACTGGGGTACATTATACATAGTATACTGGCATACATTATACATATTATACTGGAGTACATTATACATAGTATACTGGCATACATTATACATATTATACTGGAGTACATTATACATAGTATTCTGGCATACATTATACATATTATACTGGGGTACATTATACATAGTATTCTGGCATACATTATACATATTATACTGGAGTACATTATACATAGTATACTGGCATACATTATGCATATTATACTGGAGTACATTTTCCATAGTATACTGGCATACATTATACATATTATACTGGAGTACATTATCCACAGTATACTGGAATACATTATACATATTATACTGGGGTACATCATACATAGTATTCTGGAATACATTATACATATTATACTGGGGTACATTATACATAGTATACTGGGGTATGTTATACATATTATACTGGAGTACATTTTCCACAGTATACTGGCATACATTATACATATTATATTGGAGTACATTATACATAGGATACTGGCATACATTATACATATTATACTGGGGTACATTATACATAGTATACTGGCATACATTATACATATTATACTGGAGTACATTATACATAGTATACTGGCATACATTATACATATTATACTGGAGTACATTATGCATAGTATTCTGGCATACATTATACATATTATACTGGGGTACATTATACATAGTATTCTGGCATACATTATACATATTATACTGGAGTACATTATACATAGTATACTGGCATACATTATACATATTATACTGGGGTACATTATACGTAGTATACTGGCATACATTATACATATTATACTGGAGTACATTATACATAGTATTCTGGCATACATTATACATATTATACTGGAGTACATTATACATAGTATTCTGGCATACATTATACATATTATACTGGAGTACATTATACATAGTATACTGGCATACATTATACATATTATACTGGAGTACATTTTCCATAGTATACTGGCATACATTATACATATTATACTGGGGTACATCATACATTGTATTCTGGGGTACATTATGCATAGTATACTGGGGTACATTATACATAGTATACTGGGGTACATTATACATAGTATACTGGGGTATGTTATACATAGTATACTGGCATACATTATACATATTATACTGGGGTACATCATACATAGTATTCTGGCATACATTATACATATTATACTGGGGTACATTATACATAGTATACTGGGGTATGTTATACATAGTATACTGGCATACATTATACATATTATACTGGGGTACATCATACATAGTATTCTGGCATACATTATACATATTATACTGGGGTACATTATACATAGTATACTGGCATACATTATACATATTATACTGGAGTACATTTTCCATAGTATACTGGCATACATTATACATATTATACTGGGGTACATCATACATAGTATTCTGGCATACATTATACATATTATACTGGAGTACATTTTCCATAGTATACTGGCATACATTATACATATTATACTGGAGTACATTTTCCATAGTATACTGGCATACATTATACATATTATACTGGAGTACATTTTCCATAGTATACTGGCATACATTATACATATTATACTGGGGTACATCATACATAGTATACTGGCATACATTATACATAGTATACTGGAGTACATTTTCCACAGTATACTGGCATACATTATACATATTATACTGGAGTTCATTTTCCATAGTATATTGGCATACATTATACATATTATACTGGAGTACATTTTCCATAGTATTCTGGCATACATGATACATGTTATACTGGAGTACATTTTCCACAGTATACTGGCATACATTATACATATTATACTGGAGTACATTTTCCATAGTATATTGGCATACATTATACATATTATACTGGAGTACATTTTCCATAGTATTCTGGCATACATGATACATATTATACTGGAGTACATTTTCCACAGTATACTGGCATACATTATACATATTATACTGGAGTACATTTTCCATAGTATATTGGCATACATTATACATATTATACTGGAGTACATTTTCCATAGTATTCTGGCATACATGATACATATTATACTGGAGTACATTTTCCACAGTATACTGGCATACATTATACATATTATACTGGAGTACATTTTCCATAGTATACTGGCATACATTATACATATTATACTGGAGTACATTTTCCATAGTATACTGGCATACATTATACATATTATACTGGGGTACATTATACATAAAGGTCAGGCCCAGCTTCAAACAACACAGACCTTGATCTGTCATTGCATGATGATTCAGCAGATCAGGGTATATGTTGTTCATTCTACTGATTAGTCCTAGCAAACTGCATAGATCCATGTGACAATTAATCTGGGTCTATGCAGTTTGTAGTTGGATCCAACTTATAAGCCAGTATATACAGTATTAAGTAGTCCATTTCTATACATGTCAGCTACTGTTTATATTTATATCTAGCTGCCCAAGGGAGGGATGGGGGATGGGAAAGAGGGGATTCATTGGGGGTTTTGCTAAAGTGTGAAGTATTAATTTGTTTAAAGATAATGTGAGTTCTAAAATGACTGTTTACTCATTCTAATTTAAAATGATAACATTGTAGTTCTTAACCTTGTATATTTGATATACAATAGACATTTCTTTGATAGTTTTTCTTTATTTATGGAGAGGGGCATAGGGATAGGGACAGGGACAGGACTCGGGATAATGATGCCCAGTAGATCATATGATTATTGCAAGTCAGAGATGACACTGGAGGCAGTATGTCATTATCTATATCAATATTTATTGAAAAAAATTACCAAATGTTTGTAAACCAAATTGATATAATTCATTTTAACTTACAGTAAATAGTTTTTTGGTGATAGATAAACTTTTAGCAAGGGCCCCAACAGTGAATTGTTTACTTAAAAAATATGATAAATTTGATTGGGCCCCAACAGTGAATTGTTTACTTCAATAAATGTGATAAATTTTGATTTGGCCCCAACAGTGAATTGTTTACTTCAATAAATATAATAAATTTGATTTGGCCCCAACAGTGAATTGTTTACTTCAATAAATATGATACATTTTGATTTGGCCCCAACATTGAATTGGTTACTTCAATAAATATGATACATTTTGATTTGGCCCCAACAGTGAATTGGTTACTTCAATAAATAGGATACATTTTGATTTGGCCCCAACAGTGGATTGTTTGCTTCAATAAATATGATACATTTTGATTTGGTTTAAGACTTGTATCAGTAGAGGATAATCAAAGGTTAATGCTGTAGATAGTTTCTAATTCTTTTAATTGATAGTATTTAAAAATGAACAGATAAATTGATCAGTGTTGTACTTAGAACTGTTTCTAAATATCTCAAGATCAGTTTATGATCCTGGTCTACAATTTGTTTCCTTGTACTTATTGACAAAATTCTTTCTGACATATTATTTATAAACAGCAAAATTTAAAAGACATTTTCTTTGTTTTTGTTATTTGACTCTGTAGTCCAAAATATTAGGCCAAAGGCCTGCATTTGTAACATTTGACGGAGTTCTGTGAACTCTTACCTGTCCACAAACACTTTATATGCTTTGCTTCAAGTCATGGGGGTGGTATTGAAAATTCAAGTACTTGAAGAGTTAAGTTGGAGTAGTGAAGGTTACCTCCAGGGTAGAAGGTACATTCAGAAATACAAAGTAAAATTGAAGGCTAAGTTTGTTATTGATTAATATGAAATTATGTTATGAATTATTCTCATATGAGTTTCAAGATCCTTCATGAATAGAAAGGCTTTGAAATACTGTACGGGTCTAATTCTACAGAATATTGACAGTTTGTCAAGAAATTTTATTTGCACTTTTCCCCTCTTAAGTGTTTACAATTTTTCAGTCGCAATAAAAGTAGACATGTCTGACAGTTAAAAGAATCTTATTTACTTAAGTGTTATATTTACTGTAGCATTGCCCCTCACCCCCCCCCCCATAGGAATCTATGTATATAGTTTTCATCTTATATAAATGAATTCACTCATGTGTTGTACCTGACTGCAAGATATTATTTTTGGTCAAACTACATATGCTCAAAATGAAAGAAATTGTCATTGTTCTCTTCATAAAGTGAAATGTATTATCTTAACTCTGGGCTTGATTTTAGCAATGCATTTAAAGAATAAATATACTCTGATAGATATAGCTGTAGGATATATATTTTTTAAACTTATTTTTTTCAATGAAATTTTGTCGCTTGTATGTGTTTTTGTACATACACACACAGAACACATGCACATACACTCTCCCTAAGAAATCTTTTGTTTTCAATAATAAGCATACCCCCACCCCCTTCAGTCTTTTCAGCAAATTTACAAGGTTGGCCACATGTTTTTGTTTATTGTAGTAATATTGTTCCTAATGATTTTTTTTCCTTCAAAATTGTGGCCATGCTTTTGAGATCATTGATAGAAGACTTGAAGGAAATTCTGTGATAACCCAACATGATTGATGGGTTTTTAAACTTTCAGTTACTCAACCTTGGCAGTAGGCAGTATTTCACAGAGATAGAGTTTACAAATGGAGCAGACCTGGTGTTTAAAAACAAGAATAGATGATCATTCTTAAAATAAATTTCTTTTCAGTGGAATACGTGTCTCCAGACATGTCAAATTTTAGTCACATTATTAAGTTTTCATGACTTTGTGACTATCACAGTGGAATACTTAATTTCATATTTTATCTTTAAAAATGAACTTTGTAAAACAAAGCCAAAAATAAAGATTTTATGATTATAAATGAAAATGTGCAGTACATTATTATGGTGAAAACAAACAGCTTTTGACTTATTCTGTTCAGTGAAATAAAACTTATAAACCTGTATGACTTTCCCTAATTTAGGTAGTAATTATTTTAAATAAGTAATCATGCTATAATTCAAATGTTATTTATTTTTCAAAATAAATTTTCAAATAATCTAACTTGTGATAACTTCATTTACCTTAATGTACATGTGCGCAAATTGCCAATATTGACACCGCATTGTGATACTTTCATTTCTCTTAATGTGTGTGTATATATATATATATATATATATATATATATATATATATATATATATAGATAGATAGACACACAGATTCTGTATATATATATATATATATATATACACACACACACACACACACACACACACACACATATACATACAAACACACAAACAGATCTTGCTGTGATAACCTCATTTTACTTAATGTTTATGTATGCACTATTTATATACAGCATAAAATGGGTTACATATAATTACTGGCTTGTAGATGCACTTATTTATTGCAAAAAAAACAATCCAAAGGTAAATACATGTTACTGTAACAGGTTTTATCTGTTGTGTCACAAGGCCAAATGATACTGAGAATCTGGCACACAATTAACAGTAAAATTGAAAGGCCAACTGCTTGGGTGATACTGGCTGGTTTTACCATCAAATGCCTGGAAATTTCATTTCCCCTCACTGGATTCCGATAGTCTCAGTTCAGTGAACATGCCCTCAGCTTCTGCAGCTGGTGATAAGAGACCCTCCCTTATCCTCCACCTGACTATACATGTGTAAAGAGATAGAATGATTTGCCAGGAATTAGGCCTAGCCCTTGTTCATGTTTATATATTGTGTAATTTGCCATCATAGTTATTCCTCACTGTTAAGAACATCATTATAATAACACTGTCCCTTTTATTAGGTAGGCATGGTCAATGACACTGTTACATTATGTAATAGTAATACTATGTATAATGAACCCCACTATAAGACTACCTCACATATAACACAGTACACTTTTATGGCTCCCTGGAACAGCATTATGCTGAGGGACTGATGTACTATGTATAATGTACCCCACTATAAGACTATCTCACATACAATACACTTTTATGGATCCCTGGAACAGTGTTATACAAAGGGTATGCTGTACTATATATACACTGTATAAAGTACCCCACTATACGATTATCTCACATAGAACACAGTACACTTTTATGGCTCACAGAACAGTGTTATAGTGAGAGATATAGGTAACATTTATGCAATTACTATAGATCTGCCATCCAGAACTGTGGTAGCTCAGTTAATTTAGCACTGGATTTGTAACCCAAGGGTTTTAGGTTGAGCTCCTTCCCAGACCAGCTTCAGTTGGTTGCTTTGATGTGTCCTTGGGGAAGGCACTTGGCACACCATTTCCTTGGCATGCTTTAGCCAATAGGGTTAAAAGTTACATTAAAACCCATAAAAACTGTTAAAAAAACCCAGATATCTGTGATCATGTGGACCATTGCCTTAGACTGGGGGATTTATGGCATACATGTTTGAAATATTAAATGAGTTGTCCATTTTAAAAAAGAGATGATTAAGAAGTGATTATTTATCTTTACCATCCTCCTGTTGTACAGAACAGGCATGGCCACTTAAGAAGTGGCTGTTTTACTTATCTTACCATCCTCCTGTTGTACAGAACAGGTATGGCCACTTAAGAAGTGGCTGTTTTACTTATCTTGCCATCCTCCTGTTGTACAGAACAGGCATGGCCACTTAAGAAGTGGCTGTTTTACTTATCTTACCATCCTCCTGTTGTACAGAACAGGCATGGCCACTTAAGAAGTGGCTGTTTTACTTATCTTACCATCCTCCTGTTGTACAGAACAGGCATGGCCACTTAAGAAGTGGCTGTTTTACTTATCTTTACCATCCTCCTGTTGTACAGAACAGGCATGGCCACTTAAGAAGTGGCTGTTTTACTTATCTTACCATCCTCCTGTTGTACAGAACAGGCATGGCCACTTAAGAAGTGGCTGTTTTACTTATCTTACCATCTTCCTGTTGTGCAGAACAGGCATGGCCACTTAGGAAGTGGCTGTTTTACTTATCTTACCATCCTCCTGTTGTACAGAACAGGCATGGCCACTTAAGAAGTGGCTGTTTTACTTATCTTTACCATCCTCCTGTTGTACAGAACAGGCATGGCCACTTAAAATTGGCCGTTTTACTTATCTTACCATCCTCCTGTTGTACAGAACAGGCATGGCCACTTAAAAAGTGGCTGTTTTACTTATCTTACCATCCTCCTGTTGTACAGAACAGGCATGGCCACTTAAGAAGTGGCTGTTTTACTTATCTTACCATCCTCCTGTTGTACAGAACAGGCATGGCCACTTAAGAAGTGGCTGTTTTACTTATCTTACCATCCTCCTGTTGTACAGAACAGGCATGGCCACTTAAGAAGTGGCTGTTTTACTTATCTTTACCATCCTCCTGTTGTACAGAACAGGCATGGCCACTTAAGAAGTGGCTGTTTTATTTATCTTACCATCTTCCTGTTGTGCAGAACAGGCATGGCCTCTTAGGAAGTGGCTGTTTTACTTATCTTACCATCCTCCTGTTGTACAGAACAGGCATGGCCACTTAAAAAGTGGCTGTTTTACTTATCTTACCATCCTCCTGTTGTACAGAACAGGCATGGCCACTTAAAAAGTGGCTGTTTTACTTATCTTACCATCCTCCTGTTGTACAGAACAGGCATGGCCACTTAAGAAGTGGCTGTTTTACTTATCTTTACCATCCTCCTGTTGTACAGAACAGGCATGGCCACTTAAGAAGTGGCTGTTTTACTTATCTTACCATCCTCCTGTTGTACAGAACAGGCATGGCCACTTAAGAAGTGGCTGTTTAAAGGAGGTAAAATATAAATGAAAATAAGCTGGTAAGTCAGACACTGACAGAACATGGCTACTGGAGACTATTTAAGGAAGTTTGTGTCAGATAAATAAAGCCCTCCCTCAACCAACCAAACAACCGATGTATGATTAGTTATATTTCTCTGTCTATCTTGTCATAAATTACTTCTACCATCATTAAAGATGATAGTATTATTTCAGGTGATGTAATATTGAAGTTAATTCCCTAAATATTTATTAAAGTGTTGTAGAAATTCCAAGTGAGTTACTTCATCCACACCAGTCTTGTTCATCATGTACCAAGATCTCTTATTGTGTCAACATTTGCTTCAGTGAAACATAACCAAGCTAAGATATGACTTCTGTGATCCAAACCCATAAAGATTTTACACATGTTACATTTATGTGCTATTTTTTTGTATATTTTACAGAATTTTGACATGTTTATCATTCATATTTTATCTTGTATTTCATACTTATATTTCTTTTCAAGGGTTTAACTTCATTTGATTTTATACAATTCTTCATTTTCATATTTTTGGAATTTTACTTTTAGTTCAACCACTCTGGTGGTCTAGTGGTTAGAGTGTCCGCCTCAGATGCGGAAGGTCCTGGGTTTGATCCCTGGCTGAGTCATACCAAAGACTACAAAAATGGTACTAACAGATGCCTTGATTGGCGCATAGCATTAAGAGGTTAGTGTTAGGCATGGTTGGCCTGGTGTCAGGATAATGTGACTGGGTGGGACATCATGCTTCATGTCTGCGACATGATACCCCAGTGATAGGTATCACTATAAACTGCCACACTGCAGACATCGTAGCAATATGACTGAAAAATTGTTAAAGCTACGTTAATAATCCAAATCACACACACACACTTTTAGTTCACATACATACATACATACATACATACATACATACATACATACATACATACAGACATAACATTTATAGTTTCCCTCCATGTTTACATTTATTTGGAAGGTTTATCATCCAAATATTTTTGTGGAGTTCTTCATTTTTACATTTTTAAACTTGATCTTTAATTGGCATTATATAGCCCAGGCATGGGCAGCTTCCTGCAGGGTACTGGCTGGACAAGTGATGTTTAATGCCAAACCCTATGATGTAAGTTAATGGATAAAACCAGATCACAGGACAGATCCAGCCAGTGGGCAATATATTTTGTGCACCCTTGATAGCCATGGCTGTGTTGAGGTGCCATTAAATGTTAAAGCATACATGTATATCCAAAAGCACCACAACAGAGGCATTTTGTTAATACCAGATAACTGTTTTCCATAAGGGGGTTAGGTAGTCAATGGAACACTAACTACTGAAGGTTTCAATTTCAACTAAGAAAGTCTCATGCATTTTTAGGTCAGAGGCTAACTTTGAAGAAAAAAAAGCATACACATTTTATAATATTATTAAAGACAGTTAATTTTTAGTTCATGAATTTTCTTTGTTTTCTAAATAAATTTCTTGACTGCAGCTTGTAATCCTCGTAACCTCATTTGCAAGTGTTCTTAGGCTTGTGACAAGTATGTCTCATCTAGATTTGAGGAAATAGGTACCTCTAATGAGTTCAAATGCAAGGCTATACACTCAGCCATACAACCATTGCAAAGTGTAGCACTTGTGAAATTGTGATGTCTGGCACAGATGTAGCCAAATCATGTGTTATGGGAGTGAGCCAATCCAAACATCAACCACCAAACATTGAATGTAAACCACTAGTGCCAGGTGGGTCTTCACAATTGAGTGCAGAAAATTACACTGCACACGAAAGATGCAAATGTGGCAGATGATGATATCTAATGTGTAACAGTAACAGTAAATATCTGAGAGAGAGAGAGAGAGACAGAGATACAGAGAGAGAGAGAGAGAGATAAATCAGATCATGCTGTCATGCACATTGTGCGACTTACGACCAGTAACAAAAATTAGGATATTGTAGTTTTAACCTTTAAAGGTATATTTAAAGCCATAATTAAATAAAGACAAGTACTTAGTTATAATAGTAGTTATCCAAATGTTTATTTATCTTGATGTTGTACAATGTCTCCCGATGTATACATACAAATTATTTATTTTAATCAGTAATACACTTTGTACAAACCGTTCATGTCTCTTTCATTTGGAATAACGAATTTTAATGTCCAAAAAATTAGTATAAACATGTGGGCCATGATCAAACATTTTCAAATACATCTGGAAAAAAAAACAATTTTAAACTAGAGTCTACACAATCGATATTTTAACAAAATAAATCCAGACCTAGCTGAGGCCATTAAATATGAAGCAGATTAATAGTTGTGGATATTCTTCATTAGAACTAAGACATTTGTGAAAGCCTCCTTGATTCCATGATATCTACTTTTGATTCCATGATATCTACTTTTGATTCCATGATATCAGAGCTAGCAGTAGAGCTAAGGACTGGACCATTTAATTGGGGTGGGGGGGTGGGGTGGGTGTGTGTGTGTAGAGGAATGCATGTGATTTTTTAAAACCAGGATATTTGTTTTCTTTTTCCTCAAGATAATGATAGTCATGTTATAATGGCTCTAATTAGTTTGTTTCTACAATTCAGAACAACAATATTTTTCCATGCTAATTTTGGAGCCAAAATAATGGTTATGTTTATTATGTTACATCAGTTATCAATACATTTTCTAAACATTTCATTTTAGGCAAAACACAATTTGTCACTTGGAGGAATATCATAATTTCTCTGAGAATTGATATTGCATTTTAGTAAAGTCTTGAAGAGTTCTTTTGTAGGACTTTTGAAGGGTTAAAACAGGTAAGCTGTGTGATATTTGAAGAGTTCTTTTGTAGGACTTTTGAAGGGTTAAAACAGGTAAGCTGTGTGATATTTGAAGAGTTCTTTTGTAGGACTTTTGAAGGGTTAAAACAGGTAATCTGTGTGATATTTGAAGAGTTTTTTATAGGACTTTTGAAGGGTTAAAACAGGTAAGCTGTATGATATTTGAAGAGTTTTTTTATAGGACTTTTGAAGGGTTAAAACAGGTAAGCTGTGTGATATTTGAAGAGTTCTTTTTTAGGACTTTTGAAGGGTTAAAACAGGTAATCTGTGTGATATTTGAAGAGTTCTTTTGTAGGACTTTTGAAGGGTTAAAACAGGTAAGCTGTGTGATATTTGAGAATTTTGAGATGTTCTGGCTGTTTATGAGATTTCAGATATGTTCTGTCTCACCCTATGTTATCACACAGTTTGCTATTCCTTTGGCTCTGTCCCACCCTATGTTATCACACAGTATGCTGTTCTTTTGGCTCTCAGCCTCAGTATAAACAAAGCAGGAAACAGATGTAATTGTTTGCAGTTAGACCATTTAGGTCTGAAACAGAGTTATATTACCTGGCTAAAACCTGTTCTACTTTTTATGTTTATTCTTTCCAACTTTATGATTTTATAAGATTGTGTAATTAGGAGCATCAAGTTTATGCATGCAAATGTGAACTTTAGACTTCAGGCAAGCAAACTGTGATAGATGTAATTGTACAGATAAAAGTTGTTTCATATTAAAGATGATAATTTTAGTCAGCTGGGTGATGCATAGCACTGATAATTGTTTTAGGTAAATGAATTTTTATGACAGGTGCAGATCACTCTAAGGCAAATGAGCCCATAGACAAATAAATTGATTGCCACCACTCTGATTAATCTTTGAGGTCATATCTGTGGCTACAGATGGTGATGTAAGAAAATATTACAAAGTGGTTTGGTGTTTGATGTCACCTGAGGATTGTTTAGTGCTGGGACAGGTGGAGTAAAGTACCTTGTTCTGAGACACACCATGGCAGCTGACCTGAGCTGACTCAGCAGTAGGATTTGAAGCAGCACCCTTTCAGTTACAAGTCTGGCACATTAACCACAGAGCCACCATTGCTTGAAAATGGTGGATAATAACATGTTGGGCTATTGTGTTTATTATGAGTGCCTGTGCCTGCATGCTTTGCCCAGTAATCATTTACAGTGATACTTGGTATTAATTATGACCTTTATATTAAGGACACCTGCTTAAAATGTTATTTATGTGTTTTATATTTATGATCAGTTTTCAACTGCTTGTGAAATGGCACCTATTTATTAAGGAAATCTTTTCTTAGCCTTCTCAGCATACTTTATAATCACACTTTGTTCTTTCTGGCAAGCAGATCTTCAATGGCATCATTGTTCCATCAAACCAGTCTTGATGGGTTCGCTTCTTGGGCCCACAGTTGCCATAGCTTTTTCTCTTATGTACCTGAGCTTGTTCCATTTCTCTGAGGTATTTCCATGTATAGGTCCATTGGTGGACAGCTTGTCATCTAGGCTCTTCTGGAAATTAAGCTGGGTGGAAGGTTGCTGAAGGTTGACAATGTTGAAGGCTGTGCGCACAAGCTTACGACATCTTGGGTGATGTGGAACAATGCAGTTTTAGGGTAGTTCTGTGGTCTGTCCAGCGTTCCGCTCCTCACATGGCCTTAGGACATCCTAGGCATTGTGCTGGCAGACTATTAGATAGTCGATATATATGTGTAATATTTGCAGCAATTAGGACCCACATAAGATGATTGAAATTAAGCTATAAATTTATTTAAAAATTTGGCATAGAAGAAATATTTTTTTCTCCAAAATTCCTTGACATTTTATCATTTTTTAAATTTTAATCTAAATATCATTTTTTTTATAATGCCTTACTTGAATAATGAATTTAAATTTAGCAAAATCATAGTATCACTGTACAGTTCACATTCTGCAGCAAAACTGTATCACAGGGAGGCTTTACATTTCTGATTAGATGTTGCTATGACAGGTATTACAAATCTGCACTTACCCTACCTTTGCTGTTTTAAGTTAATTTTACTGTCTAATTATCAACAAGACCAGTAATTATATAAGAACTAAAAAAAAGTATTCAGACTTGTTGCATTTTGAAATGATCTACTGTTATTGAAAGATTAGTATTTACGTTTTAATACCAAGCAAACTTCTGGATTAAGACCCAGCTTCCATAAAAAAGACCCATAATTCAATTGTTTGGCAGCAAATTAGGATTCCTGTTAACTATACTTCAAGAAAATAACGGGAAACTTGTTTTATTTTTAAAACAAGTGCAAACTATATTTTGAATTTTTTAACAAAAGTACACTAGCTTGTGTAATAGGTTAGTAACAATGGTCAAATATCATGTTAATTAGATACAGTTATTATTGATACTTATGAAACCTTTAGATCTTCAATCTGATAAAGTACTGGAACATCTCAGTCTATCCAGTGTGTTTCAAATAATCAGTAGAACAAACAACATAGACCTTGATCTGCAGGTACATTATGCTTGTATGTTGACTTGACTTATAAGTGAGTACATATGGTAAATATTTGTTGCTAAGTCAGCATAGAAAACCAGATCTTCAATCTCATAATGTACTGGCACATCTCAGTCTATCCAGTTTGTATTGAATAATCAGTAGAACAAACAACATAAACCTTGATCTGCTGGACAATTATGTGATGGTTCATCAGGGTCTGTGTCATTGGATCTGACTTATTTGCAGGAATATATGGTTTTGTGAAGGTGATTTAAAAATGTCTTGACCTGTGGTATTTTCGGAAGCATTATTTAGTTGAAAAGGGGGAAAGAAAACCAGTTGGAGACCCCAGATGATAAAATTGGCAATACAATAGTAAGCTCCATTCAAGAGCAAAAGGTCTTTGTCTCATGTTTGGAGAGATATCAGAGTCTACATCCATTTCACATTATTATGTGCCTTTCCCCATAGCTGACCCATGGACCTTTGATTTGATAGAAACCCAGTCTTGTTTAATACCTTGACTGACAATGTGGTTACAACCTTTATCCTCCAGACTGATGAAAGGTCATGAAAGTTGTATATCATACACCTGGACAAGAAAATATTTGCACACCTGGATTGGGGGTATGTGCTTCCTATTTACTATATTTCCACATATCAAGATTAATTGATAGATATATATAACATTATTTTCAGATTTCATAGTCTCAGATATTTGTTTCACTTGGACTGTCATCCAGACTTGTAGCAATGTGGAATGTACTGAATATTGGTATAGCATCTTGTGTCATATAAAGGGTTTACACTGTTTTAGCAAATGATCGTGTGACTCCTCATTTGGATTGGACACTGGGTTGCAGGACTGCATAGACTCCATGTGAATAATATAGATATTATTGCTTATATTTATTACAACCAATAAGAGAAAAATGAATGAATTGAAATAATATTAAAACATTCTATTTAACAAAATGCTGAAAAATTGGAAAATTTGCTCTATGTTTTATATATTGAGGTACTCTTTCCTTAGTTCTCCAAACATTTGCCATATAAAACATCCATACATTGTCTTGGCAAGTCAAAAAAGCCCAAATAGATGCTTCCTGATAAGGTCAACAGCAGATGATATTCTGCCCGTTTTACCTGGACGATGGGCAACCTTGAGTTTCTCCTATATGCAATCACCAAAATTGATAATTTTTGACAAGGCACACCAAAGCTAAATCACCTTAAAACTTACAACAATAGATACTAACAGGAAGCCTGATTTGCATTCTGTTTATGTATGTATCTTTTACAAATATAGATACTTACAGGAAGCCTGATTTGCATTCTGTTTATGTATGTATCTTTTACAAATATAGATACTTACAGGAAGCCTGATTTGCATTCTGTTTATGTACGTATCTTTTACAAATATAGATACTTACAGGAAGCCTGATTTGCATTCTGTTTATGTATGTATCTTTTACAAATATAGATACTTACAGGAAGCCTGATTTGCATTCTGTTTATGTACGTATCTTTTACAAATATAGATACTTACAGGAAGCCTGATTTGCATTCTGTTTATGTACGTATCTTTTACAAATATAGATACTTACAGGAAGCCTGATTTGCATTCTGTTTATGTATGTATCTTTTACAAATATAGATACTTACAGGAAGCCTGATTTGAGTTCTGTTTATGTATGTATCTTTTACAAATATAGATACTTACAGGAAGCCTGATTTGCATTCTGTTTATGTATGTATCTTTTACAAATATAGATACTTACAGGAAGCCTGATTTGAGTTCTGTTTATGTATGTATCTTTTACAAATATAGATACTTACAGGAAGCCTGATTTGCATTCTGTTTATGTATGTATCTTTAACAAATATAGATACTTACAGGAAGCCTGATTTGAGTTCTGTTTATGTATGTATCTTTTACAAATATAGATACTTACAGGAAGCCTGATTTGCATTCTGTTTATGTATGTATCTTTTACAAATATAGATACTTACAGGAAGCCTGATTTGCATTCTGTTTATGTATGTATCTTTAACAAATATAGATACTTACAGGAAGCCTGATTTGCATTCTGTTTATGTATGTATCTTTTACAAATATAGATACTTACAGGAAGCCTGATTTGCATTCTGTTTATGTATGTATCTTTTACAAATATAGATACTTACAGGAAGCCTGATTTGCATTCTGTTTATGTATGTATCTTTAACAAATATAGATACTTACAGGAAGCCTGATTTGCATTCTGTTTATGTATGTATCTTTTGTAATAGTATAATGAGACTAAATGAATTTATTTCAACTTCCAAACACCATATAAACTCAATGGGAAATCTGCCAACACACCACAAATATGGTGGCTGATGACATCATTCAGGAACTATCTATGGTCCATAGTTGATAGAAAAGTTTCTGAATATAGCTTATGATTTGAGAAATATCAGATTGAAGTTTATCACTCCTATGTATCTTTCTTCCAGTTGTTAGAGTAATATATTTGATGTGATTGATAAAGATTTTTTCTTGTTAACATGTCATTCTTTTATTTATTTGACAATTATCACAATATAATAACATACAGATGTTTTAAGAAATTCAGTGATAATGCATTCCACCCAGATCTGCAGAGTAATATTATTTTATCCCTGAGTGACCCAATTATCATATGGTATGCTGCAGTGACAGGCTTGCTGAACTGTTATGCACCCACTAAAATTAAAGAAGCTAAAAGAAACAAATAGCCATAATGGTACATTCCTGATATTAGTAATGCATGTTAACTTTATAAATAATTATCATAAATGTAGAGACAAACCAAATCGCAAACATTGATGGAATACAATAAACAAGCTTATGTGGCCTTCAAGTGATCTTTATTTTGAAAAGGTTGTTGATGGTTAAATACCTATCAGATTCTTTTGTAATCAGCTTAAATCTCTCTGATCAAAAGCAAGATATCTACCATTACCATTTACACTCAACATCTCTACCATTACCATTTACAGTCAACATCTCTACCATTACCATTTACAGTCAACATCTCTACCACTACCATTTACAGTCAACATCTCTACCATTACCATTTACAGTCAACATCTCTACCACTACCATTTACAGTCAACATCTCTACCATTACCATTTACAGTCAACATCTCTACCACTACCATTTACAGTCAACATCTCTACCATTACCATTTACAGTCAACATCTCTACCACTACCATTTACAGTCAACATCTCTACCATTACCATTTACAGTCAACATCTCTACCATTACCATTTACAGTCAACATCTCTACCATTAACATTTACAGTCAACATCTCTACCATTACCATTTACAGTCAACATCTCTACCACTACCATTTACAGTCAACATCTCTACCATTACCATTTACAGTCAACATCTCTACCATTAACATTTACAGTCTATCTCTACCATTACCATTTACAGTCAACATCTCTACCATTACCATTTACAATCCATCTCTACCATTACCATTTACAGTCAACATCTCTACCATTAACATTTACAATCCATCTCTACCATTACCATTTACAGTCAACATCTCTACCATTACCATTTACAGTCAACATCTCTACCATTACCATTTACAGTCAACATCTCTACCATTACCATTTACAGTCAACATCTCTACCATTAACATTTACAATCCATCTCTACCATTAACATTTACAGTCAACATCTCTACCATTACCATTTACAGTCAACATCTCTACCATTAACATTTACAATCCATCTCTACCATTAACATTTACAATCCATCTCTACCATTAACATTTACAATCCATCTCTACCATTAACATTTACAGTCAACATCTCTACCATTAACATTTACAGTCAACATCTCTACGATTACCATTTACAGTCAACATCTCTACCATTAACATTTACAGTCTATCTCTACCATTACCATTTACAGTCAACATCTCTACCATTACCATTTACAATCCATCTCTACCATTACCATTTACAGTCAACATCTCTACCATTAACATTTACAATCCATCTCTACCATTACCATTTACAGTCAACATCTCTACCATTACCATTTACAGTCAACATCTCTACCATTAACATTTACAATCCATCTCTACCATTAACATTTACAATCCATCTCTACCATTAACATTTACAGTCAACATCTCTACCATTAACATTTACAATCCATCTCTACCATTACCATTTACAGTCAACATCTCTACCATTACCATTTACAGTCAACATCTCTACCATTAACATTTACAGTCAACATCTCTACCACTAACATTTACAGTCAACATCTCTACCATTACCATTTACAGTCAACATCTCTACCATTACCATTTTACAGTAAACATCTCTACCATTACCATTTACAGTCAACATCTCTACCATTAACATTTACAGTCAACATCTCTACCACTACCATTTACAGTCAACATCTCTACCATTACCATTTACAGTCAACATCTCTACCATTACCATTTTACAGTAAACATCTCTACCATTAACATTTACAGTCAACATCTCTACCATTACCATTTACAGTCAACATCTCTACCATTAACATTTACAGTCAACATCTCTACCACTACCATTTACAGTCAACATCTCTACCATTACCATTTACAGTCAACATCTCTACCATTACCATTTACAGTCAACATCTCTACCATTAACATTTACAGTCAACATCTCTACCATTACCATTTACAGTCAACATCTCTACCATTAACATTTACAGTCAACATCTCTACCATTACCATTTACAGTCAACATCTCTACCACTACCATTTACAGTCAACATCTCTACCACTACCATTTACAGTCAACATCTTTACCATTAACATTTACAGTCAACATCTCTACCATTAACATTTACAGTCAACATCTCTACCATTACCATTTACAGTCAACATCTCTACCACTACCATTTACAGTCAACATCTCTACCATTACCATTTACAATCCATCTCTACCATTAACATTTACAGTCAACATCTCTACCATTACCATTTACAGTCAACATCTCTACCATTACCATTTACAGTCAACATCTCTACCATTAACATTTACAGTCAACATCTCTACCATTAACATTTACAGTCAACATCTCTACCATTAACATTTACAATCCATCTCTACCATTAACATTTACAGTCAACATCTTTACCATTAACATTTACAGTCAACATCTCTACCATTAACATTTACAGTCAACATCTCTACCATTACCATTTACAGTCAACATCTCTACCACTACCATTTACAGTCAACATCTCTACCATTACCATTTACAATCCATCTCTACCATTAACATTTACAGTCAACATCTCTACCATTACCATTTACAGTCAACATCTCTACCACTACCATTTACAGTCAACATCTCTACCATTACCATTTACAATCCATCTCTACCATTAACATTTACAGTCAACATCTCTACCATTACCATTTACAGTCAACATCTCTACCATTAACATTTACAGTCAACATCTCTACCATTACCATTTACAGTCAACATCTCTACCATTAACATTTACAGTCAACATCTCTACCACTAACATTTACAGTCAACATCTCTACCATTACCATTTACAATCCATCTCTACCATTAACATTTACAATCCATCTCTACCATTAACAGTTACAGTCTATCTCTACCATTAACATTTACAATCCATCTCTACCATTAACATTTACAGTCTATCTTTACCATTAACATTTACAATCCATCTCTACCATTAACATTTACAGTCAACATCTCTACCATTAACATTTACAGTCAACATCTCTACCATTAACATTTACAGTCAACATCTCTACCACTACCATTTACAGTCATCATCTCTACCATTACCATTTACAGTCAACATCTCTACCATTACCATTTTACAGTAAACATCTCTACCATTAACATTTACAGTCAACATCTCTACCATTAACATTTACAGTCAACATCTCTACCATTAACATTTACAGTCAACATCTCTACCACTACCATTTACAGTCAACATCTCTACCATTACCATTTACAGTCAACATCTCTACCATTACCATTTACAGTCAACATCTCTACCATTACCATTTACAGTCAACACCTCTACCATTAACATTTACAATCCATCTCTACCATTAACATTTACAGTCAACATCTCTACCATTACCATTTACAGTCAACATCTCTACCATTACCATTTACAGTCAACATCTCTACCATTAACATTTACAGTCAACATCTCTACCATTAACATTTACAGTCAACATCTCTACCATTAACATTTACAATCCATCTCTACCATTAACATTTACAGTCTATCTCTACCATTACCATTTACAGTCAACATCTCTACCATTAACATTTACAGTCAACATCTCTACCATTAACATTTACAATCCATCTCTACCATTAACATTTACAGTCTATCTCTACCATTACCATTTACAGTCAACATCTCTACCATTACCATTTACAGTCAACATCTCTACTATTAACATTTACAGTCAACATCTCTACCATTACCATTTACAGTCAACATCTCTACCACTACCATTTACAGTCAACATCTCTACCATTACCATTTACAATCCATCTCTACCATTAACATTTACAGTCAACATCTCTACCATTACCATTTACAGTCAACATCTCTACCATTACCATTTACAGTCAACATCTCTACCATTAACATTTACAGTCAACATCTCTACCATTAACATTTACAGTCAACATCTCTACCATTAACATTTACAATCCATCTCTACCATTAACATTTACAGTCTATCTCTACCATTACCATTTACAGTCAACATCTCTACCATTAACATTTACAGTCAACATCTCTACCACTAACATTTACAGTCAACATCTCTACCATTACCATTTACAATCCATCTCTACCATTAACATTTACAATCCATCTCTACCATTAACAGTTACAGTCTATCTCTACCATTAACATTTACAATCCATCTCTACCATTAACATTTACAGTCTATCTCTACCATTAACATTTACAATCCATCTCTACCATTAACATTTACAGTCAACATCTCTACCATTAACATTTACAGTCAACATCTCTACCATTAACATTTACAGTCAACATCTCTACCACTACCATTTACAGTCAACATCTCTACCATTACCATTTACAGTCAACATCTCTACCATTACCATTTTACAGTAAACATCTCTACCATTAACATTTACAGTCAACATCTCTACCATTAACATTTACAGTCAACATCTCTACCATTAACATTTACAGTCAACATCTCTACCACTACCATTTACAGTCAACATCTCTACCATTACCATTTACAGTCAACATCTCTACCATTACCATTTACAGTCAACATCTCTACCATTACCATTTACAGTCAACATCTCTACCATTAACATTTACAATCCATCTCTACCATTAACATTTACAGTCAACATCTCTACCATTACCATTTACAGTCAACATCTCTACCATTACCATTTACAGTCAACATCTCTACCATTAACATTTACAGTCAACATCTCTACCATTAACATTTACAGTCAACATCTCTACCATTAACATTTACAATCCATCTCTACCATTAACATTTACAGTCTATCTCTACCATTACCATTTACAGTCAACATCTCTACCATTAACATTTACAGTCAACATCTCTACCATTAACATTTACAATCCATCTCTACCATTAACATTTACAATCCATCTCTACCATTAACATTTACAGTCAACATCTCTACCATTAACATTTACAGTCAACATCTCTACCACTAACATTTACAGTCAACATCTCTACCATTACCATTTACAATCCATCTCTACCATTAACATTTACAGTCCATCTCTACCATTAACAGTTACAGTCTATCTCTACCATTAACATTTACAATCCATCTCTACCATTAACATTTACAGTCTATCTCTACCATTAACATTTACAATCCATCTCTACCATTAACATTTATAGTCAACATCTCTACCATTAACATTTACAGTCAACATCTCTACCATTACCATTTACAATCCATCTCTACCATTACCATTTACAGTCAACATCTCTACCATTACCATTTACAATCCATCTCTACCATTACCATTTACAGTCAACATCTCTACCATTAACATTTACAATCAACATCTCTACCATTATCATTTACAGTCAACATCTCTACCATTAACATTTACAATCCATCTCTACCATTAACGTTTACAGCCAGCAGACATAAATTTGTGAGGGAGCAGGATATCGTCGAAAACCTAAATGATAATTGGTTTATTTTTCTTTCTAAATTCAGACCAAGCAGTTTAGTCTTGAAGACCATGTTTGGATTGCACAACATCATAATGACAAACTATGTACAGAAAATATCAGTCTACAACCCATAAGCATACATGATATAACTGAATATATTGACAAACTCACAACTCAGAGCTTGAACACACTGCAGTTATGTATTAGCACCATGCATTGCCCACATTAGCAGCCTTAATAAAAGGCTGCAGTTATGTATTAGCACCATTCATTGCCCACATTAGCAGCCTTAATTAAAGGCTGCAGTTATGTGTTAGCACCATGCATTGCCCACATTAGCAGCCTTAATAAAAGGCTGCAGTTATGTGTTAGCACCATGCATTGCCCACATTAGCAGCCTTAATAAAAGGCTGCAGATATGTATTAGCACCACAGATTGCCCACATAAACAGTCAGTATTACTTTAGGTATCTACTCATATCTCTTGAAACTGGCTAATATAATTCCAGTTCATAGGGGCAATGGCAAAAGGACAATTATATGTGTATCTCTGTTTTACTGAAGCTATCTAAAGTCCTTGCAAGACATGTCTATCTAAAGTCATTGCAAGACATGCCTATTTAAAGTCCTTGCAAGAGACATCTATCTAAAGTCCTTGCAAGATATGTCTATCTAAAGTCCTTGCTAGACATGTCTATCTAAAGTCCTTGCAAGACACATCTATCTAAAGTCCTTGCAAGACATGTGTACATGATAATATTTGTACTTGCTTGTAAGTCAAGTCAAACTGCAAATAATAAAGATCCTGATCTGACATCGCATAATATGCCAGTAGATCAGATTCTATGTTGTTTGTTCTACTGATTACTCCTTATAAACTACATGGACAAAGATCTACTAATGCATTATGCCATGGCAGATCTGGGTCTGTGCAGTTTACAGATGGACTCATCTTATAAGTGAGTATGGATGGTATGGATAGGTATCTGTCTAAATATGATCTATTTGCTGATGTTTAATTATGGACTATTTCATGAAGTCCAAATTGTGGACTTTTTCATGATGTTTGACTATGGATTGTTTCACGATATTCAATCAAGTGTTAGAAAAAACATTCAAGTTAAATGAACTTTGTTCACCTTATTGACAATTAGATAGAATGTATTGATAATAAAATCATGATAGGAACAGTCTTTGTTGATGTAAATAAAACATTTGATCTTGTTATCAAAATACTTCAGTATAAATTAAAATTATTTAATATATCATCTTTGAGCCCTAAGTGTCTGCAGTCTTGCAATGAACTTTGATATCAAATATTAATCTCAGGCAATGCATATTGAACACACCAATATGTTGCCACATGGTTGCCACTGAGTTCTATTTTAGGTCATTTCTCATTTATGATATATACAATGTATATCAAATGGCCTTCCACTATGGTAAATTAATTCTAATACTGATATGTATGCTGATGACACATTAATTTTTCAATGACAAATGTAATTACAGAACCAGAATTGCATTCACATGAACAGATGAATGGTATAATTAGTGGTGTAAAACAACAACAATTAATACAAAAAAAACTATTGCCTTATCAGGAAACAACAGTTAGCAATTCAGGACTCTCAGAAATCTTTCCATCCATAATCATATTTTAAACACAGTGTAATCACGGATGAACTAATACTTGTATAAGTGGATGAATCATTGAACTGGGCTAAACAAATCAGAAAAGTGTATTCCCAACTAACCTCAGCAGTTGCAATATCAAGAAGGCATAACCAAGATCTTTCTGATGAAGCAAAACATGTCTGTTTAGAATCCATTTACTACTCCCATTCTTTGATTATAGTATGCTTATTTGGGGACACTGTTCCAAGGAACAAACATGATATATAACAACAATTCTAAAGAAACCATTGAAAATAGTGTTAACTTGTGCAAGCCCACTGCAACAACTAGCAACATTTTCACGTCTTACTCTTTGAATATATATTTAAATATCACATAGGTATATACACTTATATATAAAGTGTTAAATTATTTAGTGCCAGAATATATCCAGTCTTTTGTAAAACATTTATCTTTCATTTGTTATTATAACCTAAGGTCATACTCAGGGCAAAAACTAATTGTGTCAAGGTCAAAGCAAGAACTATGTAAAAGAATCATTCAGTTACACTGGTGCCCAAACATGAAATGCCATTCCATGGCAAATTAAAAAATGCCAACTACTGGAATAGTAAATTGAAAGATTTTAAGAAGTTTCTGATGACAACATGTCATCTTTAAATAGAGACCAGCTATTCAAACATGGCTTTCTCAATCTGCTATTACATTTAAATAGAGACCAGCAATTCAAACATGGCTTTCTCAATCTGCTATTACATTTAATAGAGACAGTAATTAAGACATGGCTTTCTCAATCTGCTATTACATTTAAATGGAGACCAGCAATTCATACATGGCTTTCTCAATCTGCTATTACATTTAATAGAGACAGTAATTAAGACATGGCTTTCTCAATCTGCTATTACATTTAAATAGAGACCAGTAATTCAGACATGGCTTTCTCAATCTGCTATTACATTTAAATAGAGATCAGTAATTAAATCATGGCTTTCTTAATCTGCTATTACATTTAAATAGAGATCAGTAATTAAGACATGGCTTTCTCAATCTGCTATTACATTTAAATAGAGACCAGTAATTCAGACATGGCTTTCTCAATCTGCTATTACATTTAAATAGAGATCAGTAATTAAGACATGGCTTTCTTAATCTGCTATTACATTTAAATAGAGATCAGTAATTAAGACATGGCTTTCTTAATCTGATATTACATTTAACAGAGAGACAGTAATTAAGACATGGCTTTCTTAATCTGATATTACAGTTAAACAGAGATCAGTAATTCTGACATGGCTCATACAATCAGCTGTTGCATTCAGACAGAGATCAGTAATTAAAACTTGTCTCTCTCTCAGTCTGTTATTGCATTTAAACAGAGATCAGTAATTAAAACTTGTCTCTCTCAGTCTGCTATTGCATTTAAACAGAGATCAATAATTAAAACTTGGCTTTCTTAATCTGCTATTACATTTAAATAGAGATCAGTAATGAAGACATGGCTTTCTTAATCTGATATTACAGTTAAACAGAGATCAGTAATTCTGACATGGCTCATACAATCAGCTGTTGCATTCAGACAGAGTTCAGTAATTAAAACTTGGCTCTCTCAGTCTGCTATTGCATTTAAACAGAGATCAGTAATTAAAACTTGTCTCTCTCAGTCTGCTATTGCATTTAAACAGAGACCAGTAATTAAAACTTGGCTCTCTCAGCCTGCTATTGCATTTAAACAGAGATCAGTAATTGAAACATGGCTCTCTCAGCCTGCTATTGCATTTAAACAGAGATCAGTAATTAAAACTTGGCTCTTTCAGTCTGTTATTGCATTTAAACAGAGATCAGTAATTAAAACTTGTCTCTCTCAGTCTGCTATTGCATTTAAACAGAGATCAGTAATTAAAACTTGGCTCTCTCAGCCTGCTATTGCATTTAAACAGAGATCAGTAATTAAAACTTGGCTCTCTCAGCCTGCTATTGCATTTAAACAGAGATCAGTAATTAAAACTTGGCTCTTTCAGTCTGTTATTGCATTTAAACAGAGATCAGTAATTAAAACTTGTCTCTCTCAGTCTGCTATTGCATTTAAACAGAGATCAGTAATTGAAACATGGCTCTCTCAGCCTGCTATTGCATTTAAACAGAGATCAGTAATTAAAACTTGGCTCTTTCAGTCTGTTATTGCATTTAAACAGAGATCAGTAATTAAAACTTGGCTCTCTCAGTCTGCTATTGCATTTAAACAGAGATCAGTAATTAAAACTTGGCTCTCTCAGCCTGCTATTGCATTTAAACAGAGATCAGTAATTAAAACTTGGCTCTCTCAGTCTGCTATTGCATTTAAACAGAGATCAGTAATTAAAACTTGGCTCTCTCAGTCTGTTATTGCATTAAAACAGAGATCAGTAATTAAAACTTGGCTCTCTCAGTCTGCTATTGCATTTAAACAGATATCAATAATTAAAACTTGGCTCTCTCAGTCTGCTATTGCATTTAAACAGAGATCAGTAATTAAAACTTGGCTCTTTCAGCCTGTTATTGCATTTAAACAGAGATCAGTAATTAAAACTTGGCTCTCTCAGCCTGCTATTGCATTTAAACAGAGATCAGTAATTAAAACTTGGCTCTCTCAGTCTGCTATTGCATTTAAACAGAGATCAGTAATTAAAACTTGGCTCTCTCAGCCTACTATTGCATCATCTAACTTATCATAGTATCCTTCCAGCTTAATTTAGTCTTGACTGTAAAATGTGTGAAAAAATAGAATTTTTTAAATAATGAGATTTCACTGAATTATGGGATGGGTGGGACACACCCTCAGTTGAGAGGAAAGCCCTCCTAGTTTTCCTCCTAGCTGGCAGGTTCACATGCATGCAAGGGTTCAAACCGCATTTCAACAACAATGTATGGAAGAATAGGAGCTGTGAGCTATAAAAAGCCTGTTCAGCGTTACAGCACTAGGTAAACGATGATGTCATATCAATGACATCATAATGCAGTAATCACATCATTTTAAACTGTGCAGTAACATTGATTTGACAAAGGTACACTTCCTTTAATTATAGCTGAAAATATCCCACTTTACATAAGGTGACTATCCAGCTTGCTTTTTGCTGGATAGGAAACTATTGGCCATATATTTTTCAAACTCTGGATAATGGTTGGGGGTTATAGCTTTACATATGTCAATCTTATCTGTCCACTTTTGACAATTTATTGAAACTTGATATTTTTGAAAAGTCACTTTGATACCCACTGTGGATAATGGAATGTTAAATTCTGCATGGAGAAATACACATAATAAGAGCTACATTATCAGATGGGTCTGGCAGTGCCAGTGTTGGTGTATAGGTGCTATTTGATCCTGGAAAGGCTTGGAAGCCAATGCAAATGCCATGCTCAGGGTAACCAAGCTTGAAATAATTTGATTAAATTGTTCTACCTGATTAGCCAATTTTCAGCTCTGTTTGTCAAATGGTCTCACCTTGTGTCTCTTTGGTAATCAAGGAGAACAAACTATACCAGTGTTTTTAACTTATAAAGAAGAGCAAAAAGCTTGTTTATATTTTTTTTGTAAAATAACTTGTTTTCCCTGTTTTGTGCTGATACCGTCATTATTGAATTCCATGTAGGTCCTCTAATAGAGTGACATTTTTTCCTCCAAGGGTGTACTGGAGTTCACAGGGGGGATTGATTCCTCCTATATTCTATATGTAATCTGAATGTATTATAATGTACATGCAGATGCCATTGGGAGTCAATACAAAAATTATTAAATATATTCAGATATGTGTGTGTGTGTGTGTGTGATTTGGATTTTTAATGTAGCTTTAATAATGTTTCAGTCATATCACTATGATGTCTCCAGTGTGGCAGTTTATAGTGAAGTTTAGTACTGGGGCGTCATGCCGCAGACATGTAGCATTATGTCCCACCCAGTCACATTATTCTGACACCAGGTCAACCAGTCCTAACACTAACCTCTTAATGCTGAACGCGAAGCGAGGCAGCTGTTTGTACCATTTTTATAAGTCTTTGGTATGACTCAGCCGGGGATCGAAACCCACGACCTCCAGCATCTGAGATATTCAGATGCCATTGAGAGTCTACACAAAAATTATAATGAACATGCAGCCGCTATTGGGACTCTACACACAAATTATAATGTACATGTTGATGATACTGAGAGTCTACACACAAATTATAATGTACATGCAGATGCCTTTTTGGGGTCTACATGCTCAATACATTTAGATTTAGAAACTGAAATAGGCTCAAATGATATATTCAGTCATACTTATTCAAATGCATTTGAGTAACATGCACTTGATTTACATTTGTTTTTCAATTTAATGAGTCCATTTTGTAAATTACAGTAATTGCAGTTAACTGTATAAATAACATGTACAACTTGTTGCGAACCAGTGAAGCAGAAGCAATATTCATGCAACCAAAGAATTTAAAAATTTTTAGTCAGGCTTAAATTTTGATTTGAAGAGAGACTTCAGATATAATTTATTAGTCTTTTGTGCATCTTGCCTAAAGATCATGTGGAAGCTCATAACTTTAACCTGTACGTAAGCTGGGCCCATAGCTGATCTGTCCTGTGTGTAAACATGGCCCAGGCTGATCTGTCCTGTATGTAAGCAGGGCCCAACCTGATCTGTCCTGTTTATAAGCATGGCCAAAGCTGATATGCCCTGTATGAAATCATGGCCCAAGATGATCTGCCTTGTATGTAAGCAGGGCCCAATCTATTCTGTCCTGTTTATTAGCATGGTCCAAGCTGATCTGTCTTGTATGTAAGCAGAGCCCAATCTGATATGCCCTTTATATAAGCAGGGCCAAGCCAATCTGTCCTGTTTATAAGTATGGCCCAAGCTGATCTGCCCTGTATGCAATCATGGCCCAAGCTGATCTGCCCTGTATGCAATCATGGCCCAAGCTGATCTGCCCTGTATGCAATCATGGCCCAAGCTGATCTGCCCTGTATGCAATCATGGCCCAAGCTGATCTGCCCTGTATGCAATCATGGCCCAAGCTAATCTGCCCTGTATGCATTCATAGCCCAAGCTGATATGCCATTCAGTATTCAGGGACCAAATATTCAGTGTGAAGTTGTCGACTTCCCATATCATACTGGACCCTGCTCTGCTTGCCTGTACATATGTAAGTAAATAGGATTCTGTGTTACATACTGTTAGATATAAACACATAAGTAAACAGAGTATATATGTAATACTTAGACTAGGAATACTTGTCAGGTAAATAGGGTTCTGTGGTACTTACTGATGAACAAGAATACATGTCACTAAATAGGATTCTTTGATACTGTTGGGCATGAGCACTTATCAGTAAATATAGTTCTGTGACACTGGTTGATATGAACAAATATCAGTACTGTTGGACACACATCAGTAAATATGATTCTTTGATACTGTTGAACATAAACATATGTCAGTAAATATAGTTCTATGACATTGGTTGGCATGAACACATGTCATTAGGGGCCATGAGTGGCCAAGTGGTTTAATGTGCTCTTTGTTACGGATCTCTGCCATCTCACCTCTGTCTGCATGGGTTCGAGTCTTGGATTCAGCTAATGTGGGTATGTGAGAAAGCTTGCCAGTAGCTTCTTGTGGGTCAGTGGTTCTTTCTGGGGTTTTCCCGAGTTCTTCCTCCACCATTAATACTGGCCGCCATAGATAGCCTATCGTGTGCTGAAAAATGGCATTAAACCCTACAACAACAACAACAAAAACAACAACACATGTCAGTAAATAGTGTAAATTATACTTCATGTTTGGAAGTAGATAAAACATGCTTAATAACTAAAAACTCGTACTGACTTCAGTGCCATTAATCAAATACATGTAATACATTTATTGTTTGTTTTGAATTCATTACTCAAATGATGCCATCCTAGAGGGTATCAGAAATCCAAAGAATGTATACATAATCTTAGGTGCTTGAAAATAAAATAATCTGTAAGCATACATTCCACAATGTATTACTGTAGAGTAAAACACAGTGTATTAATGTAAGTAAAACACTGTATTGATGCAAGTAAAACACTGTATCAGTGTAAGTAAAACACTGTATTAATGTAAGTAAAACACAAAAAATTATTATAGAGGAAAACACAGTGTATTAATGTAGAGTAAAACATAGTGTATTAATTTAAGTAATAAAACTGTGTATTAATGTAGAGTAAAACACAATGTAATAATGTAAGTAAAACACAGTGTATTAATGTAGAGTAAAACACAGTGTAATAATGTAGAGTAATACACAGTGTAATAATGTAAGTAAAACACATTGTATTGATGTAGAGTAAAACATCGTGCATTAATGTAAGTAAAACACAGTGTATTAATGTAGAGTAAAACACAGTGTAACAATGTAAGTAAAACACATTGTATTGATGTAGAGTAAAACATCGTGCCTTAATGTAAGTGAAACACAGTGTATTAATGTGGAGTAAAACACAGTGTAATAATGTAAGTAAAACAGTGTAATAATGTAAGTAAAACAGAGTGTATTAATGTAGAGTAAAATACTTCATTGGAAGTTGTGCTATTGTAATACAGGTTAACTCTCAGGAATTGAATAACTATAAAAAACTGAATGGTGAGACAAATTATAATATAATGGAAGGACAAATTCTTGTAGGATGGTAGGACAAGTTCTGGTTGGATGGCTTATATTTGAAGAGGTACTGCTTTTTTACATTAGTTTGATGAATCCCTTTGATGTCTGCTCAGGAGTGATCACAGGTAGTCTTTTTTGTCAGTTCCTCCCCTTTTCTTGCCAGTCCATGGGGACAAGTAATTAATAAAAACACTTGTGGAGACCTTAACAAATGTCAGAAGAGGTTTAGGTGTGAAATCTCTAATTTATCAATGACAACACGTTGTATACACTTCATACTTATCCATGGATAGTTTTACAAAACACAGGTTGTTTCTTACAATTAAACAATATGTCTTAGGAATGTATGACATTGTGACCTCTGGAAGATATTAAACTGCAAGACTATAGCACTAAATCAGTCCCATGCACATCATGAAAAATGGTTCCTTAGAGAAATCCTGACATTGCACACAATCGCAATGATATTTCAAAATCCACACAATTTGTCACCATCAGACATGAATTATTTCAAAATGTCAAATCCCTTACGGCTATATGGTTGTAGGTGACAAAATGAATAACAATAAAAATACACCAAGAGAAAGAGGGCACTCCAAAATGACAGCATAAAATTCATGGACCCATTTATTTTCTTGAAGAAAGTCTCCTGTTTACACCATAGTAACCTTGTGCAACATTTTCGTGAGTTGCACAAACTTACAGCTTTTTTTCTGTTTTTACTGGCTCTCATGTATATTTTATATGGCATTATAGATTTTCTCTAAGGCAGACATCGGTTTGATTTGCAGCTTTCCTTAGTTTGAAATAAATAATTAAGTTTTATAATTACATGAAAGAAAGTGGCACTCTTTCTTACTATCATTGGCAATTTTTAAGAAACAGAAATTTGCGACTGAAAGTTGAATTGTTTTTTAATTCATTAATTACCTTCATTGGACCACTCCTTGTTTATTTTCAGTTATTAGTATTTTTATTTTTTGTTCTCTTTCTTCTTTCCTGAAAAAGAAGAAAACAGTAGCTCAATTCAGATGATATTGATAAAAAATACATGTAGATGACATTTGCATCACTAGTTCAGTTGTGGTTAGTTGAAAACAATGCACCCCAAGAGTGCTGGGTGAACAGACCTTATTGGAAACATTCAAAGTACTTCAATACTGCCACAAAAATAACCAGTTTTTTAAAATGCATAGTTAATGCACCAAATATTCCGTTGTGTATAAAGACACATAATAATTTCATTAATGTGCCAAATATTCCATTTTATTTAAAGGCTATAAGTTCATTGAAGATTGGAAGTAATGATATTCATTCTGCTCTGATTAAAAACTAAAAATGGCACCCAATTGGTGAAGGTGGCTAATCCCCAAATAATGAATTGATGGTATTGTTATTTATTAGCATTGTTGGGATGATAGAGGTTGTCCCTCCCCTGTAAACAGATCTGATTTCATCCATTGCAGGTGTACATCAAAGCTAGGAATACCTGTAGATCAGGTGACACATATGGGCACTGATTTGTCACTTTGGTTCACTTCTCTGTCATACAGAATGCATGCATACTTTTTTGTGGCCCATAGCTGCTTTAGAAGGGTATCTAAATTTTTATCAACAGGGATTCTGTTGATGTGAGACATTATTCAGTATGGGGACAACAATTTAAGAACAGATCTCCTTAGATACATTTTTTCATTTATCTACATAATTATGTGAAATATATATAAAACTTTGGTTACTAATAATAAACCACTTTGCATCCATGCAAATAAAATGCTAAACATCCATCATGAATAGATTTATTAGAAAAGGAGTTTGTCAGCGAAATTACAGTACTCACTTATTACAATACTGCAAATGGAGTTTTCAAATATACTATTTTATAGTGAGACCATCTTTTAATGTAGTACATACCATATATGCCTGCTTATAAGATGAGTGCAACTACAAACTGCACAGACCCAGATCTGCCATTGCATAATGCACTTGTAGTTCTGGTTCTTTAAAATTTGTAAGGAGTAATCAGTAGAACAAACAACATTGACCCTGATCTGAAGGTACACTATGCATTGCCAGATCAGGATCCTTTATTGTTTGCAGTTTGACTGGATATATAAGTAAGTATATGGTATTACATGTATAATTTCACTAATACATAATGTTATGGGATCCTTGGCCATGTAATGAGACACAGGGCGTAAATTCAGTTTGCTTTTGATTGATCATTTTATGAAAACAATATATTAAAAATCAACAACTGGGGAAAGAAATAACTTTAAAAAGTATTGGAATTAATTAACCTTTTGAAGTTCAGACTTTTAAACACCAAGTCATTTGTACAATAAACCAATAATGCTTACACTGGGGCATTACAAGTAATACATTCTTTCCCATCTGATGGGGCCATCCCTTTTGCACTGGAAAACTGGCCTTACACAAGGGGTGTTTTTTTTTTAGAGTACAGAATGGCAAAAAGATGTTGTTGTTGTTGTTGTGGGGTTTAACGCCATTTTTCAGCACGATAGGCTATACATGGCGGCCAGTATTATTGGTGGAGGAAGAACCCGGAAAACCCCGGAAAGAACCACCGACCCACGAGAAACTACTGGCAAGCTTTCTCACATGCCCACATTGGCTGAATCTTAGACTCGAACCGCCGCAGACAGAGGTGAGATGGCAGTGATCCGTAACGAAGAGCGCTTTAGACCACTCGGCCACTCGGGGCCCCGGCAAAAAGATATAATATTGCCATATATATTTGCATATGTCAAGTCCAACTACAAACTGAACAGACCCACCTCTTCTATCACATAATGTGCTGGCAGATATGATTTTTTGTGCAGTTTGTTATGAGTAATCAGTAGAACAGACAACCCTGATCTGCAGGCACATTATGCTATGGCAGATCAGGATCTTTGTTGTTGCAGTTTGACTCAACTTATAAGTGAATATATATAATAATATTGTTCATGAGAATCATAGAATATACTGACTTACAGTGGAAAACATTATATTGAAGTATGTATATATGATACCTGTAATTTTATTAAGACTTAATGAAATTGGATCCATGACTACACACAGCTTATCATTGTAACCATGCTATAATGAAGGGTTTTAAGGGAGTGCAGCTACATTTAGGTGTCAGGAAAGATGGCCATTGATTAAGGGGTGGCCATTTTAGAGTGGGCTTTCAAGAGGGGTACCACCACTTTATTAGCATATTTTCTTGTTTCTTTACAGAGACTTAAGTTTTAACCACCTGAGAAGCATAGGCAGGAAAACACTGAAAGGCTCTGTTGTGCTCAGAAACCTGTAAGTTGCTCTAATTTATTAGCTGTACTAGTTGCAGGAACCTTCATGCTTATTCTCTTGTGTTGTCATTTTTTCATCAGAAACAGCACCATTATCAGTGGTGACAAATATAGATAGGTTACTTTTTAATCAGTATGTCAAATACTGTTACCTCTACAGTTCTAAGATTGATTTGTGCATAGAACCTGAGACTTTATCACAATACCATTAGTAGGTCAATGTGATCTACTTTCATGACCCAGCGCTCATGTACAGTTTATGTTGAGGACAGCTTCTGGGATATTGTTGCTTGTATATTCATAAAACTAGATCTATGCAACATGCATCTTGGAGATAGCTACACCACCATACCCAAAAGTAGGTCATTGTGACCTACCATTCTTGATCCAGTGATCATGTACATCATTTAAATTGGGGTCCTGGTTTCATAAATTGTCCCACAATTTCTATTCAGTTTGATATTTTCAGTTTTCTTACTAATAGTACTGATGTTGTGAATTTTCTCGAAGGTAACAGTAGTAGAAAGGATAAAAGAAAATAAATTCTTGCTTTTAAATTGTACACCTGGGATTCTCTTTATTGTATGAAAAAAACGATGAATTCCTCCTTTGAGTGGATCTTAATTTTTTTCCTCAGAGGCAACACAATTCAACTCTTTTCCAGAAAAGGTATATATTGTGAATTCCAACTTTCTGCTGAAGATTCTGTGAAATTTTTTTAAAATAGAAACGTTCTTGGGGCACTTTCTTGTATATTCATGAAAATAGATTTGTTCATGCATCCTCAGGAATACAACTCCATCAGATCAAAAGTAGGTCACTTTGACCTATGTTTCAGATTCTAATAATCCTGTATATTCTTTATGTTCAGGTCATTTTCTGTGACACTGTTGCTTGTACAGTCATGTGACTTAATTATGTGACTACTGATAAAAGATTCCATGGAAAGTTGTTGTTGTTGTTGTTGTTGAAGGGTTTAATGCCATTTTTCAGCACACGATAGTATACATGGCAGCCAGTATTAATGGTGGAGGAAGAACCAGGGAAAACCCCGGAAAGAACCACTGACCCATGAGAAGCTTAACTGGCAAGATTTCTCGCATAACCACATTGGGCGAATCCGAGACTCGAACCACGCAGACAGAAGTGAGATGGCAGTGACCTGTAACGGAGAGCACTTTAAACCACTTGGCCACTCGGGGGCCCCTCCATGGAAAGTAATAGTGTTGGTGATCCTGCATTATAAGTATACTACACCATCTTTCATTTAATTACATGATTCTTTTACATGACACAAAGTATCTTGACTGTAAAAAATATCACAGTATTTCTCCATAAAAGTGCTTATAATTTTTTATTTTACAAAGTCCCATGCCATATTAATAAATAGTAAGAAAGAAAAGAAGTGCAGACTCCGTCTTTGTTTTTCTACAGTAGAATCAAAGAAAACAACTCTCAAAAACATGAAAGTGTCACACATATTTATCTGAAATCGATGCAGCTAGTGAACTTCAGTTTAATAATTTATTATGTGCATTAGACAATTTGCAAAATTTTACTGTATGTATCCACCATGAATGAGACATGTCAGCTGTAAAAATTAAAGAAGGCACAATAAAAATAAGCTTAGCACAAGGTCAGAATAGTATAGAATTCTTGGCACTCTTTGGAGAGCATTCACAGTTATCTGTTGTTTTTGCCATGTCCGACATAAGCTTAAGTAAACTGTTCTTTCAAGTTCAATGCAAAAGATTTATTTTAATGGCAGAACAAAGTCTTTCTAAAACATTGTAAACTTTTGTATCAATAATTGATTTTAACATTTGTATTTTAATCAGTTAATTGATTGACTGTTTTGTTAATCATGCCATCCCTGTGTCAGTGGAATTAAGTTTTTCATAATGGAAATAATTTTCACACTTAAAACGTATAGATCAAGTTAAGGATGTATTATTTTGCATAGTATCTGATGGGGCAAGACATGTTAACATTATTTAGCAAAACAGTAAATACTTCCAGGACTTGGTTTTGTTCTTTAAAACAGGTTGTGATTGAAGGCTGCACAGTTTGATATTATCTGGGCCTTTATTTTTTGCCATGGACCAGTTAAAAAGTTCAGTGTGATAAGTTTGATGTTCAGTATGGTGGAAAACAAGATAACTGACAATCGTATCATCATGTCTTCCTTGATTAGCACAACAAGCAGTGGTTCTATTTGAGGAACACAATAAGCTTGTGTTTTAAAAACAGGATGGTTTTGGTTGTAGTTTTTATTCAAAATTAGTGACAAGTGACAGGAACAGATTATCACAGAAAGTCTGCACTCCAGTAGTACTGTTGTGGTTGAAAAATTTCAGGAAGAATAGTTACAAGAGATATCTGAAAAGTAAGCACATCCAAACAATTGGGTAAAAAATATGTCGTATATACTCGTTTATATGTCGAGTCAAACAGCAAACAACAAAGATCCTGATTTGCCATAGCATAATGCACCAGTAGACCAGGGTCTGTGTTGTTTGTTCTACATTATACAATGGCAGATCTGGGTCTGTGCAGTTTGCAGTTAGGCTCATACTTGCTTCTTTTGCCATTGCATAATGGGCTGGCATATCTGGGTCTGTGTAGTTTGTTAGGAGTAATCAGTAGAGTTTTTTGGTATATATATATATATATATATATATATATATATATATATATATATATATATATATATATATATATATATAAACACATGCACATATATATTCTATTAAGAGGGATATACAGCATACCTAAACATTGGCAAGATACATGTTGTAATAACTACAATACACAGTTAAGAAAAATTATTTCCCACCAAAAATCTAGAAAAGGACCTTATGTAAAGATATTATATCCAGGATACATTAAAAATTTCTTGAAAAATTTATCTTGACCTGTGAAGCTATAATAATGGTGCCATTGAGAACTTGCATGTTCTGACTGTACTTTTTTTGTTGCATTATAACACCCAAATCTGTATACATTAATAAATATGACCAAAGTTTACCATAACTGAAGAAAAGATTAATTAACAAGTATTTAAGGCCCCACCCCACCAAAAATTCCAAAATATCATGCTGTTGGTCTTTTGCTAGTATATGGTCACTAATTTTGAATAAAAACCACAATCCAGTAATGCGCTGGCAGATCTGGTTCTTTGTAGTTTATTAGCAATAACTGGTAAAAGAAACACCATAGAACCTGAAGCATTGGCTTTGGCTTTAAATGTGCCAAGTACAAAAGTTTGTCATTCAGATCCAGCCTGTCCTTGCATTGTCTGTGGATTCTGACAGTGAGTTATTGACAGAGAGGTGCACATGTATAGTGTATTAGAGAAAATCTCTTAAGACACCAAATGATTTTTACAGTAATGCCATTAAGACACCAAATGATTTTACAGTAATGCCATTAAGACACCAAATGATTTTACAGTAATGACATTAAGACACCAAATGATTTTACAGTAATGACATTAAGACACCAAATGATTTTACAGTAATGACATTCTTGATTTTTCAAAATGATTTATTTTATGAATTAATTGACAATTAGGCACAATGTCACTTTTTATGAATAATATTGCACAGAAATATTGCAGTGTGTGGTATTTGAATATCAAATACACGTGACAATTAGTAAGTGCTTACATGTTTTATTTTGGAGTCTTATGAACATGGGCGTCAACTTGTACTTGGTGTAGATTACAAGTGTTTTTACATTTTATTTGTTTAATTGTTAATAGAATTTGATGACAATAGAAGATAGTCTTAAAGAATTTGACTTCTCATGACATAATAACCTGCCAAAAATTGACCTTTTGTACCCAGTGACCTTTTATTGTTCTCACATGATAGGACTCAATGAGTTAGTTTCTACAGTGATACGTGCTTTTGAGTATTCCCCACCCACTCCAATCCAGATATATATATATAATTCTAGTTTCTGCCTGCCTGAACAAAGGAAATGAAAAATTAAATATTTACTTTAGTTGCATAGTGAATGCAATAATGATATATGCCTCGGACTTTCTTTTTAAGAATATGTAACAATTGTTTGATACTTTTAAAATAAGCTATTTGTCATATTTGAATAAATGCCATGAAGTAAAATCATTGTTATTTGCCAAAAGATCTTTTTTTTATAAACAGCAAGAGTAATTTGAGACAGGCTGGAAATAAACTGAACCTGTTCAGTGTCAAAATATGTAGAATTAAGTTGCTAACTACAGCATATCTGGTTTTGGGTCATTTATCCTGTATAAACTGGATGAATGTTTTTTTGTTTCAAACCAATTAAAATTCTTTTATTTTCAGACTTTTAATAATCATTTAAAAGGAGAAAGACATAGAATAAATAAACCTGAAATGTTTCCCTTCCAGTCAAATTATGGTATCAGTTTGTCGCATGTTCAAAATCTTCTCAAAAACACACAACTACCTCATTCTTATAAAACATTGTTTGAGGGGTTCTCTGCAATTAGTTGCCATTTTGTTGGTTTAGAACCTGAACTTTATGGCTGAAGGGTCTAAAACTTCAGTTCAGAAACTCTAATGAATAGAATTATCTCAAGAGTGGCTACATGGTTGCTAGGTGGCTACATGGTTCCTAGGTGGCTACGTAGTTGCTAGATTTTTACTTTCAACACATTACTGTTACTGTCAGTATCATGCTGAGGAAATGGGAACTAAGCGTACCTCTAACGACACTTGAGTTATCCAATCTTGGCTGGCCTAGGTAGTGTCATCAAACGTTGATTATGACTCCAACACTGTATGAACTAAGCTAGTGAAAACCCCTCAAGTACGGTTCAAACAATTTTATTATACTGAGTAAACCACAATAAAACTATTTCAATAAAAAAATCTCCTAACACCGCAATGTGAGCTGTGCCACTGTCATACTGTTGTAATAACATTCAGCATGTCTGATTATATGGCCACATAGGCAAGACCTTGTCATACTTAAGTCAGTTTTCCTAAGGTAATCATCATTTGTCACAGAATTAAATCATCAAAATCTGTTATTTCAAATAATTAGCAATATTGCATGCTAGTGAGGAAAAGTAATGTTAGATGCTTAAATAGAGGTTGACTGAGTGACATCATTGTAATGCATGTATCTGATATCGTTATCGAGGGATGTTGTTCATTAACCAATCAAATAAGCTGTTTCATTTAGTGATACAAGTAATATTGCCTAGACACAGTGATATAGTGAAGGATTTAAACATGTTCTACATCTTTGATTCCCACATTTTTGATTCCTGGAAAAAGGTTTTACATATATGAAGTATAATATTATAACATTAGAAGGGTTTTAAAGGGTTCAGTGCAATGCAGCTGAAGCAGAAAGCCAGAGATTGTATAACTACATATCAGCAACTTAAATGCACAGAATCCCTCATGATTTTAGTATAATGAATCATGGCTAGAAAAGTCAAATCATCTGCTCATATTTTCAAGTGATGGCTGAAGGAGGACAAGTCACTTTTCAAGAAGCTTATCCAACAGCATTTGAAACAGATTCAGTATCATGTATGGTGTACAGTATCATGTATGGTGTACAGTATCATGTATGGTGTACAGTATTATGTATTGTGTACAGTATCATGTATGATGTATAGTATCATGTATGGTGTACAGTATCATGTATGGTGTACAGTATCATGTATGGTGTACAGTATCATGTATGATGTACAGTATTATGTATTGTGTACAGTATCATGTATGATGTATAGTATCATGTATGGTGTACAGTATCATGTATGGTGTACAGTATTATGTATGGTGTACAGTATTATGTATGGTGTACAGTATCATGTACAGTGTACAGTATCTTGTACGGTTTACAGTATCTTGTACAGTGTACAGTATCATGTATGGTGTACATTATCATGTACGGTGTACAGTATCATGTATGGTATACAATATCATATACGGTGTAGGATGAATACAATGTTGGACTAGTGGAAGTTTCATTCACTTCTCTTGAGGGACAAGTAGACAAACAGGCATTTTTAGAGCTGTAGGAATAAACCATGACAGATGAATTCAAATCACACATCATTAGAAAGGATGATGATTTCCCTGGACTGGGTTTATCATGTGATGTCTACCATGTGTAACTGAGCTGGCATCATGATGTCTACCATGTGTAACTGAGCTGGCATCATGATGTCTACCATGTGTAACTGATGTAACAACATGCTCAGTGATGTCACAATAGGCAAGATCAGTCACTGAAGAGCAAAATTACATTTTCAAGCAAGTTTAAAAAAGATCATTATCATTTAAGAGAATTTACACAATGATTCTATTTATTTCCTATTTTCCTCACATTCCAAACTTGTTCACCAGCTGACCAATAAATGTGTTTGTGTCTGTCTGTCTGTGTGTGTGAAACCTAAATAAGGTCAACTCTGACAGGCATCCGAATCATAGCTATCAAAAACCTAACTAGATTATGCACAAACTTATTTAATTACAAGACTTTACTTCTTAGCTTATATGGTATAAACAAATGAATAAGTACAAAATCTGTCTTTCATCAAGCTGATGGACTGGTAAACCATGGTGTTCTCATAGTTTCAATTTCTGTATTAGAAGTTGTCATGTATTATGAGAGATTTCTGATTTCTGGTTTTAAAGCCCACAGTTTTGAAAAATGATGTGTTAATATCAGCAAGGTGACTTTTGTCACACAACATTACCTTCTGTTTTTGCAATTTCCAATAATTTATGTTGATATTCAGTCCTTAATCTGCAGGCGACTATTGCCATATTAATCTACATCATTTATGGCTGTCATTGCTTAGATCAGTGACTTGAGAGTCGTTTTAGATATTGGACCATTAATCAATATATATTTGTATAAATCAGTAATTTTACAATATATAAATATATATGGGAGATGTAGCCCTGTAAGCCAGGTGAAACACTTTTAATCTTGCAGCTTTTAACTGGAGAAGGACTGATACTGTCAAATTTTTCAGATGGAAAATGTTGATAATGAATCATAAGCTATATCAGTTAGATCTAATTCTCACTTTGCAAAGTATTGCATACCATTATGTTGCCATGAATATATCAGCAATAAATAATTAAAATCTAAAATATGAAGGTAGAAAGGTAAGCTTTTAGATCACTTGTACACTTTGATCAAAATAAATGTGACAGTCAAGAGAAACCGTTTGAAACTGAAGTACTATGAGCTGGACTGGGTCTATCTTCTGGACTGGGTAGTCTATCTTTAGACTGGGTAGTCTATCTTTTGGACTGGGTCTATCTTTTGGACTGGCTGTATCTTTTGGACTGGGTCTATCTTTTGGACTGGGTAGTCTATCTTTTGGACTGGGTCTATCTTCTGGACTGGGTCTATCTTTTGGACTGGGTCTATCTTTTGGTCTGGGTCTATCTTTTGGACTGGGTCTATCTTTTGGACTGGGTAGTCTATCTTTTGGACTGGGTCTATCTTCTGGACTGGGTCTATCTTTTGGACTGGGTCTATCTTCTGGACTTGGTCTATCTGTTGGACTGGGTCTATCTTCTGGACTGGGTCTATCTTTTGAACTGCGTGGTCTATCTTTTGGACTGGGTTTATCTTTTGGACTGGGTCTATATTTTGGACTGGCTCTGTCTTTTGGACTGGCTCTATCTTGTGGACTGGGTAGTCTATCTTTTGGACTGGGTCTATCTTTTGGACTGGGTCTATCGTTGGGACTGGGCCTATCTTTTGGACTGGCTTTGTCTTTTGGACTGGGTCTATCTTCTGGACTGGGTCTATCTTTTGGACTGGGTCTATCTTTTTTATATCCTTTACAAACAACTTAGTGCTATCTCACAACTGCCTCTCTGCAACTTCACCCAGAGTTGAGAATATTTAGTTACATAACTATAGTTGACCCTTTATGTTAGATGAACCCTTCCTTAGTCAGAAGGTGGCCTTATAAAAACAGTGGCATCTCAAAGTTGGGGCTGAAGGAAAAAGTATAATATTTTCATGTTAGGGTTAGGTGGCATCTGATGAGGGTTTGGCCTCTAATGAGACAGGCTTCTCAGGAGAGGAACTACTGTATAAGTAAAAAGCCATACTTAAGGGCATAATTGGTGAATACACAACATAATTGCTGAAACTTTGATTTTTCATTGCTCATGCACATGGACTGTGATCTGTTAACTAATTTTCATCCTGGCAAGTTGAACTCAAAGTCATAAAATGAAAGCACAGGAAGTAGCAGTGCAAAAAGGGAATGTGTTTGGTTGTTTTGTTCCTAATCCATCTCTTCATTATATCTTATCAGGAAACTAGAACAGCATTTACAGTCATACAACAGCAGGTGATGTTTGGCACCTAAAAATTCAAATATGTGATTTAGATTACACCCTGTCTAGTGTTGAAACTCCAAGTCTGTTAACTAAATGAGTTTCTGGAGTGTGGTGACAGCAACAAAGATGAGTGATGAAGTTCTATATGTGTTTGTACATTTGTCAAAGAAGAACAGTTTCAAAATTTTCTGTGAATTTAATTAAGTTGTGTAAAATATCTTTTAGCCATCTTTTATATATTTATACACTGGTCACGATAATAATTATAATTTATTTGCTGTACAGATGGGTAATTTTTGCTCTGCGGAAGGAAATGTTGAAGAAATGTGTAAATTCTACAGTCATGTGTGAAAAGTATCTTGTGTATTTTTTATATTTTCCTTTGCACACCCCTCCCTCTCTCTCCTGCCCATCTCTGTTCTTTTCTCAGCATAAGCTTAGCACAGCAATAATGGATTCTGTATCAGTCCAGTTAATCATCAGATTTATTAATAATGGTATTTATTGTTTAGCTTTGGATCTTTCCTTTTGCACCATGAAATAATGCAGGACACATAGGTGATGTTAAATTATGGAATAATTTCCAGATTTTACAAACCTAATCTGTGCTTCATTGTATCCCTATAAAAGAAACTGTATCAGATAACAATAATATGGGTCACCACGGCAATTAATTTATCAAAATGAGATATGATCCATTGTGAGAGAGATTATCAAAGCAAAAAGGATTCCAGAATTTGGACTTTTTATCCTTTGTGTCATCAAAGAAAATTTAAAGTGATGTAATCCACCATATTTTATAGACTTCAACTGTCTTCCACTGCCTATCTGTTTACATTTACCAGTGATTAAATAAAAGATACAGTTTGTTATTCAGTCTATCTCACTTGAATACCAGACTTTGGTTGACATTTATGGCTTGGTCGACAGTTCACTTTCGTGTTACTCAGCTGTCAGCTGGGAATGTTGGGTTGAGCTTAAACGTTTTTCTTCTGCTTCTTTTACTTCATTCATATTGACAAAACAATTGTCGTACAATCCTTTACAATTGTCGTACAATCCTTTACAGTTGTCGTACAATCCTTTACAATTAAATTATTTCAAGTATTATGACTCTTTGCTCTTAAAATAAGTAATAGACAAGAACCAAAAAGTTTAGCAAAATTCAACAGATAATTTATTTCCCTAGAAAACAAAGTGAAAATAAACAAAGAACTTACATTATTGCAAACACAAACCCAAATAATCCTAGAATTACACACACAAGTCCATATGAAAAAGTTCTGAATAATCTTTAGTGGTATTCCAAATAATTTCCAACACTGAAGGTGTTGATGTGCATGTAGTGACCTTGATTTTGGACAAGGTCAGCTTCAAAATACAATTTTACATAACGCATAACAATGGAAATTAAAGATCCATAGCACAACACTATTTTACATAACCCATAACAATGGAAATTAAAGATCCATAGCACAACACTATTTTACATAACCCATAACAGTGGAAATTAAAGATCCATAGCACAACACTATTTTACATAACCCATAACAATGGAAATTAAAGATCCATAGCACAACACTATTTTACATAACCCATAACAATGGAAATTAAAGATCCATAGCACAACACTATTTTATTACAAACTTCAAATAGCACTGACAGATGTAAACATTTTGAGGAGTAAAAAATGATTTTTTTTTTTATTGAAAAATTCTGATTGAACTTGAAAGTAATAAGCATGAACTGTATATACTTATTTATTAGACAAGTCTAACTGCAAACTGCGCAGACCCAGATCTGCCATTGTTGTTTGCAGTTTGACTCAAATTATAAACAGATATATACATTAATATTCAGCTATTAGAAGATGATAGAAAATAAACAAATATGAAATGCTGATGAAGAGGAATATCATTGTTTATTTAGAATGTAAGTCTAATACGAATAGCCTTGTTTTCTTTTGAATGTTGTTGTTGTCAGTGTAGATTCCTCCCTTGTCTAGGGTACTGCCAGCATGTGAACAGGTTGTTTGTTGTATGATCACCAGTTTGAGGAATTTGCATGCATCTTAGAAATTTAACTTCTTTGCCATTGCCTTCGATATCCATTCTATGGGCAAAACCATGACTGTACACACAAAACTATGATTGTACATACAAAATCATGACTGTACACAAAAACATTGGCTCAACATAAGCAATATTCTGACTGCTTTCTTTTTCAGACAATTGGACCACAATCAGATTTCATGCATTGCTGATACAGCTATCAGTGGACTCGGTGAAATGTTGTACCTGTAAGTATATTAACATGGGTAGAATTATATATATACTTGCCCCAAGATCAAAGCATATTTTAGTGATGGTAAATGTGTAACTGATACGAAAGTAATAAAAAATGATAGGAAATACTATTCTTGCAACCTGCTATTGGAGGCAGTGGGCTTTTAAGGTGTAGGGGGTTTGTGATAACCCAGTTACCACAGTATTTGGCAAGGATACATTTTTTTAGAATACATAAACTGTAAACTTTATTTTGTTCTTGAATGTCAGTGGCATCAATTGATGTTTTAGGTGGAATTGAACAAGTTAATCGAGGGCTATGTGATCATTTAGGTTGAAAATCAGACAAGAAAAGGCCCTATGTTCAGCATCTTTTAGGTGGAATCAAAGAAGCAGGGGCACCCCCACAGTATTAATTTTGGGGTTGGGGGTGGGGCTAGCATGTAGTGGTCAGCTCTTAAGTTTTACAGATGTAGCCCAAAACATGTTTTGAGGTCCTCCCCTCTTTGCCTCCCATTTGTGGGTGGCCATGCAAACAAAATAACCCCCAATGCAAGTCATCTTTTAGGTGAGATATAACAAAATGATCCGCAATATGCCATCTAGTAGGAGGAATCAAACAAGATACCCCCTATGTATGTCATCTTTTAGGTGGAATTGAACAAGAAAAGGCAGAAAAGATAATCATTTTATCTTCTAGGTGAAATCAAACAAGGTAACCAAGGCGAAATCACAAGCTTTAAATGGAAAACCACCTATGTGTCAGAGATCAAATTCTGAACTGCATGGTTCAAAGTGAGCTGGTTAACCATGTAGTATTCAACCTTTATGTGTTTGAATCTTTAAAAACTCGACCTGCCCTGACCATTTGCTACTTCAAAAATGGTACCTGTCGGAGACCAAGTTGAGGCCTAAATTTTGCTACAGTAAATACAAACAAGGCTTTGGTTGTTTAATTAGCTATAATACCTCTTGTTAGCATTCTTTAAAAGCTAGTTGTATAATTAGTGTATTGCTCCTCTACCTTAGAGACAAGGAGTCGGGAATTAATTAATACAATCTATGTTGGGGTTTGCACCCAGACAAGGAAATCCAAGTTGTGGGCTTACATTATTTGTCTGCCATGAAACTCTGCAGACTTATAACATAATCATTTGGGTTTTCCTTGTCTTGGTGCAAGCTCCAATGTAGATTATTATTTCAGATTATGTCATCTAATTCAGTCTTAAAACTTTATTTGAAAATCTAAATGGTGATATGAATAGAATCACACTATGTCTGCCTTTTAAAGAAAAAAACAATTTAACAGTTATGATTTACATGTCGATACTGTACCAGCAGCATCATGAGTCACATGGAATTCTTTTTAAAATATGATGGATAAATATTAAAGGTAATAAATGTAATAGCATGATGGGTCAACCTGACAACATAAAAAAACATTTGATAGTATTGTGATAGTATCACATTTAATCAGTGGATTATTAATTTTGTTAATATAAGGATAACTTCTAATGTCTTGAAAATACTGTTCCTCCAGGTGGTTCACACTTGTTTTTTTTAATTTTGTTTGTGCTCACAATTATAATATAATGTTAAATTCACAACAGTTTTAAGAAAAATAATTCAGCAGTTTAATTGATTGACTTGAATATTAATTGACTGGCTTAATATTAATAAATTGAAATAAAGTCTAACTGATTTGCTTGAATATTAATTAATTGACTTGATTGTTAATTAATTGACTTGAATATTAATTGATTGACCTCAGTATTAATTGACTGGCTTAATATTAATAAATTGAAATAAAGTCTAACTGATTTACTTGAATATTAATTGATTGACTTGAATATTAATTGACTGGCTTAATATTAATAAATTGAAGTAAGTCTAACTGATTGACTTGAATATTAATTGATTGACTTGAATATTAATTGACTGGCTTAATATTAATAAATTGAAATAAAGTCTAACTGATTGACTTGAATATTAATTGATTGACTTGATTGTTAATTAATTGACTTGAATATTAATTGATTGACTTGAATATTAATTAACTGGATTAATATTAATAAATTGACTTGAATATTAATTAATTTACTTAAATGTAAAACCTCTAGCTTAAAAATTTTTGACACAATAACATATGGTCATCTAGTAACTTTTAACTTTTTGGATCATAAAGTTACCTATATTACTTTTAATAGACTATAAGGATGCTTCAGAAATGTGCCTCAGTAAACAATATCCCTCTATCAAGCTACTGCATTCAGATGGTCCCTTTTTGGAAGTTTAAGATGACAGATTTCAAATATGTGGCAAAAATTCTTACAAATTTAGTAAAAATTCCTATCTAGGACAACTTGTTGAGAAGTTATTTCTTAGATGCCATTTGACTGAGAGAAATGAGAAACTACATGTATAATTATGGAGTGATATTGACTTTATTTGCTTATGAGTCCAGCTGCACACTGCACAGACCCAGATCTGCCATCATATTATGCTCTGGCAGATCTGGGTCTGTTCAGTTTGTTAGGAATAATCTGTAGAAGAAACACCATGAACCATGGTCTGCTGGTGCATTATGATATGGCAGGTCAGGATCTGTTTTGTTTGCAGTTGGACTTGTCTTAAAAGTGAGTATATGTTGTTCCCGTTATCAGTAGGAGAGAAAGAAATGTGACCACCATCATCTCAGTGTTTCATCTTACACTGTTAGCCATTTCAGGACCAGGCTCCACAAGTTCAAAATGATACTCTCTTGATACCACCATTCACCCCATTTAACCTTTCTTTCACATAAATTAGTCATCCCACAGTACTTACACACTTAGGAGCACCCAAGGGGTGGGAAATCAAATAATTCACAGTTAATGGACTAGAGCTCTTTAAGACCTACAAATTAAGGTAATTGAGGCTGTAGACTGTAAGCTGCTAATTGAAGTAGCTGAGTACTGATTGCTTTTGAACAGGACAATGACACAGATATCTGACCTAGCTTTGGTGGCTAGCTTTCAGATGTAGGTTATCATAGACCCACATTGGCTGTGGTGTAATTTGTAATGACAGTTCATGGTGTATGGTAATTTATGTTTGGCTATATCTATTGAGCAAAGATAGAACTACTTGTTTCTCCACTGGATGGGAAATTGACATGCTGCCCTTTCGTGATTGACAGCTCAGTGTTGTTGATATCATTGATGCTGACAGATATCTGACAAGGCTAGATTAATATATCAGAGAGCTTTCAGATACAATTATCATTGTGAAATCCTGATAAATAATTTTATGTTACCATTTAAAACTGTACTTCTACATAAAACTTTATCTCTAATTAGTATCACGTCAAAGAAATTTTGTTCAGATTTGGGGAAACTTTAAGGATAACTATAGTTTCTATTTTATCCAGAGTGATGGAGTCGGTATCTTCACCATGGGAATTCATCGTCATTTAATGCTATATGAGGTACCAAAACTGTGGTGCAGGATTCTAACACTTTTGATGGAAACCTGTTTTTAGCAGTCCCTTGCCCTTCTTGCAACTAAATTCGACAGCCATTGATAGCACATTTTACAATAAGCATATAGAAACATGAAATAAGTAGTGTTACATCTCGGACAGTGAAAACAATCAAGTAAAACACATTGGAATGGCAGGCATTTCAACATTTCTCAGGAGAATTTAAGTTAAAGTGCACAATTGCCTCAAGGGTGTGAAGTCTTTCATATAAATTCAGATGCTAAGTGGAACAGTATGATGGTAAAACAGAATGATGCTCTGTGGGGAGCTGCCATCCATATCATCTTGTATTGATAAACCATAGCTAAAATATGACTCCTTTGATAGGAAGGTTGGGAATATTAACATCCAATGATAAGACAGATGTGAATCATGTGTGACTGAGTCACTTGGCTCAATGTTTAGCAACTTTCCAAGTTCACACAGTCCATATTAGTTGGAATATTTTCTGCTAAAATGGAATTATTATGCAGCCAACCTTTCAGTAAAACTATTGCTTGATTTCCAATAAAGGTGACTTGCTTCTGTTAATACTTAATTTTACAGTTGAAACCAGTCTGAAAAGGACACTCGGAGAACAACCAAGTTTTGAAAAATGTCCCCATAACAGGGTTCCTTGATTTGTAGGCATCTAAATATCTTGTTTCACTGTACATTAAACTAATTATGTGTTTGAAAGAATGAATGTACATGTACTGCCTGCTTGAAACTATATGATTTCCTTCTTTAATTTTATCTTAGAATGAAACTGCACTTACCTACTATATGTACTCACTTATAAGATGAGTCTAACGGCAAACAACAGTTAACCTGATCTGCCATAGCAAGTTGCACCTGCAGATCAGGGTTGATGCTAGTTGTTCCATTGATTACATGTAACAAACTGTATGGACACAGATCTGCTGGTGCATTATACGATGGCAGATCAAGGTCTGTGCAGTTGGACCTGTCTTATAAGTGATTATAACGGTATCCTTAGCAAATATTGTTGACGAGCAACACATTTTAGATCTTGTTCAAAACATTCAAATATTTTTGGTATTTTCCAGCACCTTGAACAACAACAATCTGACAACACTTCCCAACAACCTGTTTGCAGACATGCAGCGCCTCAAAGTCCTGTAAGTATATATAGATTGGAACAACAGCCAACTTAGAGAGGGGTTCCTGCTACTGCTGGAATGTAAACTGAGTTTAATGTAAACATGTGGTGCTTGTCCAGAGATATGTTATCATAAGGGTTTGCATGGTAGAATTTCAATATCACTGTCATTATCATAACAACATTTCAGAAATGATACCAAAGGAACCTACTTTTTATTCTATGTTTCAAGATTTTAGCCAAAAACTATTTTGACCTTCATGCTCTCTGGAATAAGTTACATTTATCTTTATGGCAGTTGTTAAAATGACACCATTCCTAGGTTCTTTAATGGCAAATTCATTGTTTGTGAAGACTTTTTTCTCCATTGAATACCAGTGATGAAAATTAAACTGCACACAATTTCTTGTTTGTTGTAAGTATAGGCAAGTTTTATATTTTGTTTCATTGAAATTTATCATGTAAGTCATTGGAATGGAAAAGCATTTTTCAACTCAGTAAATAAAAGATAAACAATTCATGTAATGAAAGTTTATGGAACTGTATTAAAATGTAATTTATTTTAATGGCAAATAAACTATGACCACAGGAAATATTTTTAAATTTAGTTAAGGTATAAACTCACAAGTTGAGTCCAGCTGCATACTGCACAAGCTCAGATTTGTCATCACATAATTCTTTGGCAGATCTGGGTCTATACAGTTTTGTTGGGAGTAATGAATACAACAAATAACATAAACCTTGATCTGCCAGTGCATTATGTGATGACAGATCAGGTCTGAGTTCTTTGCAATTCGACGTGACTGGTAAAAGAGACTGAAGAGCAGGGTGTGTTGTTTGCAGTTTACCATGACTCATTAGTGAGACTACATATCAGGGTGTATGTTGCTTGCAGTTTGACTTGACTCATAAGTGAGGCCACACATCAGGGTGTGTATTGTTTGCAGTTTGCCATGACTCATTAATGAGGCTACAGATCAGGGTGTATGTTGCTTGCAATTTGACTTGACTCGTAAATGAGGCCACAGACCAGGGGGTGTGTTGTTTGCAGTTTGCCATGACTCATTAGTGAGACCACAGATCAGGGTGTGTGTTGTTTGCAGTGTGACATGACTGGTTAGTGAGAATACAGATCAGGGTGTATGTTACTTGCAGTTTGACTTGGCTTGTAAGTGAGGCCACAGATCAGGGCATGTGTTGTTTGCAGTTTGCCATGACTCATTAGTGAGACCACAGATCAGGGTGTGTGTTGTTTGCAGTTTGACATGACTGATTAGTGAGAATACAGATCAGGGTGTATGTTACTTGCAGTTTGACTTGACTCGTAAGTGAGGCCACATATCAGGGCGTGTGGTGTTTGCAGTTTACCATGACTCATAAGTGAGGCCACAGATCAGGATGTGTGTTGTTTGCAGTTTGCCATGACTCATTAGTGAGACCACAGATTAAGGTGTGTGTTGTTTGCAGTTTGCCATGACTCATTAGTGAGACCATACATCAGGGTGTATGTTGTTTGCAGTTCACCATGACTCATTAGTGAGACCACAGATCAAGGTGTGTGTTGTTTGCAGTTTGCCATGACTTATTAGTGAGACCACAGATCGGGCATGTGTTTTTTGCAGTTCACCATGACTCATTAGTGAGACCACGGATCAGGGTGTGTGTTGTTTGCAGTTTGACTTAACTCATAAGTGAGGCCACATATCAGGGTGTATTTTGCTTGCATTTTGACTTGACTCTTAAGTGAGGCCACAGATCAGGGTGTATGATGCTTGCATTTTGACTTGACTATTAAGTGAGGCCACAGATCAGGGTGTATGTTGCTTGCATTTTGACTAAACTTACAAGTAAGCAAGTGTTTTAAGATATATCCCATGGCTTGTCTTTAAAGCAATTTAAATAGTAATAATTTTTTGTAATAACAGAATGATCTTATGTGCATGTAATTTATTTTGCTGAGCATGCCAAGATGACATGTGACAAAGATGTGCAATAACTATTCTTTTTAATTTTCTGGCAAGAATATTTGAAAAGAATCTCTCCTGACATCCATATTGGTTTATCCACTGTAATACCTCCTTAATACTTCTTTTATTCAGTTGTGCTGGTTGTGACCATTTCCTGTCTATAAAGTATTAGTCATTCTGCATTTGTCATTGTTAACTAAACTGTCATTATTAAATACCTCGCAGTCTGCTACACATTTATTTGTTAGCTATTGCTCTCCGATTACTTGTGATTATGAAAGCATGAATACATAAAACTGAATTGTTTTATCACACATGTCAACTATAGCATAATCTGTACTTTAATTTGCACCAGATATTTTAGGTGGTTATTGATGATCATCACCTACATTTTGTTTAGACAAGTATCAGTCTCCAATATTCATATTTTGATAGCTAAAAGGATACATACAGGCATGTTGGTATAGAAGATAATAGAAGAAGGCATAGGTAAATCCACTTGTGATCCAGTCTACATTGAAAACAGTGAACCAGTCTAAACCATGTATTTGGCTATCCCAGTATGCATCAGGTGTCTACTGTCATAAGACTTGACAAAGACCAAATGAGTATAATTTTGATTGGAAAGAAAACAATGAACTTCTCCTGGGCTGATCAAGTTTGAAACTAACAAGCTTGCAATGAGTGTCTATTTTTGATTTTGTTGATGCTAATTATTTCAGAAGATAATAATGATAATTACTGATATTACATGTGAATACCTCTCTATAATGTGAGTCATTATGACTTGTACATATTAAATTACACTTTGCTACTGGCCAGTGCACTGATTTTCCTCTTGCAGACGGATAGGAGTGTTTTTAGATCATTGATAAAGGAAACTGTAGAAGATATCTAGTTCTTCAATGATAACATTTATTCAGACAAGGTGATCCTTACTCAAATATAGACATCTTATCATAATACGAATTTCCTTATTACCATCTGGTACGATGATGCATGCACGTCTTTGAATTTTAATTGATGATGGGGCATCATAGTAATGAAATTGTCAGTATGTCACATTATTAAACAGCTAAATACTAAAGCTTGTGGTGTAAGTCAGTTGTAAAGTAAATGTTTGACTCCGAGCTGAAGTTCAAGATGAAAAACTGCAAGACTAGTGTTACCATGCTTTAAAACTAATACCAAGATCAACATTTCCATACATTAGGAATAACACTCTAATATGAAGATCAAAATTTCCATGCCTTAAGACTGTTACCAAGATCAACATTTCCATGCCTTAAGACTGTTACCAAGATCAAAATTTCCATGCCTTAAGTCTGTTACCAAGATCAACATTTCCATGCCTTAAGACTGTTACCAAAACGAATATTTCCATGCCTTAAGACTAATACCAAGATCAACATTTCCATGCCTTAAGACTGATACCAAGATCAAAATTTCCATGCCTTAAGACTGATACCAAGATCAAAATTTCCATGCCTTAAGACTGATACCAAAGCGAATATTTCCATGCCTTAAGACTAATACCAAGATCAACATTATCATGCATTAGACTAATACCAAGACCAACATTATCATGCATTAAAACTAATGACAAGACCAGCATTATAATGCATTAAGACTAATAACAAGACCAACATTATCATGCATTAAGACTAATAGCAAGACCAACATTATAACACATTAAGACTAATAACAAGACCAACATTATCATGTATTAAGACAAATACCAAGACCAACATTATCATGCATTAAGACAAATAACAAGACCAACATTATCATGCATTAAGACTAATAACGAGACCAACATTATAACTCATTAAGACTAATAACAAGACCAACATTATCATGCATTAAGACTAATAACAAGACCAACATTATCATGCATTAAGACAGATACCAAGACCAACATTATCATGCATTAAGACTAATAACAAGACCAACATTACCATGCATTAGACTAATACCAAGACCAACATTATCATGCATTAGATTAATACCAAGACCAACATTATCATGCATTAAAACTAATGACAAGACCAACATTATAACACATTAAGAATAATAACAAGACCAACATTATCATGCATTAAGACAGATACCAAGACCAACATTATCATGCATTAAGACAAATAACAAGACCAACATTATCATGCATTAAGACTAATAGCAAGACCAACATTATAACCCATTAAGACTAATAATAAGACCAACATTATCATGCATTAAGAGTAATAACAAGACCAACATTATAACTCATTAAGACTAATAACAAGACCAACATTATAACTCATTAAGACTAATAACAAGACCAACATTATCATGCATTAAGACTAATAACAAGACCAACATTATCATGCATTAAGACAGATACCAAGACCAACATTATCATGCATTAAGACTAATAACAAGACCAACATTACCATGCATTAGACTAATACCAAGACCAACATTATCATGCATTAGACTAATACCAAGACCAACATTATCATCCATTAAAACTAATGACAAGACCAGCATTATCATGCATTAAGACTAAGAGCAAGACCAACATTATAACACATTAAGACAAATAACAAGACCAACATTATCATGCATTAAGACAGATACCAAGACCAACATTATCATGCATTAAGACAAATAACAAGACCAACATTATCATGCATTATGACTAATAGCAAGACCAACATTATAACCCATTAAGACTAATAATAAGACCAACATTATCATGCATTAAGACTAATACCAAGACCAACATTACCGTGCATTAAAACTAATACAATGACCAACATTACCATGCATTAAAACTAATAACAAGACCAACATTATCATGCATTAAGACTAATAGCAAGACCAACATTACCACGCATTAAGACTAATACCAAAACCAACATTACCATGCATTAGACTAATGCCAAGACCAACATTATCATGCATTAGACTAATACCAAGACCAACATTATCATGCATTAAGACTAATAACAAGACCAGCATTATAATGCACTAAAACTAATAACAAGTCCAACATTATCATGCATTAAGACTAATAACAAGACCAACATTATCATGCATGAAGACAAATAGCAAGACCAACATTATAACGCATTAAGACTAATAACAAGACCAACATTATCATGCCTTAAGATTAAAAACAAGACCAACATTATCATGCATTAAGACTAATAACAAGACCAAGATTATCATGCATTAAGACAGATACCAAAACCAACATTATCATGCATTAAGACTAATAACAAGACCAACATTATAACTCATTAAGACTAATAACAAGACCAACATTATCATGCATTAAGACTAATAACAAGACCAACATTATCATGCATTAAGACAGATACCAAGACCACCATTATCATGCATTAGACTAATACCAAGACCAACATTATCATTCATTAAAACTTATGACAAGACCAGCATTAAAATGCATTAAGACTAATAACAAGACCAACATTATCATGCATTAAGACTAAGAGCAAGACCAACATTATAACACATTAAGACTAATAACAAGACCAACATTATCATGCATTAAGACAGATACCAAGACCAACATTATCATGCATTAAGACTAATAACAAGACCAACATTATCATGCATTAAGACAGATACCAAGACCAACATTATCATGCATTAAGACTAATAACAAGACCAACATTACCATGCATTAGACTAATACCAAGACCAACATTATCATGCATTAGACTAATACCAAGACCAACATTATCATCCATTAAAACTAACGACAAGACCAGCATTATAATGCATTAAAACTAATAACAAGACCAACATTATCATGCATTAAGACTAAGAGCAAGACCAACATTATAACACATTAAGACTAATAACAAGACCAACATTATCATGCATTAAGACAGATACCAAGACCAACATTATCATGCATTAAGACAAAGAACAAGACCAACATTATCATGCATTATGACTAATAGCAAGACCAACATTATAACCCATTAAGACTAATAATAAGACCAACATTATCATGCATTAAGACTAATACCAAGACCAACATTACCGTGCATTAAAACTAATACAATGACCAACATTACCATGCATTAAAACTAATAACAAGACCAACATTATCATGCATTAAGACTAATAGCAAGACCAACATTACCAATCATTAAGACTAATACCAAGACCAACACTACCATGCATTAGACTAATGCCAAGACCAACATTATCATGCATTAGACTAATACCAAGACCAACATTATCATGCATTAAGACTAATAACAAGACCAGCATTATAATGCACTAAAACTAATAACAAGTCCAACATTATCATGCATTAAGACTAATAACAAGACCAACATTATCATGCATTAAGACTAATAGCAAGACCAACATTATAACGCATTAAGACTAATAACAAGACCAACATTATCATGCCTTAAGATTAATACCAAGACCAACATTATCATGTCTTAAGACTAAAAACAAGACCAACGTTATCATGCATTAAGACTAATAACAAGACCAAGATTATCATGCATTAAGACAGATACCAAAACCAACATTATCATTCATTAAGACTAATAACAAGACCAACATTATCATGCATTAAGATTAATACCAAGACCAACATTATCATGTCTTAAGACTAAAAACAAGACCAAGATTTCATGCATTAAGACTAATACCAAGACCAACATTATCATGCATTAAGACTAATAACAAGACCAAGATTATCATGCATTAAGACTAATAACAAGACCAAGATTATCATGCATTAAGACTAATAACAAGACCAACATTATCATGCATTAAGACTAATAACAAGACCAACATTATCATGCATTAAGACTAATAACAAGACCAACATTATCATGCATTAAGACTAATAACAAGACCAACATTATCGTGCATTAAGACTAATACCAAGACCAACATTATCATGCATTAAGACTAATAACAAGACCAACATTATCATGCATTAAGACTAATAACAAGACCAAGATTATCATGCATTAAGACTAATAACAAGACCAAGATTATCATGCATTAAGACTAATAACAAGACCAAGATTATCATGCATTAAGACTAATAACAAGACCAAGATTATCATGCATTAAGACTAATACCAAGACCAACATTATCGTGCATTAAGACTAATACCAAGACCAACATTATCATGCATTAAGACTAATACCAAGACCAACATTATCATGCATTAAGACTAATAGCAAGACCAACATTATCATGCATTAAGACTAATAGCAAGACGAACATTATCATACATTAAGACTAATAGCAAGACCAGCATTATCATGCATTAAGACTAATAGCAAGACGAACATTATCATGCATTAAGACTAATAGCAAGACCAACATTATCATGCATTAAGACTAATAGCAAGACCAGCATTATCATGCATTAAGACTAATACCAATACCAACATTATCATGCATTAAGACTAATAGCAAGACCAACATTATCATGCATTAAGACTAATACCAATACCAACATTATCATGCATTAGACTAATATGGAGATCATCGTTTCCATGCCTTAAGACTAATGCCAAGACTAACATTACCATCTTTTTGAAGCTGTTGACTTATGATAAGTAAAATTATTATGGCATACAACTGCAGTAAAAAGATTTTGCTACAAAACTCTTTAAAGCTCTTTAATGATATTTTATTTAGCATTACATCAAAGTAATATTTTTGAGTTTTGGAGTTTCTTCCATGAAATCATTGATTGCTTCTGTCATTCACAAGAGCATAATAATTGTGTCAAATTTATATATCAGTGTCAGAGAGCTAGTGTTCTTTTAGTCAGTCTCAAGCTGTGTGTACTAAAACTTTAATCATGAAGCCTTGTGTACTAACACTTTAATTATCAAGCCTTGTGTACTAACACTTTAATTATCAAGCCTTGTGTACTAACACTTTAATTATCAAGCCTTGTGTACTAACACTTTAATTATCAAGCCGTGTGTACTAACACTTTAATTATCAAGCCTTGTGTACTAACACTTTAATTATCAAGCCGTGTGTACTAACACTTTAATTATCAAGCCATGTGTACTAACACTTTAATTATCAAGCCGTGTGTACTAACACTTTAATTATCAAGCCGTGTGTACTAACACTTTAATTATCAAGCCATGTTTACTAACACTTTAATTATGAAGTCGTGTGTACTAACACTTTAATTACATTTTAAAACATTTTCAGACCTTATTGATCATCAGTATTATGCATATAATGTGGTGATGAATATAACAAAATACTTCCATACTTTTGTGCTTGGTTGTGAAGAAAAACATGGTTGTTAGTAATTCATCTTGTATTAAATTCTTCATCCATTGCAGAGCTTCCACTTCCTGTTGGTTATTTCCAAAATAACAGTGTCACAGTATTACAATGTTTACGTCCTACAACTATAGCCTTTAAATATTTAATCATGGAAGCCACATTCAGTGGCACTTTTAGTCTAATTCTGTTAGTAAATATAATTTTAGAGCTGTTTTATATCTGTTTTTCCCCGAACCTTATGTCAGCTATAGTTTTCCCCAACCCGTTCACATATTAGACACTATTTTAGGTAGTCATCTTACAAAAGAATCGAGTGAGAAAGGACTGGGTGCTGTTGCATTTGAATTCAATCTAATTAACTCAAACTTGGCATTGAATTATTTCTCACTGAAATATTAATAACCTAGATTTAAGATGAAAGTGTTGAAAAATAGAGATTTCTCATAAAATGAAATTAGATCTAATTTGCTATACTATACATGTTACTGCAAAAACTTTATATATCATTGTGACATTTGACCTGCATTCCACAAAAGCAGCTGTTCACATAACATGGGTAAGGAAAGAAATTAAGAAAAAAGAAACATTACTCTTCTTGCTTTGTTTTAATAACTTGCAAGGATTAACACATCATATATACAAGCTTGTAAGTCATGTTGAGCTGCAAACATAATAGACCCTCATCTGCCATTGTGTAATGTGCTGGCAGATCAGGTTCTTTGTTGTTTGCTCTACTGATTACTCCTAACAAACTGTATAGACCCAGATCTGCTGGAGGATTCTGTTCCAGCAGATCTGGGTCTTTGTAGTTTGCAGTTGGACTTGACATATAAGCTAATACATATGGAACAAAGGAAAATGTTAAATGACTCAAAAAGATTGTGACATAACATCAGTGCATATTGTCAATTGTGTAGTGTCCTTTTTTGTCAGAAATGTGGTAAATTGGAATTTATGTTTTGTATATAAATAGTATTCAACTTGTTTGTATTTCTGCTTAACTGAGTATATAAAATGATTTTGTACAGTTTCTCATTTGTTACCATTTGCTGCCTAATCTCGTCATCCTGTCAAACACACTTGAAGGATGATTATCATGTACTTGAATTCCTTTGTCAGGTTTATTATTGTTTACCAGCATATTTCTTTGTCTAAATTCCATCTTGAAATGGCATAATCTGTCTTTGAAAAAAAGAATATCTGAAAAGTTCCCAGAGTTGCTGAGAAATTTCAATATCACCTTTCCAAAACAAGAATTCAAAGATATTTGGCAAACATAATAAACTCTAATGATTTTAGTTGGTAGAGCATTTGACTCATAATCCATGGGTAGCCAGTTGGATACATGCCCAGGTCAGCCTGGGTTGGCTGCTTAAGTGTGTCTTTGGGAAAGGCATGCCCTTCAACTCCAACCAAGCTATCATTCTTAAAAATATTCTACAATAGCATGTGTTAAAATTACATAGTATGCACACTCCCTCCCCCCTGCCAAGAAAGCATCTATTGTCTTACCATACACAAAACTGACTGACTTGCAAGAATTCTGACCTAATACGTGGAATAGTGTCCTTTTGGTTTGATTCCTATTGTCTCAAGGTGGTAATATATCATTTAAGATTGTACAATCACAAAACTACATATGTGTTTTTGTTCCTAGTTAACAGAAAGAAAATGTTTGATATGGCATAGGTATAGTTGAGGCTTTATAGCCAAGAATGCTTCATACCCCACATCATATGAGTTCTTTTATTTGACTCAAAAAGATGAACACATTTTTTAAAATTATTACATACCCCACCTTTAAAGCTTTCCAAGTATTGTTACTTAATCTGTGTAATTGAATTTCTAAAAGTTTGATTTGTTGCATCTAATAATATGGACATTTCAACATAGTGACTAGGACTAAATATTCCCTGTGTGAGGGTACTGTATGGAAAAAGAAATAGATTGAACTGGATATCAGACCTACCATGTAATATTAAATGGGTTTGTACAAAAATATAGATTGATCCAGATATCAGACTTACCATGTAATATTAAATGGGTTTGTAAAAAAAATATAGATTGATCCAGATATTGGACCTACCATGTAATATTAAATGGGTTTGTACAAAAAATATAGATTGATCCAGATATCAGACTTACCATGTAATATTAAATGGGTTTGTACAAAAATATAGATTGATCCAGATATTGGACTTACCATGTAATATTAAATGGGTTTGTAAAAAAAATATAGATTGATCCAGATATCAGACTTACCATGTAATATTAAATGGGTTTGTAAAAAAAATAAAGATTGATCCAGATATCAGACTTACCATGTAATATTAAATGGGTTTGTAAAAAAAATATAGATTGATCCAGATATTGGACCTACCATGTAATATTAAATGGGTTTGTACAAAAAATATAGATTGATCCAGATATCAGACTTACCATGTAATATTAAATGGGTTTGTACAAAAATATAGATTGATCCAGATATTGGACTTACCATGTAATATTAAATGGGTTTGTAAAAAAAATATAGATTGATCCAGATATCAGACTTACCATGTAATATTAAATGGGTTTGTAAAAAAAATAAAGATTGATCCAGATATCAGACTTACCATGTAATATTAAATGGGTTTGTAAAAAAAATATAGATTGATCCAGATATTGGACTTACCATGTAATATTAAATGGGTTTGTAAAAAATATATAGATTGATCCAGATATCAGACTTACCATGTAATATTAAATGGGTTCATACAAAAATATAGATTGATCCAGATATTGGACTTACCATGTAATATTAAATGGGTTTGTAAAAAATATATAGATTGATCCGGATATTGGACCTACCATGTAATATTAAATGGGTTTGTACAAAAAATATAGATTGATCCAGATATCAGACTTATCATGTAATATTAAATGGGTTTGTAAAAAAAATACAGATTGATCCGGATATCGGACTTGCCATGTAATATTAAATGGGTTTGTAAAAAAAATACAGATTGATCCGGATATCAGACTTACCATGTAATATTAAATGGGTTTGTAAAAAAAATAGTACCTAGCTTGTCTCCTTTCTCATTTCTCATTAATTTAATTTATTAATGGTTTTTTTACAACTTAAATTTTTTAGCTATCCTTACCTTTATCTAGTCATGCCATCAGACTATTCTTGAAACTTTATTACCCAGTACAGAAGTTCCAACAACAGCTTAGTGTTGCATATAAAACTTGGGATTGCATGATTCACACATTTCTGCAACTTGTTTCCATGAAAATATGTATGAATGGCAGGAGAAATTAAATGCTAGAATAGTTATGCACATTTCAATTATGTCTGCAAATCAGGAAAAATAAATGTTAAAGATTTGCCGGATTCAGCAATTATAAATTTTGTTCAGAGATGAGTGAGAGTAATATTGGAGCAGGCTTTGTACATCGATGCTGTAGGTTTTTGGCCTGAGGGTTATACAGCTGTGATCTCTATGTCATCCATTCAAGAAGCTACCCTCCATATTGTGCAAATGTTTATTCATGAAGAAGCATTAATGCAGATTACTGACTCTGTTGTTAGGGTCAAGGCAGCAACATAGATTACTGACTCTGTTGTTAGGGTCAAGACAGCAACATAGATTACTGAATCTGTTGTTAGGGTCAAGACAGCAAGATAGATTCGAAATGGTTTTAGATGCAGAAACATAATGAATTAGTAAGTTTATATTGTGACCACCCTTAATTGTTTACTACTTCCATTTTTGTAAGAGGGAAAAGAAGCACTCCCTCTTTTACAAAATCCTGGATCCAGTGCTCTCATATACAGTAGCATGTTTCTTTTTTTTATTAAAAATTGATATAGTGCAAAGCATGTCTTAAATAAATTGCTAGAGACACCCACAATCCTGTAGAAAAAAAATCTCTATTGAGAGATTTTAGTATTACAATGCAAAAGATACTTGTTAAAGACATTTGGCCCAAGTATATTGTCTTAAATGTATTTTTTAAACTACAAAAAAATTTGAACTTGAAGTATTCTTCCCCTTTGTATACAGTTAATTATGCCTTAGCTGATATATCTAAATAAAGGATACCTGCTCTTAAAGGAAAATAATTAAGAATTCAATTTATTTTTCAATTTCTTCGCACATTAAACCTCTTTGTAAAGGACACTTGTCCATAAAGAACAAACCAGGTGACTAGAATATTATCTAAAGGCAGAATTCATTGTACTTTGCAAATAATGCTATTTTCTGAGAAAATTAATACATTTTGAAAGTTATGTTTAATTTAAAAGTTATCTACTTTTTAAAGAAATAATTGGGTGAAAGTTTAGCTAGACAATTGTAGATTTTGCAAAAATATCTTGCTTTCCATATTTGCATCTGCGAATTCTCTGCATTATAGATTAGATGCTTTTCAATTACTATTGCACTCTAGGGGCCTGCAAGTTCTGTACTTTAAGTGACATGCTAAGGGTTTCTATCAAGTTTACAAGATTTGAGCTCTTCAAGTTTCATATTACTCTCTCTCCATGTCTAGTGTTCAAGATACAGGGGAAAATCCAGCTTCTAAACTTGCTATCACTGTTTTAATCCACATTGAATCCTAATGTACTGGAACCAATTTTCAGATAATCATGATTATAGACCAAAATGTAATCATTACAGAACCACATCCTGTTTATTCTATCAAGGTAATCCAAGACAAACTGAATTAATTCCCTTCCTATTTTGGTGACATCACCAGGCACATATCACTGGCGATACTTTGGGAATTTACATTTGTATGTTTTCTACTTCAAATTTGTATCAAATATAAGTTCGTTTTCTTACATACTGTGTTTATAATCTCACAATTTTGTCAGACGAGTGTATGCATGATGGCTAATACTGACCTTATGTCTGAAAATTCCAAAGATCATGAAAAATGTAGCATCTAAATTAAACAAATCAATCATAAATGCTACAGAATACTTCATTTCCAAGTGTCTTTTGAGGGCATGCATGATAATATAGATTCAATGCAAATTAAGGTCTTTGTGTTCTAAGGTGATATAAGTTCTGTACTTAGCTGAATTTAATTCGGTGCACTGGTAATAAGACTGGTGCACAGTTAATTCAGAGTACTTCACAGTATACTGCACTCCCTCGTTATAACACTGTGACAGTCATAAAGTAGAATGCCTTATAGTGAGACTGCCTTATAATGAAGTACATGATACAGTAGTCATGTATTATAAAGGTATCCCACTTTATAACACTGTCCATAATTGCCATAAAGTATACTGC
>CM068830.1:28070673-28135673 GCA_028554795.2 Sinohyriopsis cumingii | reverse complement strand
TTAGATACTTATTAAAATTAAAGGTGCCAATTAGTAATGGGTGGGAGACGGTACGGAGAAAAGCCCCTAAGGACGAAAGCTCCCAAGGACAGAAACCCCCTACAGAGGTAGAATAAAAGCACCCCAGGACAAATTCCACTCAGGGTGAGGACAAAAGTTTCTCCTCTCCGTTTATATTTTTTAAAATAAATAATTGGATTGTGGTTTTCATTTTTTAAAATTTATTTAGTATAACTCACAGCAAATGTAATGCGCAATCACTGAGTGATTGATTAAAATATGAAATATTTATTTTTTTCTAAGCAATATAATTGTTAAAATATAATGTTTATACATGCTTTATATTTTTATTTAAATAATTTTACACTTAGACGTGCTTAAACAATCAACTGTTTGCAACTGCAGTTATCCATTCTAATGTGGATAGCTGTCTTTGTTTGAGACAAAGGTGATATTGAAGAGAACTGCACAATGAACTGCAATTGAATATGAAAGGAGAAATATATTACGTGGGTGTACGATTGTTCCAATAACACCTGTCAATATCAAATATATTATTATGAAATATACTTTTGTTATCTATCTACACCTACATTTATTGAAACCATGTGGGTTTGATTATTAATGTCAATCACTTTAAAACTTAGTTAGTAGGATTATGTAGGTTTAATTAGGTATTAAAATGATTGAGGTATATGCATCTGCTAGAGATATTATGCATGTTGGATTATGCTTTGTAGGGATGATTTATTTATGTTTCATTATGCTGTGTTGAGATGATTTATGCATGTTGAATTATGCTTTGTAGAGATGATTTATGCATGTTGGCTTATCCTGTGTAGAGATGATTTAATTTATGCATATTCGATTATGCTGTGTAGAGATGATTTGTTGACTTCGTCAGAGATACACAAATGAGTTCAAAATATTTTTTTTTGTTTAATATATATTAAAATATGCTTGTGTTGTATGAAAAGAAAATACCTAAAATTATTTTATTAAATTGTTTAGTAGTCATTATACAAAATACGCATTACATCACGCACAATATTTACTAAAGTGTGCAAGGGAAGGGAAATCATTGTACATCACTGTAAATACAATTACAGCAATAACTAAATGAATGCAATCTCAATCAAATCCATAAATAATAATAGGTTTTACATTCATCTTAAAGTGTGCAATTAAGGAACGTACTGGTCAGAGTTCAAATGAAGTGAATACATGCAACAAAGCATTATCTCTTCTGTTTCATCTAAGAATTTAATGTTTGTAAATGCAACCCAAACAAAATATATCCCTGGTTCCTCTCTTCCACTTATTGCCATAGTGCGCTTGATTAAGTGGTGATTAAGTGGTGGTCTAAATTATTGTTACAATTATTCCATTCTTTTTCAGTATGTGAAATTGTCTTGTTTATTATTTATGTGGTCGGGTATAAAAATAACAATAGGAATACAAATATGTCAGTGTAAATTACAGACAATCTTGTTCCGACCCAACTTAGAAACTGTCTGCACGCAATAGGAACATTAAACGCGGGACATTTAGTCTTAAATACTCAGCATAGTATCTTGATATTGATTTTCAATCTCTTTGATCAAACACAGTTTCTATCAAGAATACACATATATGGGTAAAACAGGGTTCTGAGTACTTCTGAAGATACTTTACTTGATAAAGACTAATCAAATAATATTGTCGCATGAAGATATCAACATAATTTTGTACTTATCTGAAGAAAAAACATATTTACCCGTTTGTAAGAAGACTAATGAGGATACTAGTAGTATCAGGGGGAAATATGGGCGAAAGGACGCTGTGGAACGAGGGGAATACATTATTACGATGGTCATTTTGGATTTCAATTTCACAAGCGCGATAGGATTAATATTGAAGGGTTTCAGGGGTTAACGAGGAATGATACTGTTAAGAAGTTCATAGGAGGACCATTGGGGCCCTATATCGGCACAATCAAGATGGTAATGTTAAAAATGTCTTCATGTTGAATAAGTGTAACGGTCTTTGGACAAGGGGATTTGAAGATTATAAAGCAAAAACAGTCCCACTTCCTGACCATCAAATCGTCTCACCTACCAGCATGCACTTACTAACCAGAACAGTGTTAATGGATAGTAACCCCATATACTGGCCAACACAATTTATATTTGATTCAATTTAATTGGTTTTTTTTTTTTTTTGGATTCAATTTTTTTTATTCCGTTACATGCTATTGTAATGTAACTTTATTTACTGGATTTGACATTCTTTCAGGAGTTAGTTTCACCTGCCTGTTTCGTAAGAAATAATAAAAGAAACTTTATATCTAATGATCACCTAGTTCCTGATCTTGATTCAGAATCAGTAGGAGATGAAGTAAACAACTTTTTTCTTCTTTCTTAGAGTAAATGTCATTCGCTTTAGTCGAAGCCATACTGGAAGTACTTGATGTTAGGCATGTTAAAAGCTTCTACGTTGTTCTAGAAAATCGATCATGTGACCCTCATACGGGAATCTGTTTTGCATCTTGACACATTAGGACAACGCTGACTATTGCATACGTCATCGTTCTTCATCATATATTTTTTTTGTGAGGACTCAACTCAGATTCATTTAGGACTCTTTAATTCTAGGACTTCTTTTTTATAATTCTTTGACGATTTTTGGACTTCATTCGTAAAAACATAAGTTCGTTTTCTCATTTTTACCTTGTTTTTCGAGGGAAATAAATTATTTGTTAAATTTTACAAAGGTTGTTGTCTTCACGATAAACAGTGTAAAAAGAATTGATAAAAAGTGTAACGAAAAATAAAAAGTTAAAGATATAGAAATGACGTTTCTTTAAATATATTCTATCAGTAGAAAATTATAAAGTTGCAATACTGAATTGTCAGGTAATAGTTAATATTTTGAAAACAAAGACTCAGAAAATAAAAAAATATATGTAAACCGGAGTTGCAATGTTTTAAAAACATGTCATAAATTTTTAAAAAGACCTAAATATACTGAAAATGTAATATTAAAAATATTGCATTATGAACAAGGTTGATCAGTGACTATTAAATTCATTCAAATGATACTCAGATACTGTTTTAACATATGACAAATACAGAAAGTTTATCACTGAATTTACCTGCTTTTCGCGGATCCGTATAAATTTAATTGCGAAGGGTCTGCCTTCTTTTCTTTCCTGCGCCTTAGGTAGAGTATAAATAATTTTTAATTATCTAGAACGATACTGTGTGATTCGTTTTCTCTCGAATTATATCCTCAGGTAAAAACTTTTACCTCTATAACAAAGTTCTAAAATTAGATTTACAGAATATCGTACTAATACATTTGGTTCCAAAATGCAGACACATGCCTGTAATTCATAAAATACTGTTCGAGGTTTCCGTCAGCATAACAGTTATAACACTTTTGGTGGACCAGATACTGATGGCCAGCCTATAGCAGGCTCCCATGTGCAGCTTCTGTCAGCTTCAAGCAGCTTTAGCTGGCATCATTCATAAAAGATGACAAGCATTTGCAGTTCTCTCGCCAAACATTTCTAAAACTTCCTCGGCATGTCGAGTAGCTTCTTTCAGGAAACTCCAGATTAAACTTCACAATCTGCCGCCCGTTACTGCACGCGTGATGGCCTGAACTAAATCAACGATGTGATAGACACCCACTTTAAATTTCTACAACCCTAGACCCACTTTAGAGATTGTATACGTGATAATTACAATAAGCATTACTAAGTACTTCTACAGTAACAAAAGAATCGCAAAATTATTGTATATGGTGTCTGAACGTTCAGTGTTTCGAGAACCAAACTATGTTTCAGATATAAAACATTTGACTGTGTCGTTTATGTGCAGGGAAATGTAACCCATGCTACCCACTTATCTCCACGATTTCTTGCCCGCAATCAAACAGTCGGCTTATTAGCAGTAAATGTTATTAAACAACATAATAGATACATGAATTTCCTCAACAGCAACTGATTCTTCCTTATATGTCATCGTAACACACGCATGTATGATGATAATTATAATAATAATTGTTATTGCTGTTATTGTTATTGTTAGTTTTTGTTGTTATCATTGTTACATTTGTTGTTGTTAGTTGCTATCTGGCCTGATCCGAATGTTTCCTCGTCTTCTGTCTCCATCATAGTGATCTAAGACGGTACTTGTTGAAATGGGTTGAGCAAGGTAGTATGTGAGCGTGATCATAGACATACGTACTTTGTTCGATCAAGTTAGATCTATAGATCTATGTATGCCGTTAAATTTTTCCGTGATCCATATTTCCTCCATCAAGGATTGAGTTGAAAAAGTGAAACACAAAAGAAGTAATGGAGTACTGAATAGTATCTTAAACATCCGAGAAACAACAAAATTAACTACGTACATGAAAATGAGAACAGTGAATATTTTATATGTACTTGGCCATTTGCAATAAAATTTGCAATAAAATGCTATCATGGAACTTTAAAATCGAAAATGCGTAAATATTAACCTACAAATGACATTATACATTTCCAAAACTCTTATCGTAAAAGATGATAGATCAATACGTGAACCATATTTGTTTATAGTTTTCATATGTTAATTGTTGTTGATTACTCGTTTAAATCACATATTATGATTCGCTCCTGTTAGAAACTATATTATTTCCCTTAATCAACTATATAACTCGGCGCGTGTCATGTTCCTATATAGGTGTCAGTCACATTATAAATAAATATCTCAGAAATGACACTGCTTTTGTTCTTTTTTGATCCAATCATTGAACATCCTGTTACACATATCTAAACTAATATCATAATTAATCTATCCAATGGGTATTATAGCCGATTTTGATCGGATGGAAAATCGCCAAACCTTGTTCACCGTGATAGTTCAGTAGGTGTATCAGAAAGCTTCGATGGTCATGCTATAATGCGTTGTTACATGATCATACTATAATGCGATGTTAGATGATCATGCTATAATGCGTTGTTAGATGGTCATGCTATAATGCGGTGTTAGATGTAGTTGTGGCTGCTAATACCGAGAGGAATTCAATCGAAGAAAAGTAGTGATTGATATAAAATCAATAAACGTACGACAATCCTACGTTTCTAAAAGATTTGTTTTTTTTTTTTTTAAATAATAAACATGTCGACGTCGTGGGAAGGGTTCTTGGAACAAAACAGACAAAAAAGTTTGACTTTCCGCAATGTACTGCAGCAATATAAATAAATAAATGAATAAATGAATAAATAAATAAATAAATAAATAAATAAATAAATAAATAAATAAATAAACAATAAATAAATAAATAAATAAATAAATCACCGATCTAGATTTAACTATTTTTCAATCGCAGTATAAATAAATATTTCATAATTATTTGTAATGTCTTCGCAATAGTCTAATCCCAACCATGATTATCCTCTTACAAATATCTGAACAGATATCATTATATAAGGCAAGTGTATCCTACATCATTTGTTCTTTGCGTACATTATCGTCATTTGTTTGGATAGAAAAGCGCCAAGTATTGTTGTCTAAGACAATATCAGTGCTATCTTACAGCGTCGATGATCATGCTATACTGCGTGTTAAGATTTAGTAATGACAGCAAGTTTCGAATACGAATATAATCCACGTGAAGCAGTACGCGACATAAAGAAAATAAACGAAGGACAAAACCTAAAACGGTGAAAGACCATTATCTTATAACATCCCCTCTTTACACCTTAACGGCTATGCTCTCAAGTATGTTAACAATTAGACGTATTTGTGTCATATGTTTAAATCCCATCGGACCGATAAGGAATATATTTTTCTACACTCGAACAAACATGCTTCTATGTAAATAATTTAAGAATTGTTCATTGGAGATCAAAATTAGATTATTCAAATTGTATTGATGCACACACTCTATTGTGCTCTTCTGCAGATGAACATTAATGGAACAGTACCTCCAACATGATTGTAGTTATAATTTATTCAGTGTTGATATTGTAATGAGAAAGTATATATTTTCAATGATGACAAGAATATCTTACAGTAAGAAATGGATATTGAGATCTCTGTGAAATTATAACTTTTATTGAAATTCTCGTATTATTAGTAGATGGAATAAATTAATCTTTCAATGTGCTACCTAATGTCATCCTTGACAATGCAGGACACACTCCATTGTTGTTGAAGAGTCTGTGTACTTGTATATAATATATGTATGGTCTTTTTTGTTTATAATGTATGTACTTTATATTTCTATTTTAATTTAGTTGTATGGATTATATATTCTGAAATAAAGAATTCTTATGTCGACGTAGTATAAAAGGTTCTTGGCGCAATGCGTACATAAAGAGTTACACTTCTCAATGCAAGACAATAATCTATCTGGTAAATTGGTAATTTTGTACCTCAGCATTTCCATTGGACATCCTTGAATGGACTTGCCCACTTCATTGCCCCAAAAACCAGAATGTTTAAATAATTTCCCGTAATTGGTCAAATGAAATGTATGCGGAAATAATTATCACACCGGATAATAATTGCTGGCCTAATCAGGATTCTGTTTTTATACGTTTATTATTGTCTGGAAATAGTACGCGTATGAATGATCCAAATGGATAATATACATGTATTAGACAAAATCAAAGAGGTTAAATTCTTTTAGAAAAGAGACAAATAGCATAAAATTTAGATAACAGCTAATTAAAATGGCTTCATTATTTATATTGTTGTAAATTGTTGTTACTCTAGGTAAGGAGACGAGAAAGAAACTTTAATCCTGAGTGCAGTTAGATTTTCCGATGTAAAATAATCTGACCTGAGTGACATTACTCTGTTGTCTCTCATTCGTTGACGCCTTTGCCTTTTGCAACTACCATAACTGGTAATTGTAGTAATAATAAACAGTGACATTGACATTTTTTTTTCCTATGGTTGGTGTGCATCAGTAAAATTAGATGCCATACATTAGAGTTGCTGCATTTCCCATCCCATTAGTTCGTAATCGAAGTTTATATACCGTTTTGTGTTTACACCTTCTTCAGTTAGAGATTTTAATTATAATTGGTGTCTTAAGCAAATGCCTTGGAAATGGAAATCACCTTAACACAAAAAGAATAATGGAGAATATCTCATAAGAACTTGATGCCTGCTCAATTTGCGAACATTCCGAGCCAAGTCCTTCACATTCACTAAGGGCATGTAGCGTTCAACACCTGAACATGTTATACGTGAGCTAACACGAGTACTTGGTGAGGCGTTGAAAACATACGTAAGCAGAATTTATTAGCACGAGTCCATATGCGTGTTTCTCAAAATATTTGTTTTCTAACGCTTGGAACTACATCATTAATTGATTAATTGCTAATTATTCTAAATATAACTTGTGTGCCATGGTTTAACAAGATCTTTATGAATTTACATTTTCTGACATTGTACAAATTTGTATCTATATGAAATGTTGTAACTAATAATTACATAGTTAACATTACCATTCAGGTCAACTCTAGTTTTAATGAGAATACAACGGATTGTTTGATCTTGTAGTCGCACCTACATTGGCTGCTTCTGGGCTGCAATCCGTTCCAGAATGTATTGAATTTAGTTCTTTGCTCAAGCCATTATATTGGAGCGTATATGGTGCGGCAAATAACTCGTAAATGAAAAAACACATTATGGCTTGATGAATTAAAAGTGTTTCCGTTGGATCAAGCTTAATTACAAAACAATTTGTTTCAAACAGCAAATTCCAGATTTAAATTGTCAAACTGGCAGTTTTAAGAAATTATCGTTTTCTTCAAGTGATTTTCTTAACATTGGAATTTTCTTTGTCTTTTTGTAATCAATACGGGCACCTTGGTTCACTAAACATGATATTTAAAAACAATGGTTTTTCTTTTCAGACAGGAGATCATGATCAATATAGGAAATATAATGTACACTAACTATAATTACCAGGCAGCTTTCAGTGAAAACCCAGAATTATGGGTAAATTGTAATCTCTCTCTCTCTTACGCTCTCTCTCTCTCTCTCTCTCTCTCTCTCTCTCTCTCTCTCTGTACCTGAGCTTTGTGTCTTTGTTTCACCAATTGTGACAGGAATATTATATTTGTGTTGCCTCTAGAACTTATTTATTTACGCGATAAAATCATGCAAATATTATTTATGCAATAGTTCAAACATGACAAATACACAAACATTATCGATTGAGACACAACCTTTTTGTTTTTTACTTTCATATTTGGCCCGTCGTTGTCATTTTCGTACTAATGGACGTACTACGGTCTGTCTTACTGTATTGTTTATTGAGGAAATACATTTAATAATTGTATGATATATGACACCATTAACATGTTGTATGATTTATACTACAATCAACCGAAAAGACATTATTAGAGTATATACTCAGCTAAAATGATTTTCCCCCATAATGCAACCTAAAAGTCAAATTTATGGAAACTATTTGCCCCATCTTTCCTTCGTAGATGCAGACATACGATACAATTCATAGCATGTTGCACGAGATTTCCCTGAACATGACAGTCAAGGAGGTTTTGGAATCTGTTCGCTTTTTAATGGATGTTCTTGTTTAGGTTCCTGTTGCAAGATTAAATTATTTAGGTTTTCGAACCTAAATTGTATTTTACAACAGGCTCGTACTCCACTCCTTAGGTAATACACCCTTATGTCTAGTTCTCTAACTGATATTGAAATTTCCATGTTATCCTTGTCAAGTATCAATTAATTTGTATCTTTTTCATATATGTAAACATTAGTGGTGAATTTGTTGTGTACAGGGTATTATCTCTTTACGTAAATTTTGGGGCTTTCGTAAACAATTGTTTACTTATAAATTTGATATTTTACAATCACCACAATGAACACATTTACATTACTCTGAAGCACTGACAAAGTGAATTAAAAAGTTAAAGGACAGAGCATGTTCTTAAACGTCACATTAAACAGAGCCCAATGGGTTCTCAAAATCACTTGATATGGAAGGCCATAATGGTCTGTTTTGTGAAGGTAGTTCATAAAACATAAAATGCTACCATTTTCGCCAATGAATCTCCATTTCATGAACCCTTTCTGAGCATCACTTCTAATGGAAAGAAACAGCTTTAACCCTATGTTATCTAGACGCTGAATCTAATTTTTGTCAACATTAAGTAATTGAAATCGTCTCTAATTGCTTACAAATCTTTCATCGGTATCTTCAATGGGAATGCACATGTTGATTTCCCAGGAGTAATATTCCGACAGAGTTTTGGTCTTCAAGTTCAAACTTTAGATCTGGATATAAAATTACATCAAAGTTGTTCCGAAAGAAACTTAAACGTTTCACCTAAGATTCTATAATGCTAAAACACTTGTACAATTACAATTTAATCTTGAGCGAGTTGTTATCAGTTGCAAATTGATATCGTTCATGACGAAGTGCTTGTTCGTTTGTATATTAGTAATCGTTTATCTTTAATAAAGTTATAATCTAAATCTTATTGTTGATAAAGCATTTCAGTCTGATTACTTAAACTTTTGTTGTCAGAGTTTCGTTTCGAAGTACATATAGTATTGTAACCTTTTCACCAAAACGTAGTCGATAATTACATTTTAGTTTAATTTGTAGTGAATAGTATGTCACTCTCAAAATATCGTTCAATAATATTTAAAAAAAATTGTATCTGCATTCGTTTATTCTTTTTGTCTTTGAAGTTTTGCACTGAATTTCCAATAATCATGCAAAATGTGCTTGATGACAATATAAAGGTGTAGCAGAGTGGTATTTTTTCTACCCTGGAACAATATGAATCCATGAAATATGAAACAAAGTTGATTTTAGTGAACTTTTGAATTTCGAATCCAATTAAATTTAGTATCTTATGAGATAAAACTTTACACGTTCGTGTTAGGGAGAATTATCTTTAGTACATATTTTCTCCGAGTGACACTGTCCACTTTCAGTCCTTTCAAAGTTATGATTTGATCGTTGAGCTGAATTTTCAACAGAGTTGACCTGTTATTGGTGTCCATCAGACCTCGACGCAGGGTTATGTAGATAAGTATTAATCAGCTTGGTGACCACATGTACTCATACAACAAGAAAAATATTATCTGCATTATTATATATGATTGGGTTGTCTCCAACTAAATAATGAAACATCTGGATTGACCTTTACCAAAGGAACCAGTAAACCTGTTTCATTCCTGATATCCAAAACTGCTATTCGGGGAATGTATTTCTGCCATGAATAATAGCACTGTTACTTTAATCTATTAAGCATGGTACATTTGACTCCTTCAAAAGTTGTTTGTAAGACAGTCCAACTCCACAACACCCTTTACTATCTTATTATTATCAACAAACTAACCATGTGTCATAACATTTTCTTCAATATGTTCAGGCCGCTAGCATCGTGCATTGTTTTAACAATTGTCATACAATCAGTATGGTTAAAGACCATGAAATAAGTAGAATTTACAATTTTTGTGTGTACTGTTTAAAGTATTTTATCGCTTATAAGTCAATTTCATATATAATGTATATTCTTTTCTTGGCTGAAATATTATTATTTTTCCTGTTATTTTTCCTGCAAATGTCTTCCTTTATTCACTCCTGTTGAACCATCATAAGACATAGAGGTGTAAATCCAACTACTTTCATACCCTTTGTCGTGGATTAAACATTATTTGTGTTTAAAGTTTAACATATTGATTAACCCTGGTGATAGATACATCATATTTGTTTAAAAGTTCCATCCGTTAATTGTTGATGGTTACTCGTTTGAATGAGATGTAATTATGTGCTCCAGTCATGAAAGTAATCACTTGTTATTCTTAGTCCACACCAGAATCAATCAGCTTCAGCCACATTATAAATAATCAGCTCATTCATGACAATGCTTTTAGTGTTTTCGCTATAAGGGACTCATAACTTGGTTCATTAGTTTTTAATTGTCTCATAAGTGTTAGCAGACTAGACGGAGCAATAACTTTGTTAACAAAACCCGTCAAATCAACAGTTTGTGCGAAACATGTTAGCAAGAGTGATAAAGTACACTTGATGAGCTATACTGACGTTGCAGTTTTAAGGAAAAAGCAGGTATTCCTGCAAGATTCCCGTGCTGCGTGGAGAGCATGCTGTCATACATGCAGTAATGTGTTATGAGAATATAAAACAGTAAACACAGTTTGCCGGTGAAGGAAAAATTGGAACAGTGAATAGTGTTCAATTTTGTTACATATATATATATATATATATATATATATATATATATATATATATATATATATATATATATATATATATATATATAATATAATATAATATAATATAATATAGTATAATATAATATAATATAATATAATATTGGTGACCTATGGACGGACAAATTGTGTAAATTCATGGGGTCAAACTGGAATAATATTCGGACCAAGATACAAGTGGACAAATTGACTTTGGTGAGTTCCCAATGTAGAGCAATGATCGAACTGTATAATATTAAGAGAGCTGAATAACATTTCATTGATGATAACGAAAGCTAGTATTAGTGGAGATCTGTGAGTGTTTCCATTATTAATGTTATTTGTCAGAAAAAGTAATGTTATAAATTAATTTTGCGTTGTTTGTCTTAGTCTCTTGAGTGACTACCGCCCGTCCCAAATATTTACTATCCCCTATCTTACTTATTTCACTAAGTATTGCGGATGTCGTGACAAACATCACTTTGCATAGTCTACAGTATTTTTATGTGTGACAGTCCTGGGAAAATGTAATGCATGAGGTTGAGTAATTATCTCGTTTACGTGATTTCTTAAGTTTAGTTATCATAGATATATATTGCATATACTTAAGTTTGTTGACTTCCGACAAGGAAGATAGGTTGGTTTATGTAATTCCATAATTGTATAATTCGTATGGTAGTGCGAGTTTGACTCATCTTATCAACATGATAGAACATGTCCTACTGAAAGATCTAGTGGAGATGGCCAAACAGTTTGGGTATGAGGTGTAGTCCCTTAGAATATTTGTACAGGAAGATCAGGCCCGGGAGAGGGAACAAATGTTACAGGAAAGGGAGATATAGAGGGAAAGGATAGAAATAGAGAAGCAAGCTGAGTAGAGAAAGATAGTACTTGACAGCGAGAAGACAGCATTTAAGAAAAGGAAGAGAGAAGGGGAAATGGTGATGGTAGAATAAGACAAGCAGACAGAAAAGGAGAATATATATTTGGAGAAGGACAATACATTATGGGAAAGGAAGAGACGTAAAGAATAGATCGTAAGAGACTAGAGGATGGGATGTTAGATAGGGAAAATAAGACGTGTTAGAAGACAGAGTTAGACGGCAGGATTTTGGATAGGGAGCGTGTGACAAAATTCGAAATATTAACTGTTAAAGAGTAAGAGATAATAAACTGACTCGAGTAAATAGAGTTCCAAAATTACCCCATTTGAAAACGACAGGGGTAACATGGACAATCATTTGCATAGATTTACAAATTATACCACTGTCCAGAAGTAGGTATGGCATGATTTGTGCTTCCATTTCAGCGCGTTACTAAATGGTAAATATCTGTGTATTCACATCTAACCGCGAACGTCGCGTTAAATTGCGATCAGCTAAGACATACACCCCTTAGAAGAACAAGCTAACCGATCAACGGTTATACAAGAAGTTGAGACGTCTAAACAGTTTGTCAGCAAGACCGGAAATTATTTGAGAGCCTTATGGGATGGTCCATGTACTACTTCTCGCTGCTTCCCGCCGTGAAAGCGGCTTGATTTAAATCTTTGCGTTAGGAATGCGATCATTCATTTGGTCTAACATACAGGGGGATTTTCAAATCATTTTGTCGTCCCTAACAAGCCTACGTTTAGTCACGACACGCATGCACTACACCTGATATTGCGTAAAACCGTACCTTGTCCGTTAGCGGTACCCTCCACTCCAGAATCACGGACCCTTATACTTCACGTTATTAGAATTATCACGCGGAAAATCATCGCACTTTCCGCATTCTTACCTCCCCTGCTTTCAGAAGAGAACCCGATTCTCTGGACAAGCCTCTTTCGTTCAGACGTGATTTAGCTCCTTATTTGCCGGGTTCGTTTGAATTAATAAGGTAGAGGAAACGTTTGTAGATTTTTGCTATTATTTTTTACTTCGGGACCAGCAAATGACTGCTTGTAGTATGCATGAATATCAATTTTGTGAGTGGAAAAGTCCTTCATGAATACATTTCACATGACTATACAGGCAGATTATTCGCTGATGCTCGCGGTTGTTCCTGAATGTGGTCTCAAGAGACCATAAAGCCGGTACTTAATCTAAAGACAAGAGGTCCAGAGAATCAGAAAAGCGTGATACGAGCAAAGGTGGAGATTTTCAATCGAGTAAGGGTACAAATCGCAAGGAGAGGCAATATTACACATGTAAAGGAAGGTATCTGAAGTTATTGTCCTCGGTAAATATTTGTAAATATCCTACCAGTGGAGGAAATATTATTAGTATTTGCACAAATTTCATACTTTATTCACTCGTGGTGAATCATCATAACACATTTAGAGTTTTGTAAATCTATCTTCATTGATTCCCTTAGTGGTGGATTCAACATTGTTCATTGTTTGTTTAATTTCTAAAATATTGATCATCTTCGGAAATTGTTCCATTGTTCGATGTTTCATGTAAGTTCCATCCTTAATTATTGCGTATTAAGTTTACGTTACATGTTAACGATTCGTTTCAGTTATGCACGATACAATGTACCTTATATCAGTTGTTTAACTCGGTGTATAATTTTTAACACTTTTTCAATCGCATTGTAAATAAAAATCTCATTGACGACATTGTCTAGTGTCCTCTCTATACTCTAATCCCTGATCAACCACACATCCAATAAGATATCATCGTACAAGCCAATTGTATCAAAACTAATATATTTTCTTGTACATTGTGTCATCGCTGGATTTGATGGAAAACTCGAAAGATTGTTCTCCAAGATACTTCCGTTTTTGCATCCCACAGTCTCGATGATCAATCTAAATTGCGTCTTACGGTTTAGTCATGGTAGCAAAATACGTTAAGGAATGTTATCCAAGTATATTAGTGCTTGGTATAAAGGAAAAAAAAAATGCAAACATAAAACTGACAAATTTATGTTTATAAAATTCGTTTCAACGTTGTAGGAAACGTCCTTGGAACAAAACGGAAGGACGAAGACTTGCAATCCCGCAATGTAACTCCTCAGTCTATATGGTATAACAAATATTTATAGTGGGTAATTTAACCCTCATCATTCTCAGATAACATCATTTAATGGACTTATCCGCCTCATTCTTTTTTAAAGAAACATTTTCCAGAGCATGTATAATGAAGATCCGAAGAATGCGGATATAATTATCACACCGGATATAGCATGCTGGCCTATGTAGGATTCTGTGAGATATACGTATATAATTATCTGGTAAAACAGTCACCACTTGTACGAAAAGTCCAGATCGGTTATATACAAGTATCGAGATAAAATTTTAGAGGGTAATTACCAGATCATCGAAAACAGAAACTAAGATCACAAACGTTAGATACTACTGGATCGTATTTTAGACGTGCAAGTAAAAATCGAGACGCATTCTGAGGGGAACCGGAGAGTGCCATCTTATATATGAGTGCATGAACCAACCCGTGTAGGAGTTAACCACTGAAAGCGTGGAAGCCTCTTTACTCCCATCTATGTCGGATGCTCGACTTTCCAATTTACAAGTGATTGGAACTAGGTTGCAGGCACGAATGGAGAAACAACCGGTGCATACGTTAAATGTTACCGAAGCTGTGACTGATATTTCGCGCGATGATTTGTTTGCTCGAGCAAGTGAAATAGTCGTCCTTGAGACCGACAACGGTGAAAATCATATCCGGCTACGTGAAGACTTGTAAAATCTTGGGTCCACTAAATTCTGGAGCAGGAATCATTACCGAATAGGGAATTTACAACATCAAATGGTAGAATGTTCGTTCAAGGTTTTTCCCCAGAATGTTCATGCCCCTTGTACTCAAAATGGCTCACGGGTCCAGTATGACATCCCACTTAGGCGAGAAGAAGATAATAAATAAGGTTTTACCCGAATTGCACTGGCTCGGCGTCAATAGCATTGTAGCACGATTTATTCGATGGTACTAAAATTGTCAGAAGATCGTCTATAAGGAAAGTTGTTGTTGTTGTTATTATCCTCCAAGGAAAGGACAACCAAAGTACCATTTGGCCAAATGAAAAAATTATCCCATAACAAAGGTTGGTCGTTGATATTATGGGACCTATTTTCTTAATTGCAAATCAAAAACACCGACACTTCCTAACCATAGTAGACTATGCGACCAGATTTCATGAAAACATAGCTTTACCAAAAATTAAGAAGTTATTGCTCCGTCTAGTCTGCTAACACTTATGAGACAATTAAAAATGAATGAACCAGGTTATGAGTCCCTTATAGCGAAAACACTAAAAGCATTGTCATAAATGAGATCATTATTTATAATGTGACTGAAACTGATTGATTATGGTGTGCACTAAGAATAACAGGTGATTACTTTCATGACAGAAGCAAATAATTACATCTCATTTAAATGAGTAACCAACAACAATTAACGGATGGAACTTTTAAACAAAAATGATGTATCTATTACCATGGTTAATCTAATTGGTACATACGGTATCATCTTAGAAATCAGATGAACAAAACAACAGTGTTGGATATAAGAAATGAAACAGAATTTTCAGATTTAAAGAGAATAGTCAAATCAGATGCTAGAATAATTACCTGGAGCTAAGTCAGTCAAACAAATACAGATTAAATTGTTTCCTGATTTCTAAGTATATCTGTTCCTTAATTCGATTAGAATGAGATCTCCACAGCCTTATAATGGAGACCTGGTGGACATCCATAAGTGGGCATGTTCTGCTGACCTTGTACTTCACCAATCAAATAATATTTTTTAAAGAATTACAGTGAACCACAACATTCCGAACATATCGTTAGCAACGATCACTCTCGCTAACAAGAATTTGTAACGCTTTATCTGATTGGATACTAAATAACGTGGATTAGTAATTTCAAATATTACCGAAAGACGTCTTTTTTTAACATATTTCACAGATTCATCGATTGTTATAAGTTTTACCTTCCCTTTATTTACACTTCCGAGAGGTCATGGTTATTGAATGATCAAATAAGACTCATCGGACAAAAGGAGTCAATGCATGCAGTTAACAACTGGATTGTAGATACTATTGAAAGATATAATTATATGGATGACAAATATGGCCCACTACAACTGCAACTTGCATCTACATAAAACAAATTGAAAGAACGGAGTTTGGTCCTAAACTAAGTTCCAGGATGAAGCACCAGCAACAAGATTTGTTAAACTTGATACTATTAAATTGTAAGAGGATGTTACATTATTATAAATCCAAAATAATTCTAAAATGTAAACTCGCAAATCCAAGGAATAGTGTTCCGAATGAACTCCATGTCCTCAAATGTGCGGATGTGCCAGTAGTCGTGATGAATGCAACAATTAAATTGTCTAAAACGTGTTTGAATACATTTATAACGCTCGCAGAATGCTATTTTAGTCAAGAGTCAACTAGTACATTGCAATTCCAACAAAAAATCTAAACTAATATTTACTCTCAAATTATATCTAAACACAATATTAAACACATCAGTAGACTGATATTCAAACTAGAACATAGAAAATAAGTATGAATTAGTTGACAAAATGTCGTTGTCATATAGACTCATAGGGCTCAAGATTGCAATAAAATTACTGCTCGCAATACTTCCTACGTAACTTATAGTACGATAAACCATGACGAAATAGAACGTACATGACAGAACCACCCAATGAGAAATCTCCCCATACTTGTACATAGGTGAATAATCACGATTGCTTTTAAAACATTATCAACGCCTATTGATAGCTCATATGCAATATTGTTGTTGTTGTTGTTGTTCGAGGCTTTAACTCCATTTTCCACCACAAGATTGGCTATACATGGCGACCAGTATAACTGGTGGAGGAAGAACCCTGGAAAACCTAGGGAAGAACCACCGACCCACGAGAAGCTACTGGCAGGTCTTCCCACATACCCACGCTAGCCGAGTCTTGGACTCGAACCCATATATATAAGGATAAATAAATTACTTAACGCGCCATTGATACACTACACTAACCGTATAAGTAAATTGATTGCCCAAACTGCTGAATCAGCAAAAGATCTTCCTAATAAAAAATTGAAAAAGCTAAACTAATAGTTGCCTTCAAACTAATGAACACTTCTTCATGAATGATAGAAAATTGATGACGTTTGAGAACAGCTCGTGTGAGGGTAAACTGTCCTTAAGTGAATGTGTTTTAGCATTATAGGATCCACGGGTGAGTTTCAGAAGCGTTTGCGGCACAATGTTACAATGATTTTATAATTTAGGACTGTATTTCAGTACTCGAAAATTACATGTGCATTAATAAAGGTGATATATCGAAAACATGTATTGGTAATTCTAGACCGTTTTGATGCTTCATATTGACGAGAAAATAACACTAGGGACAATAATAAACAGGTTTGAAAACTTATTTATTTTTATTGCAAGTAATGCACAGAAAATGTATCTAAAACATAGATCCATAGGCGAAAACGACCCTAATCTACCTCTAGAAAACAGATGAATCATGTCATTTCCTCTTTATTGATTTTAAAATGCCATATGACACTGTCCAATAGGATCTTTTAGAAAATGCTCTAAATTCGCTGCATAACAAAACCTATACGTTTGGGAAAAATGGGATCTTTCTCTTGAACATCTACAGGTTGTAGAATATTAGAGCCAAACATGGTATCTCTATTAAGGTCTATAGTTTTTAAGTAATATACTTAATATGTTAAACCTTGAATACGACCGTACCATTCTTGGTGAACGCTGACACACCTATATATCTTCCTTTGTGTATAACCGTGTGCATGAGAGAGCGTTTTGTCTTAATATCTGTTAACGTCGTCTGTGTAAAGTAGGAGTGAGGATTTTTAACAATTATGTTTAACACTAAATACAACGTATCAGCTAGTCTTAAAGGGATTCTTATTTTGGAATTTTTTATATCAGTAAAAGTAGATTGACTAAACATGACTTATGAACAGACCCGAAAGCATTACATTAGCTACCATAACTTTAAGCTATGGTTGATGGTGAACATGTATCGATTCAAAAGACAAATGACAATGGGTTATATTCCTTAAGTACAGATGACGAGGGGCTAAACTATCAAGGCATACAAGAAGTATACAGACTCGCACTGGAGGCTCACGAAATAAAGACATAAGGAAAATCTATATTAGGTACAACACGAAAACGGAGCACACATACACAGATGTTACAAGTCTGAGTCAGAGAAACACATGCAAAGCAGGTTCAAAGTAATAAGGAAAATGTTTACTTCTACAACTGATCATAGTAGTTCTATGATATGGGAACCGATGCTTTGTTGCCAAGATTGGCCTCTTGTCTAACGCTCATTAAAAACAAGTAAAATGACCAGCAATATACGTTTTATATCATAGTTGTATGAAATATTTCATGTATTGTCTCATATGAGCAGTTACTGAAGTTGATCTATGTTTTGTGCTCGCTAGCATTCAGTACAAGAAAATAAATAACCATATTTCATCAAATGTTTTATTTTAATACCTTCCTTAAACAAGTTATATCACACCATTGATCTTAAGAAAAGCCTGTCTTAAGAACAGCAGATGCAAAAGGATAATAGGCCTTTTATAGCCAATGCACCATAAATAACTGGATCGATGAAAAGGATAATAATATATAAATCCATGAAAATGATTCCTTGTAAACGTCCAATATATACGAGGAACTTTTCTATAAAGGTGTATTACCCGAGGTGTGGAGTATGAGCCTGTCTTGAAATACAGATTAGCTTCGACAACGATAAGAATGGAAACTTTGGAAACGGAATCTAAACATGTACGTCTCTTTCAAAAAGAAATTGGAATTCCATTCATAATGACCTTATATTTTAATTCTTCAAAATAATTATAAATTATGTTTGATTTTAATTAACAATACCCACAAAATAGATCGTGGGGATAAGGGGAGAGTGAGAGAGATAAAGAGATAAACAGCTATATAAACATTATAACTTTCAAACAAACGGTTGCCACCTCTTAGACCTGCTATTGTGTATAGCAAGAGGTCTGCAAGTATCCACACAAATAAATACAATATAGAATTTCCAGGGTTGACAAGATATTTTATTTTACTGGACGGTCTACAATGTCATTGAGTTATAATAATAATAATAATAATAATAATAATAATAATAATAATTCAAAGAAAGCAAATATTTAGGGCAGTATTGTTTATATACATCCAATGTGCAAAGTTTGTTCGATTTGAACAGGCCGCAAAATCCTGTAAGCGGCACAAAGGAATAATGTTTGTCCTCAATAAGAAATCGAAAAATAAAGGTTAGAGGTACAACCGTTTACACTTTCCACAGTCCAATATTCTATGAGTATTTATATAGACCTACAATGTAACGAATGCTCAACACCTACATGTTTTCATTTACTTTCATCCCGTTCATAACATATTATTCAGAAAGTAGGACTAATCATTATTTGGCACCATTTCTACGCATGTAAAGTATATCTAGCGATGGTCTAGAATTGAAGAGACCTCCAAAGAGAATCCAATTTTACGACATCAGATATTTCATTCAATGCATCTCGTGCCTTTAGAAGACTGCGGATGGAGAAGTTTATTCTGTAGTTTGTGAACCGCGTGTTCTCAATGTTCCGTGAAATGACAAGTGATCTTCGGCACTTGATTTGCAAGTGCGTGTCCTCCTTGGTGAAAGATCCCAGTCTTAATATTTCTTGAAGTCGACACATTACGCCCCTAAGGGAATGCAAAAAGTTCGTCATCAGTCTGGGGCTTACCAAACGTTCCATGACTGTCATGTTGAGGTAAATCTCATGCATCATGTTATGAACTGTATCGTATGTCTGCATCTACGAATGAAAAAAGAATAAATATTTTCTTTAAATTTGACTTTCACGCTTCCCTGTGCAGAAAGGAAACTTCTAGTTTCTCAGATATTCGAATAAAGACTTTTCAGAACAGTGGTATAAGATAGCACACAATGTCGATTTTACGTTCTTCCTAAGTGGTCTGTAAAATAAAAAGAAATTCTACAAACTAGATTGGTACGGAAATGGCAACTACGTGGAAATCGTTGGAAAAGGAGACCCCAAAAAATGATGTCTCAATGAATACAGGTATTAGATATGCCATATTTAAATTAATGTGTGAATGTTATTTGTATGCCTGTATCTCGTAAAGTAATAAGCTGTACAAGTTAATTCAATCTAATTGTTGTCACAATTAGTCAAACTGAGATTTTATGTTCTAGTTTAGAGAGAAACATAAAATTAAATGTACCCATGATACTGGGTTTCCAGTGAAAGCTGGCTGGTAATTGTAGTCTGTGTACATTCCGTTTCCTTCCTCCTCTTCGATTCCTGTGTTAATCATAAGCTCCTGCGTAAAAAAGTAAATTCATTCTCAAATATCATATTCAGTCAACAAAGCTCATGTTGACTGCATTAACAAACAGAAAATTCAAATATTATAAAAACCGCTTCAGAAAACGTTAATTTCTTTGCAAAATAAATCTTGTTTCTATTTAGAAGAAAATATTTCTTTCTTATTTGAGCATAATACAAAACTGTTTTATAGTTATTAAATGATCGGGTTTGTATTCATTTAACATTAATTACCAGACTCCATAATCCATATATGCTTCTACAGGATAATTCGTGCAAGAACCGAGTTCAATTCATTCTGGAACCGAATGATACTTCACCATTCGTTGTAGTTGGGTCTACAATATCAAATTATGTATTTTGTTCTCATTACATTTCGAGTGTTGCTCCTGTGTGGTAGTTTAAAATATCTTCTCATTCTTTTAACGCTGAAGAAACTCAGGCATGTGTCAAAGATATATATACATCTGATGTAAAATGTGAGATAAATGTTGATTGACAGAGATCTGAAATAATGGCATAGAAGTATTTAGTTCTGTATAGACGGATTAGCACATGTTATAGCCATATTGATTACGTTATGTGTCAAGTGTTAGAAAAAGTATTTAGAACCACGCATTTAGTCTCCTGCCTATTCAATTCTGCTTACATAGGTTCTCAACGCCTCACCAAGGACTCGTCTCAGTTCATTTATATCATTTCTCAAGAGTCCAACACTACATGCCCTCAGTGAATGTGCAGGACTTGGTTCGTAATCTTCGCAAACGGAGCATGGGTCAAGTTCAAATGAGATTTCGTCCACTGTTCGTTCCATGTGAAGGTGATTTTGATTTCCAAGACTCTCGTTTAAGGAGCCAATTATAATCAAAATATCTGTAATTAAAAAAGTTTAAAAAATTGTCAAATATACTTAAATTATAACTAACAAAATTTCATGTTAGCAACTCTAATGCATGACTTCTAATTTTATCGATGCACACGGACCATGATAATCATTCTAAATGGATATTTCTATGTCGCTGCTTATTATAAAGACAACAGAGAGTAATGTTTGTAAGGACTCCAACTATCCAAATTATTCTCATCCATTTTAAATCTTCATTTATTAACTAACGCCACGTATTTCTGAATTAGTAATGTCTAATGGTGCTCGACCAAACCACATTAGTGTTCTTACCTAAAATAAGAATAGCATAAAAAGATCCAAACTTTGAGGCCATTTGTTCAAGTAGTATCTAACGTTTCTGTTCTTAGTTTCTTTTGTGGAAGATTGGGCGAATTACCTTTTAAGATTTGTTTCATCTTTATATATTATCTATTTGGAGTTTTTCCAGACAATTATAAAAATATATCCCGTAGAATCCTACCTAGGCCAGCAGGCATTAACGGTTACATTAATTTTGTCCGCATTCCTTAGATCTTAATACAATTTTATTTAACTAACTCTAGGTCGATGTTTAAAAAAAATACCGCTTTGAGCAGTTAGGTGGATAAATCCGTTACAGGATGTCCGACGAAAATCCAAAGGATCAAAATTGCCATTTTCAAATAAGTGTTCTTCAGTACAGAGGATGGTGCAACATTGAGGAAGTGTAACTCGAGTGTCAATTTTGTGTCAATCGCATTTCTCACTATGTCCACATGAATATTAAAAAAATAAATTTTTCACGGTTTTTTTTGTCGTTCTTTATATCAAACACTGACGACCGTTGTTTATGTTCCTGTTCCTGTTTTGCTGCCATAACTAAATCGTAACACGCAATGTAGCGTGATCATCGAAGCTGTAAGATACAACGCCGGAATTATCATTTAGAAAATGTTTGTAGAATTTTAATCCAATTTAATGATATAAAATGCACAAGGAAAAAGTTAGTTATGATACAAATTCCTAGTACGATGATTTCTGTTTAGATGTGTATAACAGGTTGATAAGGATTGAGATTAAATTATAGCGAAGGCATAAACACAATTTCTAGAATAAAATGTTTACAATGTGACTGAAAAATGGTTTAAAATCTGAGACTGAATTAAACAACCAAGTGATATAAAGAAAGTGAGTTCGTTCGTAACTGGAACGAATTATAACATGTAACTTAAACGAGGAGCCAACAACAGTTAACGGATGAAACATATAAACAAATACGATTGACGGATGGCTCTATCACCATGGATGTTCAATGGTTTACAAATTAAAGACAAAAAGTGGACTAAGAGTATGAAGTAGATGAATTCAAACATCTTGTTCGTTATGATTAATTCACCAAGTGTAAATAAAGTATGGAATTCATCAAACATGCTAATTATGTTTCATCCAACGTAGGATATATAAAAATATTTAAGATTATTACTCATATAGTGGTACTAAATACATTTTGGATTTTCACTCAAATAGAGATACTGATAAATTCATAAATTTTGTGATGAGAGGTTTTCATCCAGCATCAAGTTTTCCTTTTATTGCTGAAAGAAGCCAAGTGCTCCTGAAGTCTTTTCTCTGTCATTAGAGTTTATCAGTCTGAATGTTTGACAAACAAACAAATTTGCATTTGTATTGGACACCATGTGGAGGGTAATAGCTAAAATAAAACAAACGTACAAGCAAAAACTAATATTTACACCTTTGCATGATGAACGGCCGACAGGTGAAATAGTATTCGAAATAAATATGTCAAACCGTATTCTTTAGCTCAAAATTATACATGCTTGGACAAAATGGAAGAACAGCAAACAAGAGAAACTAGTTGTATAGAAAATATATAATGAATAAGGAAAATATGAGCATAACCAGATATAATCCACTAACCAAACTGAGACAGCAAACAGATAGAAAGCAATAATAGAACATGTACTAAAAAAAAAATTATTTTGATGTTGAGGTCAAAAAGGCGAATAAAGCCAAGCCAACTATCTCACGCAGAGGAAATAGTCATGAGACCAAACTTTAATGAACGACAGATTAGTGGCATACAAGATACGTGTCTCGCATCCTCAGAATGAGAAGTGACATTTACATTGGTCATCTATGTACTTTCCAGCCTGGTACTTTCCATTTCGCACAGAGAGGTGGGGGTTAAAGAATCGTTGAAAAGTAATTATCCTTCACATACGATTTAGATACATAGGTACGAAAGTACTTTTTCTTGATACGTACCTTATATATATATATATATATATATATATATATATATATATATATATATATATATATATATATAGTTATATGATTCTATGAAACATTTTGATGTATGGTATGCAGATCATCGTACGTACTGAGATTCTAACATCCAAACAATTATGACCAATCATTAAACTACTTTACTTTTAAAAAAAAACACAATTGAGATTATAGTTCAAATATTAATGTATGAACTGTCAAGTTAAAATTTGATGAATGAGTCTTTGCGGGTTTATCCAGTTTCAGTCTTAAAAGGATAGATCTCTTTCAGTGGGTTAAGGACAAAATGCATTCATGATATGGATACACGAAAGACGACGTACTGCTGATATTGAAAACTACTGGGCGGCAGTAGAATGGGGGTTTCGGTGTGATTTTAAACATAAATCGACCGGTCGTGCTGGCGTTGCCATTCCTTAGAACTGATTTGGAACCTCCTCTTACCATTGTATAGACATCAACCAATGAGAAATTAATCCAATGGCGCCATTAGTCCTTATTATTATGATTATTATTAATAACTGTCAACAGATACGTAAACATCTGTTTTCAGATCGTATGCAATCCTTTCTCGTAAAAGACAGGCCGCGTAGGCAAATCTAACAAAGCATACTCAATACAAATTTAGAACTATGAAGAAAAATTAGAAACAAAATAAATAATCTCATATACCAGAAGTTACCAAAAAATAAAAAAATAACAGATATACATAACAATCCTATCCAGATAAATTATATTATATATATTGGTTCGTGGGAATGGAATAAGCTCGATCAATTTATAGTGCTATAATGACGATAATCCGGATTTCTGTAAGAGTCTAAGACCAAAGTTTTGCTAGTTTTAACAATTCTTCTTTTAACATTTCTTGTGACTCAAACGTTGTTTAGGACATGAAAATGTATACATACGGTATCATGATGGAAATCAGATGAACAAAACAACAGTGTTGGATATCAGAAATAAAACAGAATTTTCAGATTCAAAGAGAGTAGTCAAATCAGATGCTAGATTATTTACCTGGAGACAACCCAGTCAAACAAATACAGATTACATTGTTTCCTGACTTCTGAGTATATGTGGTCATTAATTCGATTAGAACGAGATCTCCACAGCCCTATATGGAGACCTGATGGACATACATAAGTGGCCATGTTCTGCTGACCTTGTACTTCACCAATCAAATATTAATTTTTAAGGTATTGAAAGCGAACCACAACATTCCGAACATATCGTTAGCAATGATCATTCTCCCTAACACGAATTTGTAACGTTTTATCTGATAGGCTACTAAATAAAGTGGACTAGAAATGTGAAACTTATTGAAACAGACCTTTTTAACATATTTCACAGATTCATCGATTGTTATAATTTTTACCTTGCCTTTATTTACACTTCCCAGAGGTCATGGTTATTGAAAGTTCAACTAAAACTTATCAGACAAAAGGGGTCAACGCATGCAGTTAACAACCGAATTGTAGATACTATTGAAAGGTACAATTATCAGGATGACAAATATGGCCCACTAAAACTGAAACTTGCATATAATTTAAACAAATTTAGAAAACTGAATTTGGTCCTAAACGAAGTACCAGGGGGAAGCGACAGTAACAAGATATGTTGAAGTTGACAAATAATTTAATTATCGGAGTGATTCAATTAAATTGTAAGAGGATGTTACATTGTTATTAATCCAAAATAATCATAAAAGGTTCAATCGCAAGTCCAAGGAACAGAGTATTCCGAATCAACTCCATGTCCTCAAATGTGCTGATGTGCCAGTAGTCTTGATGAATGCCACAATGACATTGCCCAAAACTTTTTTGAATACATTTATAAAACTCGCAGAATGATATTTTATCAAGAGTCAATAAGTACTTTGCAATTCCAACGAAAAATCTAAACCCATGTTTACTCCTAAATTGTATATAAACACCACATTAAATATATCTGTAGACTGATATTAAAACTAGAACATAGAAAATAAGAATGAATTATCTGATAAAATCTCGTTCCTATATAAACTGATAGGGCTCAAGATTGCAATATATTGCTGCTACCCGCAACACTTCCTAAGTAATTTATATCACGATAAACCAAGTCGCAATTGAACGTACTTGACACAACCACCGACAGGGAAATGGCCCCATACTTGTACATAGGTTTATCATTACGATTGCCTTTAAAACTTGTCAACGCCTATTTATACCTCATATGCAATCTATAGGTACGCACCAACAGTAAAAGACAATATATATATATATATATATATATATATATATATATATATATATATATATATATATATATATATATATATAAACATAACAGGTTATGGATACTACATAACGCGCAAAGGTTGCACTACACTAACCGAATATGTATACAGATTCCACAAAATGCTGAATCAGCAAAGGATGATTTCTAATAGAAAAAAATTGATAAAAGCTAAGCTAATAGTAGCCTTCAAACTAATAAACACTTCTTCATGAATGATAGAAAATTGATCACTTTTGAGAACAACTCCTTTGAAGGAAAACTGTCCTTTAGTGAATGTGTTTTAGCATTATAGGATCCACGGATGAGTTTTAGAAGCAATTTTGCAATGATTTTATACAGGGTTTTAATTTTGGACCGTATTTTACTCCTCAAGAATTAACATGTGCATTACTAAAGGTGATATACCGAAAATATTTATTGGTAATTTGAGACCAGTTTGTTGCTTAATATTGACGGGAAAATAGCACTAGGGTCAATAATAAACTTGCTTGAAAAGGTATATCATTTTATTAGAAGTAATGCGCAGAAAATGCGTCTGAAACATACATTCATTGGCGAAAACGAAAGCATTTTGATCTGCCTCGACAAAACAGATGAATATTGTCATTTCGTCTTTTCTGATTTTAAAATGTCATTAGACGCTGTCTAATAGGATGTTTTAGAAAATGCTCTAAATTCGTTTAGCTTTGGAGATTTTACTTGTCAGTGCGTCAGAGTAATATAATTAACGTTTTCATTTTGATTGCTAAATATCTAATTTAGGAGTCTTTTTGTACTTAAAATCACCCAGAATTGTACAAGTTACAAAACTTTCGTTTTCTTACGAAATAACTGGAATCAAAATATAGCAAAGCTGCATAACAAAACTTATACGTTTGGGAAAAATGGGATCTTTCTCTTGAACATCTACAGGTTGTAGAATATTAGAGCCAAACATGGTATCTCTATTAAGGTCTATAGTTTTTACGTAATATACTTAATATGTTAAACCTTGAATACGACCGTACCATTGTTGGTGAACGCTGACACACCTATATATCTTCCTTTGTGTATAACCGTGTGCATGAGAGAGCGTTTGGTCTTAATATCTGTTAACGTCGTCTGTGTAAAGTAGGAGTGAGGATTTTTAACAATTATGTTTAACACTAAATACAACGTATCAGCTAGTCTTAAAGGGATTCTTACTTTGGAATTTTTTATATCAGTAAAAGTAGATTGACTAAACATGACCTGTGAACAGACCCGAAAGCATTACATTCGCTACCATAACTTTAAGCTATGGTTGATGGTGAACATGTATCGATTTAAAAGACAAATGACAATGGGTTATATCCCTTACGTATTAAGTACAGATGACGAGGGGCTAACCTATCAAGGCATACAAGAAGTATACAGACTCGCACTGGAGGCTCACGAAATAAAGACATAAGGAAAATCTATATTAGGTACAACACGAAAACGGAGCACACATACACAGATGTTACAAGTCTGAGTCAGAGAAACACATGCAAAGCAGGTTCAAAGTAATAAGGAAAATGTTTACTTCTACAACTGATCATAGTAGTTCTATGATATGGGAACCGATGCTTTGTTGCCAAGATTGGCCTCTTGTCTAACGCTCATTAAAAACAAGTAAAATGACCAGCAATATACGTTTTATATCATAGTTGTATGAAATATTTCATGTATTGTCTCATATGAGCAGTTACTGAAGTTGATCTATGTTTTGTGCTCGCTAGCATTCAGTACAAGAAAATAAATAACCATATTTCATCAAATGTTTTATTTTAATACCTTCCTTAAACAAGTTATATCACACCATTGATCTTAAGAAAAGCCTGTCTTAAGAACAGCAGATGCAAAAGGATAATAGGCCTTTTATAGCCAATGCACCATAAATAACTGGATCGATGAAAAGGATAATAATATATAAATCCATGAAAATGATTCCTTGTAAACGTCCAATATATACGAGGAACTCTTCTATAAAGGTGTATTACCCGAGGTGTGGAGTATGAGCCTGTCTTGAAATACAGATTAGCTTCGACAACGATAAGAATGGAAACTTTGGAAACGGAATCTAAACATGTACGTCTCTTTCAAAAAGAAATTGGAATTCCATTCATAATGACCTTATATTTTAATTCTTCAAAATAATTATAAATTATGTTTGATTTTAATTAACAATACCCACAAAATAGATCGTGGGGATAAGGGGAGAGTGAGAGAGATAAAGAGATAAACAGCTATATAAACATTATAACTTTCAAACAAACGGTTGCCACCTCTTAGACCTGCTATTGTGTATAGCAAGAGGTCTGCAAGTATCCACACAAATAAATACAATATAGAATTTCCAGGGTTGACAAGATATTTTATTTTACTGGACGGTCTACAATGTCATTGAGTTATAATAATAATAATAATAATAATAATAATAATAATAATAATTCAAAGAAAGCAAATATTTAGGGCAGTATTGTTTATATACATCCAATGTGCAAAGTTTGTTCGATTTGAACAGGCCGCAAAATCCTGTAAGCGGCACAAAGGAATAATGTTTGTCCTCAATAAGAAATCGAAAAATAAAGGTTAGAGGTACAACCGTTTACACTTTCCACAGTCCAATATTCTATGAGTATTTATATAGACCTACAATGTAACGAATGCTCAACACCTACATGTTTTCATTTACTTTCATCCCGTTCATAACATATTATTCAGAAAGTAGGACTAATCATTATTTGGCACCATTTCTACGCATGTAAAGTATATCTAGCGATGGTCTAGAATTGAAGAGACCTCCAAAGAGAATCCAATTTTACGACATCAGATATTTCATTCAATGCATCTCGTGCCTTTAGAAGACTGCGGATGGAGAAGTTTATTCTGTAGTTTGTGAACCGCGTGTTCTCAATGTTCCGTGAAATGACAAGTGATCTTCGGCACTTGATTTGCAAGTGCGTGTCCTCCTTGGTGAAAGATCCCAGTCTTAATATTTCTTGAAGTCGACACATTACGCCCCTAAGGGAATGCAAAAAGTTCGTCATCAGTCTGGGGCTTACCAAACGTTCCATGACTGTCATGTTGAGGTAAATCTCATGCATCATGTTATGAACTGTATCGTATGTCTGCATCTACGAATGAAAAAAGAATAAATATTTTCTTTAAATTTGACTTTCACGCTTCGCTGTGCAGAAAGGAAACTTCTAGTTTCTCAGATATTCGAATAAAGACTTTTCAGAACAGTGGTATAAGATAGCACACAATGTCGATTTTACGTTCTTCCTAAGTGGTCTGTAAAATAAAAAGAAATTCTACAAACTAGATTGGTACGGAAATGGCAACTACGTGGAAATCGTTGGAAAAGGAGACCCAAAAAAATGATGTCTCAATGAATACAGGTATTAGATATGCCATATTTAAATTAATGTGTGAATGTTATTTGTATGCCTGTATCTCGTAAAGTAATAAGCTGTACAAGTTAATTCAATCTAATTGTTGTCACAATTAGTCAAACTGAGATTTTATGTTCTAGTTTAGAGAGAAACATAAAATTAAATGTACCCATGATACTGGGTTTCCAGTGAAAGCTGGCTGGTAATTGTAGTCTGTGTACATTCCGTTTCCTTCCTCCTCTTCGATTCCTGTGTTAATCATAAGCTCCTGCGTAAAAAAGTAAATTCATTCTCAAATATCATATTCAGTCAACAAAGCTCATGTTGACTGCATTAACAAACAGAAAATTCAAATATTATAAAAACCGCTTCAGAAAACGTTAATTTCTTTGCAAAATAAATCTTGTTTCTATTTAGAAGAAAATATTTCTTTCTTATTTGAGCATAATACAAAACTGTTTTATAGTTATTAAATGATCGGGTTTGTATTCATTTAACATTAATTACCAGACTCCATAATCCATATATGCTTCTACAGGATAATTCGTGCAAGAACCGAGTTCAATTCATTCTGGAACCGAATGATACTTCACCATTCGTTGTAGTTGGGTCTACAATATCAAATTATGTATTTTGTTCTCATTACATTTCGAGTGTTGCTCCTGTGTGGTAGTTTAAAATATCTTCTCATTCTTTTAACGCTGAAGAAACTCAGGCATGTGTCAAAGATATATATACATCTGATGTAAAATGTGAGATAAATGTTGATTGACAGAGATCTGAAATAATGGCATAGAAGTATTTAGTTCTGTATAGACGGATTAGCACATGTTATAGCCATATTGATTACGTTATGTGTCAAGTGTTAGAAAAAGTATTTAGAACCACGCATTTAGTCTCCTGCCTATTCAATTCTGCTTACATAGGTTCTCAACGCCTCACCAAGGACTCGTCTCAGTTCATTTATATCATTTCTCAAGAGTCCAACACTACATGCCCTCAGTGAATGTGCAGGACTTGGTTCGTAATCTTCGCAAACGGAGCATGGGTCAAGTTCAAATGAGATTTCGTCCACTGTTCGTTCCATGTGAAGGTGATTTTGATTTCCAAGACTCTCGTTTAAGGAGCCAATTATAATCAAAATATCTGTAATTAAAAAAGTTTAAAAAATTGTCAAATATACTTAAATTATAACTAACAAAATTTCATGTTAGCAACTCTAATGCATGACTTCTAATTTTATCGATGCACACGGACCATGATAATCATTCTAAATGGATATTTCTATGTCGCTGCTTATTATAAAGACAACAGAGAGTAATGTTTGTAAGGACTCCAACTATCCAAATTATTCTCATCCATTTTAAATCTTCATTTATTAACTAACGCCACGTATTTCTGAATTAGTAATGTCTAATGGTGCTCGACCAAACCACATTAGTGTTCTTACCTAAAATAAGAATAGCATAAAAAGATCCAAACTTTGAGGCCATTTGTTCAAGTAGTATCTAACGTTTCTGTTCTTAGTTTCTTTTGTGGAAGATTGGGCGAATTACCTTTTAAGATTTGTTTCATCTTTATATATTATCTATTTGGAGTTTTTCCAGACAATTATAAAAATATATCCCGTAGAATCCTACCTAGGCCAGCAGGCATTAACGGTTACATTAATTTTGTCCGCATTCCTTAGATCTTAATACAATTTTATTTAACTAACTCTAGGTCGATGTTTAAAAAAAATACCGCTTTGAGCAGTTAGGTGGATAAATCCGTTACAGGATGTCCGACGAAAATCCAAAGGATCAAAATTGCCATTTTCAAATAAGTGTTCTTCAGTACAGAGGATGGTGCAACATTGAGGAAGTGTAACTCGAGTGTCAATTTTGTGTCAATCGCATTTCTCACTATGTCCACATGAATATTAAAAAAATAAATTTTTCACGGTTTTTTTTGTCGTTCTTTATATCAAACACTGACGACCGTTGTTTATGTTCCTGTTCCTGTTTTGCTGCCATAACTAAATCGTAACACGCAATGTAGCGTGATCATCGAAGCTGTAAGATACAACGCCGGAATTATCATTTAGAAAATGTTTGTAGAATTTTAATCCAATTTAATGATATAAAATGCACAAGGAAAAAGTTAGTTATGATACAAATTCCTAGTACGATGATTTCTGGTTAGATGTGTATAACAGGTTGATAAGGATTGAGATTAAATTATAGCGAAGGCATAAACACAATTTCTAGAATAAAATGTTTACAATGTGACTGAAAAATGGTTTAAAATCTGAGACTGAATTAAACAACCAAGTGATATAAAGAAAGTGAGTTCGTTCGTAACTGGAACGAATTATAACATGTAACTTAAACGAGGAGCCAACAACAGTTAACGGATGAAACATATAAACAAATACGATTGACGGATGGCTCTATCACCATGGATGTTCAATGGTTTACAAATTAAAGACAAAAAGTGGACTAAGAGTATGAAGTAGATGAATTCAAACATCTTGTTCGTTATGATTAATTCACCAAGTGTAAATAAAGTATGGAATTCATCAAACATGCTAATTATGTTTCATCCAACGTAGGATATATAAAAATATTTAAGATTATTACTCATATAGTGGTACTAAATACATTTTGGATTTTCACTCAAATAGAGATACTGATAAATTCATAAATTTTGTGATGAGAGGTTTTCATCCAGCATCAAGTTTTCCTTTTATTGCTGAAAGAAGCCAAGTGCTCCTGAAGTCTTTTCTCTGTCATTAGAGTTTATCAGTCTGAATGTTTGACAAACAAACAAATTTGCATTTGTATTGGACACCATGTGGAGGGTAATAGCTAAAATAAAACAAACGTACAAGCAAAAACTAATATTTACACCTTTGCATGATGAACGGCCGACAGGTGAAATAGTATTCGAAATAAATATGTCAAACCGTATTCTTTAGCTCAAAATTATACATGCTTGGACAAAATGGAAGAACAGCAAACAAGAGAAACTAGTTGTATAGAAAATATATAATGAATAAGGAAAATATGAGCATAACCAGATATAATCCACTAACCAAACTGAGACAGCAAACAGATAGAAAGCAATAATAGAACATGTACTAAAAAAAAATTATTTTGATGTTGAGGTCAAAAAGGCGAATAAAGCCAATCCAACTATCTCACGCAGAGGAAATAGTCATGAGACCAAACTTTAATCAACGACAGATTAGTGGCATACAAGATACGTGTCTCGCATCCTCAGAATGAGAAGTGACATTTACATTGGTCATCTATGTACTTTCCAGCCTGGTACTTTCCATTTCGCACAGAGAGGTGGGGGTTAAAGAATCGTTGAAAAGTAATTATCCTTCACATACGATTTAGATACATAGGTACGAAAGTACTTTTTCTTGATACGTACCTTATATATATATATATATATATATATATATATATATATATATATATATATATATATATATATATATATATATATATATATAGTTATATGATTCTATGAAACATTTTGATGTATGGTATGCAGATCATCGTACGTACTGAGATTCTAACATCCAAACAATTATGACCAATCATTAAACTACTTTACTTTTAAAAAAAAACACAATTGAGATTATAGTTCAAATATTAATGTATGAACTGTCAAGTTAAAATTTGATGAATGAGTCTTTGCGGGTTTATCCAGTTTCAGTCTTAAAAGGATAGATCTCTTTCAGTGGGTTAAGGACAAAATGCATTCATGATATGGTTACACGAAAGACGACGTACTGCTGATATTGAAAACTACTGGGCGGCAGTAGAATGGGGTTTTCGGTGTGATTTTAAACATAAATCGACCGGTCGTGCTGGCGTTGCCATTCCTTAGAACTGATTTGGAACCTCCTCTTACCATTGTATAGACATCAACCAATGAGAAATTAATCCAATGGCGCCATTAGTCCTTATTATTATGATTATTATTAATAACTGTCAACAGATACGTAAACATCTGTTTTCAGATCGTATGCAATCCTTTCTCGTAAAAGACAGGCCGCGTAGGCAAATCTAACAAAGCATACTCAATACAAATTTAGAACTATGAAGAAAAATTAGAAACAAAATAAATAATCTCATATACCAGAAGTTACCAAAAAATAAAAAAATAACAGATATACATAACAATCCTATCCAGATAAATTATATTATATATATTGGTTCGTGGGAATGGAATAAGCTCGATCAATTTATAGTGCTATAATGACGATAATCCGGATTTCTGTAAGAGTCTAAGACCAAAGTTTTGCTAGTTTTAACAATTCTTCTTTTAACATTTCTTGTGACTCAAACGTTGTTTAGGACATGAAAATGTATACATACGGTATCATGATGGAAATCAGATGAACAAAACAACAGTGTTGGATATCAGAAATAAAACAGAATTTTCAGATTCAAAGAGAGTAGTCAAATCAGATGCTAGATTATTTACCTGGAGACAACCCAGTCAAACAAATACAGATTACATTGTTTCCTGACTTCTGAGTATATGTGGTCATTAATTCGATTAGAACGAGATCTCCACAGCCCTATATGGAGACCTGATGGACATACATAAGTGGCCATGTTCTGCTGACCTTGTACTTCACCAATCAAATATTAATTTTTAAGGTATTGAAAGCGAACCACAACATTCCGAACATATCGTTAGCAATGATCATTCTCCCTAACACGAATTTGTAACGTTTTATCTGATAGGCTACTAAATAAAGTGGACTAGAAATGTGAAACTTATTGAAACAGACCTTTTTAACATATTTCACAGATTCATCGATTGTTATAATTTTTACCTTGCCTTTATTTACACTTCCCAGAGGTCATGGTTATTGAAAGTTCAACTAAAACTTATCAGACAAAAGGGGTCAACGCATGCAGTTAACAACCGAATTGTAGATACTATTGAAAGGTACAATTATCAGGATGACAAATATGGCCCACTAAAACTGAAACTTGCATATAATTTAAACAAATTTAGAAAACTGAATTTGGTCCTAAACGAAGTACCAGGGGGAAGCGACAGTAACAAGATATGTTGAAGTTGACAAATAATTTAATTATCGGAGTGATTCAATTAAATTGTAAGAGGATGTTACATTGTTATTAATCCAAAATAATCATAAAAGGTTCAATCGCAAGTCCAAGGAACAGAGTATTCCGAATCAACTCCATGTCCTCAAATGTGCTGATGTGCCAGTAGTCTTGATGAATGCCACAATGACATTGCCCAAAACTTTTTTGAATACATTTATAAAACTCGCAGAATGATATTTTATCAAGAGTCAATAAGTACTTTGCAATTCCAACGAAAAATCTAAACCCATGTTTACTCCTAAATTGTATATAAACACCACATTAAATATATCTGTAGACTGATATTAAAACTAGAACATAGAAAATAAGAATGAATTATCTGATAAAATCTCGTTCCTATATAAACTGATAGGGCTCAAGATTGCAATATATTGCTGCTACCCGCAACACTTCCTAAGTAATTTATATCACGATAAACCAAGTCGCAATTGAACGTACTTGACACAACCAACGAAAGGGAAATGGCCCCATACTTGTACATAGGTTTATCATTACGATTGCCTTTAAAACTTGTCAACGCCTATTTATACCTCATATGCAATCTATAGGTACGCACCAACAGTAAAAGACAATATATATATATATATATATATATATATATATATATATATATATATATATATATATATATATATATATACATATATAAACATAACAGGTTATGGATACTACATAACGCGCAAAGGTTGCACTACACTAACCGAATATGTATACAGATTCCACAAAATGCTGAATCAGCAAAGGATGATTTCTAATAGAAAAAAATTGATAAAAGCTAAGCTAATAGTAGCCTTCAAACTAATAAACACTTCTTCATGAATGATAGAAAATTGATCACTTTTGAGAACAACTCCTTTGAAGGAAAACTGTCCTTTAGTGAATGTGTTTTAGCATTATAGGATCCACGGATGAGTTTTAGAAGCAATTTTGCAATGATTTTATACAGGGTTTTAATTTTGGACCGTATTTTACTCCTCAAGAATTAACATGTGCATTACTAAAGGTGATATACCGAAAATATTTATTGGTAATTTGAGACCAGTTTGTTGCTTAATATTGACGGGAAAATAGCACTAGGGTCAATAATAAACTTGCTTGAAAAGGTATATCATTTTATTAGAAGTAATGCGCAGAAAATGCGTCTGAAACATACATTCATTGGCGAAAACGAAAGCATTTTGATCTGCCTCGACAAAACAGATGAATATTGTCATTTCGTCTTTTCTGATTTTAAAATGTCATTAGACGCTGTCTAATAGGATGTTTTAGAAAATGCTCTAAATTCGTTTAGCTTTGGAGATTTTACTTGTCAGTGCGTCAGAGTAATATAATTAACGTTTTCATTTTGATTGCTAAATATCTAATTTAGGAGTCTTTTTGTACTTAAAATCACCCAGAATTGTACAAGTTACAAAACTTTCGTTTTCTTACGAAATAACTGGAATCAAAATATAGCAAAGCTGCATAACAAAACTTATACGTTTGGGAAAAATGGGATCTTTCTCTTGAACATCTACAGGTTGTAGAATATTAGAGCCAAACATGGTATCTCTATTAAGGTCTATAGTTTTTACGTAATATACTTAATATGTTAAACCTTGAATACGACCGTACCATTGTTGGTGAACGCTGACACACCTATATATCTTCCTTTGTGTATAACCGTGTGCATGAGAGAGCGTTTGGTCTTAATATCTGTTAACGTCGTCTGTGTAAAGTAGGAGTGAGGATTTTTAACAATTATGTTTAACACTAAATACAACGTATCAGCTAGTCTTAAAGGGATTCTTACTTTGGAATTTTTTATATCAGTAAAAGTAGATTGACTAAACATGACCTGTGAACAGACCCGAAAGCATTACATTCGCTACCATAACTTTAAGCTATGGTTGATGGTGAACATGTATCGATTTAAAAGACAAATGACAATGGGTTATATCCCTTACGTATTAAGTACAGATGACGAGGGGCTAACCTATCAAGGCATACAAGAAGTATACAGACTCGCACTGGAGGCTCACGAAATCAAGACATAAGGAAAATCTATATTAGGTACAACACGAAAACGGAGCACACATACACAGATGTTACAAGTCTGAGTCAGAGAAACACATGCAAAGCAGGTTCAAAGTAATAAGGAAAATGTTTACTTCTACAACTGATCATAGTAGTTGTATGATATGGGAACTGATGCTTTGTTGCCAAGATTGGCCTCTTGTCTAACGCTCATTAAAAACAAGTAAAATGACCAGCAATATACGTTTTATATCATAGTTGTATGAGATATTTCATGTATTGTCTCATATGAGCAGTTACTGAAGTTGATCTATGTTTTGTGCTCGCTAGCATTCAGTACAAGAAAATAAATAACCATATTTCATCAAATGTTTTATTTTAATACCTTCCTTAAACAAGTTATATCACACCATTGATCTTAAGAAAAGCCTGTCTTAAGAACAGCAGATGCAAAAGGATAATAGGCCTTTTATAGCCAATGCACCATAAATAACTGGATCGATGAAAAGGATAATATATATATATCCATGAAAATGATTCCTTGAAAACGTCCAATATATACGAGGAACTCTTCTATAAAGGTGTATTACCCGAGGTGTGGAGTATGAGCCTGTCTTGAAATACAGATTAGCTTCGACAACGATAAGAATGGAAACTTTGGAAACGGAATCTAAACATGTACGTCTCTTTCAAAAAGAAATTGGAATTCCATTCATAATGACCTTATATTTCAGTTCTTCAAAATAATTATAAATTATGTTTGATTTTAATTAACAATACCCACAAAATAGATCGTGGGGATAAGGGGAGAGTGAGAGAGATAAAGAGATAAACAGCTATATAAACATTATAACTTTCAAACAAACGGTTGCCACCTCTTAGACCTGCTATTGTGTATAGCAAGAGGTCTGCAAGTATCCACACAAATAAATACAATATAGAATTTCCAGGGTTGACAAGATATTTTATTTTACTGGACGGTCTACAATGTCATTGAGTTATAATAATAATAATAATAATAATAATAATAATAATAATAATAATTCAAAGAAAGCAAATATTTAGGGCAGTATTGTTTATATACATCCAATGTGCAAAGTTTGTTCGATTTGAACAGGCCGCAAAATCCTGTAAGCGGCACAAAGGAATAATGTTTGTCCTCAATAAGAAATCGAAAAATAAAGGTTAGAGGTACAACCGTTTACACTTTCCACAGTCCAATATTCTATGAGTATTTATATAGACCTACAATGTAACGAATGCTCAACACCTACATGTTTTCATTTACTTTCATCCCGTTCATAACATATTATTCAGAAAGTAGGACTAATCATTATTTGGCACCATTTCTACGCATGTAAAGTATATCTAGCGATGGTCTAGAATTGAAGAGACCTCCAAAGAGAATCCAATTTTACGACATCAGATATTTCATTCAATGCATCTCGTGCCTTTAGAAGACTGCGGATGGAGAAGTTTATTCTGTAGTTTGTGAACCGCGTGTTCTCAATGTTCCGTGAAATGACAAGTGATCTTCGGCACTTGATTTGCAAGTGCGTGTCCTCCTTGGTGAAAGATCCCAGTCTTAATATTTCTTGAAGTCGACACATTACGCCCCTAAGGGAATGCAAAAAGTTCGTCATCAGTCTGGGGCTTACCAAACGTTCCATGACTGTCATGTTGAGGTAAATCTCATGCATCATGTTATGAACTGTATCGTATGTCTGCATCTACGAATGAAAAAAGAATAAATATTTTCTTTAAATTTGACTTTCACGCTTCGCTGTGCAGAAAGGAAACTTCTAGTTTCTCAGATATTCGAATAAAGACTTTTCAGAACAGTGGTATAAGATAGCACACAATGTCGTTTTTACGTTCTTCCTAAGTGGTCTGTAAAATAAAAAGAAATTCTACAAACTAGATTGGTACGGAAATGGCAACTACGTGGAAATCGTTGGAAAAGGAGACCCCAAAAAATGATGTCTCAATGAATACAGGTATTAGATATGCCATATTTAAATTAATGTGTGAATGTTATTTGTATGCCTGTATCTCGTAAAGTAATAAGCTGTACAAGTTAATTCAATCTAATTGTTGTCACAATTAGTCAAACTGAGATTTTATGTTCTAGTTTAGAGAGAAACATAAAATTAAATGTACCCATGATACTGGGTTTCCAGTGAAAGCTGGCTGGTAATTGTAGTCTGTGTACATTCCGTTTCTTTCCTCCTCTTCGATTCCTGTGTTAATCATAAGCTCCTGCGTAAAAAAGTAAATTCATTCTCAAATATCATATTCAGTCAACAAAGCTCATGTTGACTGCATTAACAAACAGAAAATTCAAATATTATAAAAACCGCTTCAGAAAACGTTAATTTCTTTGCAAAATAAATCTTGTTTCTATTTAGAAGAAAATATTTCTTTCTTATTTGAGCATAATACAAAACTATTTTATAGTTATTAAATGATCGGGTTTGTATTCATTTAACATTAATTACCAGACTCCATAATCCATATATGCTTCTACAGGATAACTCGTGCAAGAACCGAGTTCAATTCATTCTGGAACCGAATGATACTTCACCATTCGTTGTAGTTGGGTCTACAATATCAAATTATGTATTTTGTTCTCATTACATTTCCAGTGTTGCTCCTGTGTGGTAGTTTAAAATATCTTCTCATTCTTTTAACGCTGAAGAAACTCAGGCATGTGTCAAAGATATATATACATCTGATGTAAAATGTGAGATAAATGTTGATTGACAGAGATCTGAAATAATGGCATAGAAGAATTTAGTTCTGTATAGACGGATTAGCACATGTTATAGCCATATTGATTACGTTATGTGTCAAGTGTTAGAAAAAGTATTTAGAACCACGCATTTAGTCTCCTGCCTATTCAATTCTGCTTACATAGGTTCTCAACGCCTCACCAAGGACTCGTCTCAGTTCATTTATATCATTTCTCAAGAGTCCAACACTACATGCCCTCAGTGAATGTGTAGGACTTGGTTCGTAATCATCGCAAACGGAGCATGCGTCAAGTTCAAATGAGATTTCGTCCACTGTTCGTTCCATGTGAAGGTGATTTTGATTTCCAAGACTCCAGTTTAAGGAGCCAATTATAATCAAAATATCTGTAATTAAAAAAGTTTAAAAAATTGTCAAATATACTTAAATTATAACTAACAAAATTTCATGTTAGCAACTCTAATGCATGACTTCTAATTTTATCGATGCACACGGACCATGATAATCATTCTAAATGGATATTTCTATGTCGCTGCTTATTATAAAGACAACAGAGAGTAATGTTTGTAAGGACTCCAACTATCCAAATTATTCTCATCCATTTGAAATCTTCATTTATTAACTAACGCCACGTATTTCTGAATTAGTAATGTCTAATGGTGCTCGACCAAACCACATTAGTGTTCTTACCTAAAATAAGAATAGCATAAAAAGATCCAAACTTTGAGGCCATTTGTTCAAGTAGTATCTAACGTTTCTGTTCTTAGTTTCTTTTGTGGAAGATTGGGCGAATTACCTTTTAAGATTTGTTTCATCTTTATATATTATCTATTTGGAGTTTTTCCAGACAATTATAAAAATATATCCCATAGAATCCTACCTAGGCCAGCGGGCATTAACGGTTACATTAATTTTGTCCGCATTCCTTAGATCTTGATACAATTTTATTTAACTAACTCTAGGTCGATGTTTAAAAAAAATACCGCTTTGAGCAGTTAGGTGGATAAATCCGTTACAGGATGTCCGACGAAAATCCAAAGGATCAAAATTGCCATTTTCAAATAAGTGTTCTTCAGTACAGAGGATGGTGCAACATTGAGGAAGTGTAACTCGAGTGTCAATTTTGTGCCAACCGCATTTCTCACTATGTCCACATGAATATTAAAAAAATAAATTTTTCACGGTGTTTTTTGTCGTTCTTTATATCAAACACTGACGACCGTTGTTTATGTTCCTGTTCCTGTTTTGCTGCCATAACTAAATCGTAACACGCAATGTAGCGTGATCATCGAAGCTGTAAGATACAACGCCGGAATTATCATTTAGAAAATGTTTGTAGAATTTTAATCCAATTTAATGATATAAAATGCACAAGGAAAAAGTTAGTTATGATACAAATTCCTAGTACGATGATTTCTGTTTAGATGTGTATAACAGGTTGATAAGGATTGAGATTAAATTATAGCGAAGGCATAAACACAATTTCTAGAATAAAATGTTTACAATGTGACTGAAAAATGGTTAAAAATCTGAGACTGAATTAAACAACCAAGTGATATAAAGAAAGTGAGTTCGTTCGTAACTGGAACGAATTATAACATGTAACTTAAACGAGGAGCCAACAACAGTTAACGGATGAAACATATAAACAAATACGATTGACGGATGGCTCTATCACCATGGATGTTCAATGGTTTACAAATTAAAGACAAAAAGTGGACTAAGAGTATGAAGTAGATGAATTCAAACATCTTGTTCGTTATGATTAATTCACCAAGTGTAAATAAAGTATGGAATTCATCAAACATGCTAATCATGTTTCATCCAACGTAGGATATATAAAAACATTTAAGATTATTACTCATATAGTGGTACTAAATACATTTTGGATTTTCACTCAAATACAGATACTGATAAATTCATAAATTTTGTGATGAGAGGTATTCATCCAGCATCAAGTTTTCCTTTTATTGCCGAAAGAAGCCAAGTGCTCCTGAAGTCTTTTCTCTGTCATTAGAGTTTATCAGTCTGAATGTTTGACAAACAAACAAATTTGCATTTGTATTGGACACCATGTGGAGGGTAATAGCTAAAATAAAACAAACGTACAAGCAAAAAATAATATTTACACCTTTGCATGATGAACGGCCGACAGGTGAAATAGTATTCGAAATAAATATGTCAAACCGTATTCTTTAGCTCAAAATTATACATGCTTGGACAAAATGGAAGAACAGCAAACAAGAGAAACTAGTTGTATAGAAAATATATAATGAATAAGGAAAATATGAGCATAACCAAATATAACCCACTAACCAAACTGAGACAGCAAACAGATAGAAAGCAATAATAGAACATGTACTAAAAAAAAAATTATTTTGATGTTGAGGTCAAAAAGGCGAATAAAGCCAAGCCAACTATCTCACGCAGAGGAAATAGTCATGAGACCAAACTTTAATCAACGACAGATTAGTGGCATACAAGATACGTGTCTCGCATCCTCAGAATGAGAAGTGACATTTACAATGGTCATCTATGTACTTTCCAGCCTGGTACTTTCCATTTCGCACAGAGAGGTGGGGGTTAAAGATCGTTGAAAAGTAATTATCCTTAACATATGATTTAGATACATACGTGCGAAAGCACTTTTTCTTGATACGTACCTTATATATATATATATATATATATATATATATATATATATATATATATATATATATATATATATATATATATATATATATATACATATATATATATATATATGTGTATGTATGTATATATATATATAGTTATATGATTCTATGAAACATTTTGATGTATGGTATGCAGATCATCGTACGTACTTAGATTCTTACATCCAAACAATTATGACCAATCATTAAACTACTTTAGTTTTAAAAAAACCACAATTGAGATTATAGTTCAAATATTAATGTATGAACTGTCAAGTTAAAATTTGATGAATGAGTCTTTGCGGGTTTATCCAGTTTCAGTCTTAAAAGGATAGATCTCTTTCAGTGGGTTAAGGACAAAATGCATTCATGATATGGTTACACGAAAGACGACGTACTGCTGATATTGAAAACTACTGGGCGGCAGTAGAATGGGGTTTTCGGTGTGATTTTAAACATAAATCGACCGGTCGTGCTGGCGTTGCCATTCCTTAGAACTGATTTGGAACCTCCTCTTACCATTGTATAGACATCAACCAATGAGAAATTAATCCAATGGCGCCATTAGTCCTTATTATTATGATTATTATTAATAACTGTCAACAGATACGTAACCATCTGTTTTCAGATCGTATGCAATCCTTTCTCGTAAAAGACAGGCCGCGTAGGCAAATCTAACAAAGCATACTCAATACAAATTTAGAACTATGAAGAAAAATTAGAAACAAAATAAATAATCTCATATACCAGAAGTTACCAAAAAATAAAAAAATAACAGATATACATAACAATCCTATCCAGATAAATTATATTATATATATTGGTTCGTGGGAATGGAATAAGCTCGATCAATTTATAGTGCTATAATGACGATAATCCGGATTTCTGTAAGAGTCTAAGACCAAAGTTTTGCTAGTTTTAACAATTCTTCTTTTAACATTTCTTGTGACTCAAACGTTGTTTAGGACATGAAAATGTATACATACGGTATCATGATGGAAATCAGATGAACAAAACAACAGTGTTGGATATCAGAAATAAAACAGAATTTTCAGATTCAAAGAGAGTAGTCAAATCAGATGCTAGATTATTTACCTGGAGACAACCCAGTCAAACAAATACAGATTACATTGTTTCCTGACTTCTGAGTATATGTGGTCATTAATTCGATTAGAACGAGATCTCCACAGCCCTATATGGAGACCTGATGGACATACATAAGTGGCCATGTTCTGCTGACCTTGTACTTCACCAATCAAATATTAATTTTTAAAGTATTGAAAGCGAACCACAACATTCCGAACATATCGTTAGCAATGATCATTCTCCCTAACACGAATTTGTAACGTTTTATCTGATAGGCTACTAAATAAAGTGGACTAGAAATGTGAAACTTATTGAAACAGACCTTCTTAACATATCTCACAGATTCATCGATTGTTATAATTTTTACCTTGCCTTTATTTACACTTCCCAGAGGTCATGGTTATTGAAAGTTCAACTAAAACTTATCAGGCAAAAGGGGTCAACGCATGCAGTTAACAACCGAATTGTAGATACTATTGAAAGGTACAATTATCAGGATGACAAATATGGCCCACTAAAACTGAAACTTGCATATAATTTAAACAAATTTAGAAAACTGAATTTGGTCCTAAACGAAGTACCAGGGGGAAGCGACAGTAACAAGATATGTTGAAGTTGACAAATAATTTAATTATCGGAGTGATTCAATTAAATTGTAAGAGGATGTTACATTGTTATTAATCCAAAATAATCATAAAAGGTTCAATCGCTAGTCCAAGGAACAGAGTATTCCGAATCAACTCCATGTCCTCAAATGTGCTGATGTGCCAGTAGTCTTGATGAATGCCACAATGACATTGCCCAAAACTTTTTTGAATACATTTATAAAACTCGCAGAATGATATTTTATCAAGAGTCAATAAGTACTTTGCAATTCCAACGAAAAATCTAAACCCATGTTTACTCCTAAATTGTATATAAACACCACATTAAATATATCTGTAGACTGATATTAAAACTAGAACATAGAAAATAAGAATGAATTATCTGATAAAATCTCGTTCCTATATAAACTGATAGGGCTCAAGATTGCAATATATTGCTGCTACCCGCAACACTTCCTAAGTAATTTATATCACGATAAACCAAGTCGCAATTGAACGTACTTGACACAACCAACGAAAGGGAAATGGCCCCATACTTGTACATAGGTTTATCATTACGATTGCCTTTAAAACTTGTCAACGCCTATTTATACCTCATATGCAATCTATAGGTACGCACCAACAGTAAAAGACAATATATATATATATATATATATATATATATATATATATATATATATATATATATATATATATATATATATATATATATAAACATAACAGGTTATGGATACTACATAACGCGCAAAGGTTGCACTACACTAACCGAATATGTATACAGATTCCACAAAATGCTGAATCAGCAAAGGATGATTTCTAATAGAAAAAAATTGATAAAAGCTAAGCTAATAGTAGCCTTCAAACTAATAAACACTTCTTCATGAATGATAGAAAATTGATCACTTTTGAGAACAACTCCTTTGAAGGAAAACTGTCCTTTAGTGAATGTGTTTTAGCATTATAGGATCCACGGATGAGTTTTAGAAGCAATTTTGCAATGATTTTATACAGGGTTTTAATTTTGGACCGTATTTTACTCCTCAAGAATTAACATGTGCATTACTAAAGGTGATATACCGAAAATATTTATTGGTAATTTGAGACCAGTTTGTTGCTTAATATTGACGGGAAAATAGCACTAGGGTCAATAATAAACTTGCTTGAAAAGGTATATCATTTTATTAGAAGTAATGCGCAGAAAATGCGTCTGAAACATACATTCATTGGCGAAAACGAAAGCATTTTGATCTGCCTCGACAAAACAGATGAATATTGTCATTTCGTCTTTTCTGATTTTAAAATGTCATTAGACGCTGTCTAATAGGATGTTTTAGAAAATGCTCTAAATTCGTTTAGCTTTGGAGATTTTACTTGTCAGTGCGTCAGAGTAATATAATTAACGTTTTCATTTTGATTGCTAAATATCTAATTTAGGAGTCTTTTTGTACTTAAAATCACCCAGAATTGTACAAGTTACAAAACTTTCGTTTTCTTACGAAATAACTGGAATCAAAATATAGCAAAGCTGCATAACAAAACTTATACGTTTGGGAAAAATGGGATCTTTCTCTTGAACATCTACAGGTTGTAGAATATTAGAGCCAAACATGGTATCTCTATTAAGGTCTATAGTTTTTACGTAATATACTTAATATGTTAAACCTTGAATACGACCGTACCATTGTTGGTGAACGCTGACACACCTATATATCTTCCTTTGTGTATAACCGTGTGCATGAGAGAGCGTTTGGTCTTAATATCTGTTAACGTCGTCTGTGTAAAGTAGGAGTGAGGATTTTTAACAATTATGTTTAACACTAAATACAACGTATCAGCTAGTCTTAAAGGGATTCTTACTTTGGAATTTTTTATATCAGTAAAAGTAGATTGACTAAACATGACCTGTGAACAGACCCGAAAGCATTACATTCGCTACCATAACTTTAAGCTATGGTTGATGGTGAACATGTATCGATTTAAAAGACAAATGACAATGGGTTATATCCCTTACGTATTAAGTACAGATGACGAGGGGCTAACCTATCAAGGCATACAAGAAGTATACAGACTCGCACTGGAGGCTCACGAAATAAAGACATAAGGAAAATCTATATTAGGTACAACACGAAAACGGAGCACACATACACAGATGTTACAAGTCTGAGTCAGAGAAACACATGCAAAGCAGGTTCAAAGTAATAAGGAAAATGTTTACTTCTACAACTGATCATAGTAGTTGTATGATATGGGAACTGATGCTTTGTTGCCAAGATTGGCCTCTTGTCTAACGCTCATTAAAAACAAGTAAAATGACCAGCAATATACGTTTTATATCATAGTTGTATGAGATATTTCATGTATTGTCTCATATGAGCAGTTACTGAAGTTGATCTATGTTTTGTGCTCGCTAGCACATTCAGTACAAGAAAATAAATAACCATATTTCATCAAATGTTTTATTTTAATACCTTCCTTAAACAAGTTATATCACACCATTGATCTTAAGAAAAGCCTGTCTTAAGAACAGCAGATGCAAAAGGATAATAGGCCTTTTATAGCCAATGCACCATAAATAACTGGATCGATGAAAAGGATAATAATATATATATCCATGAAAATGATTCCTTGAAAACGTCCAATATATACGAGGAACTCTTCTATAAAGGTGTATTACCCGAGGTGTGGAGTATGAGCCTGTCTTGAAATACAGATTAGCTTCGACAACGATAAGAATGGAAACTTTGGAAACGGAATCTAAACATGTACGTCTCTTTCAAAAAGAAATTGGAATTCCATTCATAATGACCTTATATTTCAGTTCTTCAAAATAATTATAAATTATGTTTGATTTTAATTAACAATACCCACAAAATAGATCGTGGGGATAAGGGGAGAGTGAGAGAGATAAAGAGATAAACAGCTATATAAACATTATAACTTTCAAACAAACGGTTGCCACCTCTTAGACCTGCTATTGTGTATAGCAAGAGGTCTGCAAGTATCCACACAAATAAATACAATATAGAATTTCCAGGGTTGACAAGATATTTTATTTTACTGGACGGTCTACAATGTCATTGAGTTATAATAATAATAATAATAATAATAATAATAATAATAATAATAATAATAATTCAAAGAAAGCAAATATTTAGGGCAGTATTGTTTATATACATCCAATGTGCAAAGTTTGTTCGATTTGAACAGGCCGCAAAATCCTGTAAGCGGCACAAAGGAACAATGTTTGTCCTCAATAAGAAATCGAAAAATAAAGGTTAGAGGTACAACCGTTTACACTTTCCACAGTCCAATATTCTATGAGTATTTATATAGACCTACAATGTAACGAATGCTCAACACCTACATGTTTTCATTTACTTTCATCCCGTTCATAACATATTATTCAGAAAGTAGGACTAATCATTATTTGGCACCATTTCTACGCATGTAAAGTATATCTAGCGATGGTCTAGAATTGAAGAGACCTCCAAAGAGAATCCAATTTTACGACATCAGATATTTCATTCAATGCATCTCGTGCCTTTAGAAGACTGCGGATGGAGAAGTTTATTCTGTAGTTTGTGAACCGCGTGTTCTCAATGTTCCGTGAAATGACAAGTGATCTTCGGCACTTGATTTGCAAGTGCGTGTCCTCCTTGGTGAAAGATCCCAGTCTTAATATTTCTTGAAGTCGACACATTACGCCCCTAAGGGAATGCAAAAAGTTCGTCATCAGTCTGGGGCTTACCAAACGTTCCATGACTGTCATGTTGAGGTAAATCTCATGCATCATGTTATGAACTGTATCGTATGTCTGCATCTACGAATGAAAAAAGAATAAATATTTTCTTTAAATTTGACTTTCACGCTTCGCTGTGCAGAAAGGAAACTTCTAGTTTCTCAGATATTCGAATAAAGACTTTTCAGAACAGTGGTATAAGATAGCACACAATGTCGTTTTTACGTTCTTCCTAAGTGGTCTGTAAAATAAAAAGAAATTCTACAAACTAGATTGGTACGGAAATGGCAACTACGTGGAAATCGTTGGAAAAGGAGACCCCAAAAAATGATGTCTCAATGAATACAGGTATTAGATATGCCATATTTAAATTAATGTGTGAATGTTATTTGTATGCCTGTATCTCGTAAAGTAATAAGCTGTACAAGTTAATTCAATCTAATTGTTGTCACAATTAGTCAAACTGAGATTTTATGTTCTAGTTTAGAGAGAAACATAAAATTAAATGTACCCATGATACTGGGTTTCCAGTGAAAGCTGGCTGGTAATTGTAGTCTGTGTACATTCCGTTTCTTTCCTCCTCTTCGATTCCTGTGTTAATCATAAGCTCCTGCGTAAAAAAGTAAATTCATTCTCAAATATCATATTCAGTCAACAAAGCTCATGTTGACTGCATTAACAAACAGAAAATTCAAATATTATAAAAACCGCTTCAGAAAACGTTAATTTCTTTGCAAAATAAATCTTGTTTCTATTTAGAAGAAAATATTTCTTTCTTATTTGAGCATAATACAAAACTATTTTATAGTTATTAAATGATCGGGTTTGTATTCATTTAACATTAATTACCAGACTCCATAATCCATATATGCTTCTACAGGATAACTCGTGCAAGAACCGAGTTCAATTCATTCTGGAACCGAATGATACTTCACCATTCGTTGTAGTTGGGTCTACAATATCAAATTATGTATTTTGTTCTCATTACATTTCCAGTGTTGCTCCTGTGTGGTAGTTTAAAATATCTTCTCATTCTTTTAACGCTGAAGAAACTCAGGCATGTGTCAAAGATATATATACATCTGATGTAAAATGTGAGATAAATGTTGATTGACAGAGATCTGAAATAATGGCATAGAAGAATTTAGTTCTGTATAGACGGATTAGCACATGTTATAGCCATATTGATTACGTTATGTGTCAAGTGTTAGAAAAAGTATTTAGAACCACGCATTTAGTCTCCTGCCTATTCAATTCTGCTTACATAGGTTCTCAACGCCTCACCAAGGACTCGTCTCAGTTCATTTATATCATTTCTCAAGAGTCCAACACTACATGCCCTCAGTGAATGTGTAGGACTTGGTTCGTAATCATCGCAAACGGAGCATGCGTCAAGTTCAAATGAGATTTCGTCCACTGTTCGTTCCATGTGAAGGTGATTTTGATTTCCAAGACTCCAGTTTAAGGAGCCAATTATAATCAAAATATCTGTAATTAAAAAAGTTTAAAAAATTGTCAAATATACTTAAATTATAACTAACAAAATTTCATGTTAGCAACTCTAATGCATGACTTCTAATTTTATCGATGCACACGGACCATGATAATCATTCTAAATGGATATTTCTATGTCGCTGCTTATTATAAAGACAACAGAGAGTAATGTTTGTAAGGACTCCAACTATCCAAATTATTCTCATCCATTTGAAATCTTCATTTATTAACTAACGCCACGTATTTCTGAATTAGTAATGTCTAATGGTGCTCGACCAAACCACATTAGTGTTCTTACCTAAAATAAGAATAGCATAAAAAGATCCAAACTTTGAGGCCATTTGTTCAAGTAGTATCTAACGTTTCTGTTCTTAGTTTCTTTTGTGGAAGATTGGGCGAATTACCTTTTAAGATTTGTTTCATCTTTATATATTATCTATTTGGAGTTTTTCCAGACAATTATAAAAATATATCCCATAGAATCCTACCTAGGCCAGCGGGCATTAACGGTTACATTAATTTTGTCCGCATTCCTTAGATCTTGATACAATTTTATTTAACTAACTCTAGGTCGATGTTTAAAAAAAATACCGCTTTGAGCAGTTAGGTGGATAAATCCGTTACAGGATGTCCGACGAAAATCCAAAGGATCAAAATTGCCATTTTCAAATAAGTGTTCTTCAGTACAGAGGATGGTGCAACATTGAGGAAGTGTAACTCGAGTGTCAATTTTGTGCCAACCGCATTTCTCACTATGTCCACATGAATATTAAAAAAATAAATTTTTCACGGTGTTTTTTGTCGTTCTTTATATCAAACACTGACGACCGTTGTTTATGTTCCTGTTCCTGTTTTGCTGCCATAACTAAATCGTAACACGCAATGTAGCGTGATCATCGAAGCTGTAAGATACAACGCCGGAATTATCATTTAGAAAATGTTTGTAGAATTTTAATCCAATTTAATGATATAAAATGCACAAGGAAAAAGTTAGTTATGATACAAATTCCTAGTACGATGATTTCTGTTTAGATGTGTATAACAGGTTGATAAGGATTGAGATTAAATTATAGCGAAGGCATAAACACAATTTCTAGAATAAAATGTTTACAATGTGACTGAAAAATGGTTAAAAATCTGAGACTGAATTAAACAACCAAGTGATATAAAGAAAGTGAGTTCGTTCGTAACTGGAACGAATTATAACATGTAACTTAAACGAGGAGCCAACAACAGTTAACGGATGAAACATATAAACAAATACGATTGACGGATGGCTCTATCACCATGGATGTTCAATGGTTTACAAATTAAAGACAAAAAGTGGACTAAGAGTATGAAGTAGATGAATTCAAACATCTTGTTCGTTATGATTAATTCACCAAGTGTAAATAAAGTATGGAATTCATCAAACATGCTAATCATGTTTCATCCAACGTAGGATATATAAAAACATTTAAGATTGTTACTCATATAGTGGTACTAAATACATTTTGGATTTTCACTCAAATACAGATACTGATAAATTCATAAATTTTGTGATGAGAGGTATTCATCCAGCATCAAGTTTTCCTTTTATTGCCGAAAGAAGCCAAGTGCTCCTGAAGTCTTTTCTCTGTCATTAGAGTTTATCAGTCTGAATGTTTGACAAACAAACAAATTTGCATTTGTATTGGACACCATGTGGAGGGTAATAGCTAAAATAAAACAAACGTACAAGCAAAAAATAATATTTACACCTTTGCATGATGAACGGCCGACAGGTGAAATAGTATTCGAAATAAATATGTCAAACCGTATTCTTTAGCTCAAAATTATACATGCTTGGACAAAATGGAAGAACAGCAAACAAGAGAAACTAGTTGTATAGAAAATATATAATGAATAAGGAAAATATGAGCATAACCAAATATAACCCACTAACCAAACTGAGACAGCAAACAGATAGAAAGCAATAATAGAACATGTACTAAAAAAAAAATTATTTTGATGTTGAGGTCAAAAAGGCGAATAAAGCCAAGCCAACTATCTCACGCAGAGGAAATAGTCATGAGACCAAACTTTAATCAACGACAGATTAGTGGCATACAAGATACGTGTCTCGCATCCTCAGAATGAGAAGTGACATTTACAATGGTCATCTATGTACTTTCCAGCCTGGTACTTTCCATTTCGCACAGAGAGGTGGGGGTTAAAGATCGTTGAAAAGTAATTATCCTTAACATATGATTTAGATACATACGTGCGAAAGCACTTTTTCTTGATACGTACCTTATATATATATATATATATATATATATATATATATATATATATATATATATATATATATATATATATATATATATATATATATATATATATATATATATATATACATATATATATATATATATATGTGTATGTATGTATATATATATATAGTTATATGATTCTATGAAACATTTTGATGTATGGTATGCAGATCATCGTACGTACTTAGATTCTTACATCCAAACAATTATGACCAATCATTAAACTACTTTAGTTTTAAAAAAACCACAATTGAGATTATAGTTCAAATATTAATGTATGAACTGTCAAGTTAAAATTTGATGAATGAGTCTTTGCGGGTTTATCCAGTTTCAGTCTTAAAAGGATAGATCTCTTTCAGTGGGTTAAGGACAAAATGCATTCATGATATGGTTACACGAAAGACGACGTACTGCTGATATTGAAAACTACTGGGCGGCAGTAGAATGGGGTTTTCGGTGTGATTTTAAACATAAATCGACCGGTCGTGCTGGCGTTGCCATTCCTTAGAACTGATTTGGAACCTCCTCTTACCATTGTATAGACATCAACCACTGAGAAATTAATCCAATGGCGCCATTAGTCCTTATTATTATGATTATTATTAATAACTGTCAACAGATACGTAACCATCTGTTTTCAGATCGTATGCAATCCTTTCTCGTAAAAGACAGGCCGCGTAGGCAAATCTAACAAAGCATACTCAATACAAATTTAGAACTATGAAGAAAAATTAGAAACAAAATAAATAATCTCATATACCAGAAGTTACCAAAAAATAAAAAAATAACAGATATACATAACAATCCTATCCAGATAAATTATATTATATATATTGGTTCGTGGGAATGGAATAAGCTCGATCAATTTATAGTGCTATAATGACGATAATCCGGATTTCTGTAAGAGTCTAAGACCAAAGTTTTGCTAGTTTTAACAATTCTTCTTTTAACATTTCTTGTGACTCAAACGTTGTTTAGGACATGAAAATGTATACATACGGTATCATGATGGAAATCAGATGAACAAAACAACAGTGTTGGATATCAGAAATAAAACAGAATTTTCAGATTCAAAGAGAGTAGTCAAATCAGATGCTAGATTATTTACCTGGAGACAACCCAGTCAAACAAATACAGATTACATTGTTTCCTGACTTCTGAGTATATGTGGTCATTACTTCGATTAGAACGAGATCTCCACAGCCCTATATGGAGACCTGATGGACATACATAAGTGGCCATGTTCTGCTGACCTTGTACTTCACCAATCAAATATTAATTTTTAAAGTATTGAAAGCGAACCACAACATTCCGAACATATCGTTAGCAATGATCATTCTCCCTAACACGAATTTGTAACGTTTTATCTGATAGGCTACTAAATAAAGTGGACTAGAAATGTGAAACTTATTGAAACAGACCTTTTTAACATATCTCACAGATTCATCGATTGTTATAATTTTTACCTTGCCTTTATTTACACTTCCCAGAGGTCATGGTTATTGAAAGTTCAACTAAAACTTATCAGGCAAAAGGGGTCAACGCATGCAGTTAACAACCGAATTGTAGATACTATTGAAAGGTACAATTATCAGGATGACAAATATGGCCCACTAAAACTGAAACTTGCATATAATTTAAACAAATTTAGAAAACGGAATTTGGTCCTAAACGAAGTACCAGGAGGAAGCGACAGTAACAAGATATGTTGAAGTTGACAAATAATTTAATTATCGGAGTGATTCAATTAAATTGTAAGAGGATGTTACATTGTTATTAATCCAAAATAATCATAAAAGGTTCAATCGCAAGTCCAAGGAACAGAGTATTCCGAATCAACTCCATGTCCTCAAATGTGCTGATGTGCCAGTAGTCTTGATGAATGCCACAATGACATTGCCCAAAACTTTTTTGAATACATTTATAAAACTCGCAGAATGATATTTTATCAAGAGTCAATAAGTACTTTGCAATTCCAACGAAAAATCTAAACCCATGTTTACTCCTAAATTGTATATAAACACAACATTAAATATATCTGTAGACTGATATTCAAACTAGAACATAGAAAATAAGAATGAATTATCTGATAAAATCTCGTTCCTATATAAACTGATAGGGCTCAAGATTGCAATATATTGCTGCTACTCGCAACACTTCCTAAGTAATTTATATCACGATAAACCAAGTCGCAATAGAACGTACTTGACACAACCACCGACAGGGAAATCGCCCCATACTTGTACATAGGTTTATCATTACGATTGCCTTTAAAACTTTTCAACGCCTATTTATACCTCATATGCAATCTATAGGTAACCACCAACAGTAAAAGACAATATATATATATATAAACATAACAGGTTATAGATACTACATAACGCGCAAAGGTTGCACTACACTAACCGAATATGTATACAGATTCCACAAAATGCTGAATCAGCAAAGGATGATTTCTAATAGAAAAAAATTGATAAAAGCTAAGCTAATAGTAGCCTTCAAACTAATAAACACTTCTTCATGAATGATAGAAAATTGATCACTTTTGAGAACAACTCCTTTGAAGGAAAACTGTCCTTTAGTGAATGTGTTTTAGCATTATAGGATCCACGGATGAGTTTTAGAAGCAATTTTGCAATGATTTTATACAGGGTTTTAATTTTGGACCGTATTTTACTCCTCAAGAATTAACATGTGCATTACTAAAGGTGATATACCGAAAATATTTATTGGTAATTTGAGACCAGTTTGTTGCTTAATATTGACGGGAAAATAGCACTAGGGTCAATAATAAACTTGCTTGAAAAGGTATATCATTTTATTAGAAGTAATGCGCAGAAAATGCGTCTGAAACATACATTCATTGGCGAAAACGAAAGCATTTTGATCTGCCTCGACAAAACAGATGAATATTGTCATTTCGTCTTTTCTGATTTTAAAATGTCATTAGACGCTGTCTAATAGGATGTTTTAGAAAATGCTCTAAATTCGTTTAGCTTTGGAGATTTTACTTGTCAGTGCGTCAGAGTAATATAATTAACGTTTTCATTTTGATTGCTAAATATCTAATTTAGGAGTCTTTTTGTACTTAAAATCACCCAGAATTGTACAAGTTACAAAACTTTCGTTTTCTTACGAAATAACTGGAATCAAAATATAGCAAAGCTGCATAACAAAACTTATACGTTTGGGAAAAATGGGATCTTTCTCTTGAACATCTACAGGTTGTAGAATATTAGAGCCAAACATGGTATCTCTATTAAGGTCTATAGTTTTTACGTAATATACTTAATATGTTAAACCTTGAATACGACCGTACCATTGTTGATGAACGCTGACACACCTATATATCTTCCTTTGTGTATAACCGTGTGCATGAGAGAGCGTTTGGTCTTAATATCTGTTAACGTCGTCTGTGTAAAGTAGGAGTGAGGATTTTTAATAATTATGTTTAACACTAAATACAACGTATCAGCTAGTCTTAAAGGGATTCTTATTTTGGAATTTTTTATATCAGTAAAAGTAGATTGACTAAACATGACTTATGAACAGACCCGAAAGCATTACATTCGCTACCATAACTTTAAGCTATGGTTGATGGTGAACATGTATCGATTTAAAAGACAAATGACAATGGGTTATATCCCTTACGTATTAAGTACAGATGACGAGGGGCTAACCTATCAAGGCATACAAGAAGTATACAGACTCGCACTGGAGGCTCACGAAATCAAGACATAAGGAAAATCTATATTAGGTACAACACGAAAACGGAGCACACATACACAGATGTTACAAGTCTGAGTCAGAGAAACACATGCAAAGCAGGTTCAAAGTAATAAGGAAAATGTTTACTTCTACAACTGATCATAGTAGTTGTATGATATGGGAACTGATGCTTTGTTGCCAAGATTGGCCTCTTGTCTAACGCTCATTAAAAACAAGTAAAATGACCAGCAATATACGTTTTATATCATAGTTGTATGAGATATTTCATGTATTGTCTCATATGAGCAGTTACTGAAGTTGATCTATGTTTTGTGCTCGCTAGCATTCAGTACAAGAAAATAAATAACCATATTTCATCAAATGTTTTATTTTAATACCTTCCTTAAACAAGTTATATCACACCATTGATCTTAAGAAAAGCCTGTCTTAAGAACAGCAGATGCAAAAGGATAATAGGCCTTTTATAGCCAATGCACCATAAATAACTGGATCGATGAAAAGGATAATAATATATATATCCATGAAAATGATTCCTTGAAAACGTCCAATATATACGAGGAACTCTTCTATAAAGGTGTATTACCCGAGGTGTGGAGTATGAGCCTGTCTTGAAATACAGATTAGCTTCGACAACGATAAGAATGGAAACTTTGGAAACGGAATCTAAACATGTACGTCTCTTTCAAAAAGAAATTGGAATTCCATTCATAATGACCTTATATTTCAATTCTTCAAAATAATTATAAATTATGTTTGATTTTAATTAACAATACCCACAAAATAGATCGTGGGGATAAGGGGAGAGTGAGAGAGATAAAGAGATAAACAGCTATATAAACATTATAACTTTCAAACAAACGGTTGCCACCTCTTAGACCTGCTATTGTGTATAGCAAGAGGTCTGCAAGTATCCACACAAATAAATACAATATAGAATTTCCAGGGTTGACAAGATATTTTATTTTACTGGACGGTCTACAATGTCATTGAGTTATAATAATAATAATAATAATAATAATAATAATAATAATAATAATAATTCAAAGAAAGCAAATATTTAGGGCAGTATTGTTTATATACATCCAATGTGCAAAGTTTGTTCGATTTGAACAGGCCGCAAAATCCTGTAAGCGGCACAAAGGAATAATGTTTGTCCTCAATAAGAAATCGAAAAATAAAGGTTAGAGGTACAACCGTTTACACTTTCCACAGTCCAATATTCTATGAGTATTTATATAGACCTACAATGTAACGAATGCTCAACACCTACATGTTTTCATTTACTTTCATCCCGTTCATAACATATTATTCAGAAAGTAGGACTAATCATTATTTGGCACCATTTCTACGCATGTAAAGTATATCTAGCGATGGTCTAGAATTGAAGAGACCTCCAAAGAGAATCCAATTTTACGACATCAGATATTTCATTCAATGCATCTCGTGCCTTTAGAAGACTGCGGATGGAGAAGTTTATTCTGTAGTTTGTGAACCGCGTGTTCTCAATGTTCCGTGAAATGACAAGTGATCTTCGGCACTTGATTTGCAAGTGCGTGTCCTCCTTGGTGAAAGATCCCAGTCTTAATATTTCTTGAAGTCGACACATTACGCCCCTAAGGGAATGCAAAAAGTTCGTCATCAGTCTGGGGCTTACCAAACGTTCCATGACTGTCATGTTGAGGTAAATCTCATGCATCATGTTATGAACTGTATCGTATGTCTGCATCTACGAATGAAAAAAGAATAAATATTTTCTTTAAATTTGACTTTCACGCTTCGCTGTGCAGAAAGGAAACTTCTAGTTTCTCAGATATTCGAATAAAGACTTTTCAGAACAGTGGTATAAGATAGCACACAATGTCGTTTTTACGTTCTTCCTAAGTGGTCTGTAAAATAAAAAGAAATTCTACAAACTAGATTGGTACGGAAATGGCAACTACGTGGAAATCGTTGGAAAAGGAGACCCCAAAAAATGATGTCTCAATGAATACAGGTATTAGATATGCCATATTTAAATTAATGTGTGAATGTTATTTGTATGCCTGTATCTCGTAAAGTAATAAGCTGTACAAGTTAATTCAATCTAATTGTTGTCACAATTAGTCAAACTGAGATTTTATGTTCTAGTTTAGAGAGAAACATAAAATTAAATGTACCCATGATACTGGGTTTCCAGTGAAAGCTGGCTGGTAATTGTAGTCTGTGTACATTCCGTTTCTTTCCTCCTCTTCGATTCCTGTGTTAATCATAAGCTCCTGCGTAAAAAAGTAAATTCATTCTCAAATATCATATTCAGTCAACAAAGCTCATGTTGACTGCATTAACAAACAGAAAATTCAAATATTATAAAAACCGCTTCAGAAAACGTTAATTTCTTTGCAAAATAAATCTTGTTTCTATTTAGAAGAAAATATTTCTTTCTTATTTGAGCATAATACAAAACTATTTTATAGTTATTAAATGATCGGGTTTGTATTCATTTAACATTAATTACCAGACTCCATAATCCATATATGCTTCTACAGGATAACTCGTGCAAGAACCGAGTTCAATTCATTCTGGAACCGAATGATACTTCACCATTCGTTGTAGTTGGGTCTACAATATCAAATTATGTATTTTGTTCTCATTACATTTCCAGTGTTGCTCCTGTGTGGTAGTTTAAAATATCTTCTCATTCTTTTAACGCTGAAGAAACTCAGGCATGTGTCAAAGATATATATACATCTGATGTAAAATGTGAGATAAATGTTGATTGACAGAGATCTGAAATAATGGCATAGAAGAATTTAGTTCTGTATAGACGGATTAGCACATGTTATAGCCATATTGATTACGTTATGTGTCAAGTGTTAGAAAAAGTATTTAGAACCACGCATTTAGTCTCCTGCCTATTCAATTCTGCTTACATAGGTTCTCAACGCCTCACCAAGGACTCGTCTCAGTTCATTTATATCATTTCTCAAGAGTCCAACACTACATGCCCTCAGTGAATGTGTAGGACTTGGTTCGTAATCATCGCAAACGGAGCATGCGTCAAGTTCAAATGAGATTTCGTCCACTGTTCGTTCCATGTGAAGGTGATTTTGATTTCCAAGACTCCAGTTTAAGGAGCCAATTATAATCAAAATATCTGTAATTAAAAAAGTTTAAAAAATTGTCAAATATACTTAAATTATAACTAACAAAATTTCATGTTAGCAACTCTAATGCATGACTTCTAATTTTATCGATGCACACGGACCATGATAATCATTCTAAATGGATATTTCTATGTCGCTGCTTATTATAAAGACAACAGAGAGTAATGTTTGTAAGGACTCCAACTATCCAAATTATTCTCATCCATTTGAAATCTTCATTTATTAACTAACGCCACGTATTTCTGAATTAGTAATGTCTAATGGTGCTCGACCAAACCACATTAGTGTTCTTACCTAAAATAAGAATAGCATAAAAAGATCCAAACTTTGAGGCCATTTGTTCAAGTAGTATCTAACGTTTCTGTTCTTAGTTTCTTTTGTGGAAGATTGGGCGAATTACCTTTTAAGATTTGTTTCATCTTTATATATTATCTATTTGGAGTTTTTCCAGACAATTATAAAAATATATCCCATAGAATCCTACCTAGGCCAGCAGGCATTAACGGTTACATTAATTTTGTCCGCATTCCTTAGATCTTGATACAATTTTATTTAACTAACTCTAGGTCGATGTTTAAAAAAAATACCGCTTTGAGCAGTTAGGTGGATAAATCCGTTACAGGATGTCCGACGAAAATCCAAAGGATCAAAATTGCCATTTTCAAATAAGTGTTCTTCAGTACAGAGGATGGTGCAACATTGACGAAGTGTAACTCGAGTGTCAATTTTGTGCCAACCGCATTTCTCACTATGTCCACATGAATATTAAAAAAATAAATTTTTCACGGTGTTTTTTGTCGTTCTTTATATCAAACACTGACGACCGTTGTTTATGTTCCTGTTCCTGTTTTGCTGCCATAACTAAATCGTAACACGCAATGTAGCGTGATCATCGAAGCTGTAAGATACAACGCCGGAATTATCATTTAGAAAATGTTTGTAGAATTTTAATCCAATTTAATGATATAAAATGCACAAGGAAAAAGTTAGTTATGATACAAATTCCTAGTACGATGATTTCTGTTTAGATGTGTATAACAGGTTGATAAGGATTGAGATTAAATTATAGCGAAGGCATAAACACAATTTCTAGAATAAAATGTTTACAATGTGACTGAAAAATGGTTAAAAATCTGAGACTGAATTAAACAACCAAGTGATATAAAGAAAGTGAGTTCGTTCGTAACTGGAACGAATTATAACATGTAACTTAAACGAGGAGCCAACAACAGTTAACGGATGAAACATATAAACAAATACGATTGACGGATGGCTCTATCACCATGGATGTTCAATGGTTTACAAATTAAAGACAAAAAGTGGACTAAGAGTATGAAGTAGATGAATTCAAACATCTTGTTCGTTATGATTAATTCACCAAGTGTAAATAAAGTATGGAATTCATCAAACATGCTAATCATGTTTCATCCAACGTAGGATATATAAAAACATTTAAGATTATTACTCATATAGTGGTACTAAATACATTTTGGATTTTCACTCAAATACAGATACTGATAAATTCATAAATTTTGTGATGAGAGGTATTCATCCAGCATCAAGTTTTCCTTTTATTGCCGAAAGAAGCCAAGTGCTCCTGAAGTCTTTTCTCTGTCATTAGAGTTTATCAGTCTGAATGTTTGACAAACAAACAAATTTGCATTTGTATTGGACACCATGTGGAGGGTAATAGCTAAAATAAAACAAACGTACAAGCAAAAAATAATATTTACACCTTTGCATGATGAACGGCCGACAGGTGAAATAGTATTCGAAATAAATATGTCAAACCGTATTCTTTAGCTCAAAATTATACATGCTTGGACAAAATGGAAGAACAGCAAACAAGAGAAACTAGTTGTATAGAAAATATATAATGAATAAGGAAAATATGAGCATAACCAAATATAACCCACTAACCAAACTGAGACAGCAAACAGATAGAAAGCAATAATAGAACATGTACTAAAAAAAAAATTATTTTGATGTTGAGGTCAAAAAGGCGAATAAAGCCAAGCCAACTATCTCACGCAGAGGAAATAGTCATGAGACCAAACTTTAATCAACGACAGATTAGTGGCATACAAGATACGTGTCTCGCATCCTCAGAATGAGAAGTGACATTTACAATGGTCATCTATGTACTTTCCAGCCTGGTACTTTCCATTTCGCACAGAGAGGTGGGGGTTAAAGATCGTTGAAAAGTAATTATCCTTAACATATGATTTAGATACATACGTGCGAAAGCACTTTTTCTTGATACGTACCTTATATATATATATATATATATATATATATATATATATATATATATATATATATATATATGTGTATGTATGTATATATATATATATAGTTATATGATTCTATGAAACATTTTGATGTATGGTATGCAGATCATCGTACGTACTTAGATTCTTACATCCAAACAATTATGACCAATCATTAAACTACTTTAGTTTTAAAAAAACCACAATTGAGATTATAGTTCAAATATTAATGTATGAACTGTCAAGTTAAAATTTGATGAATGAGTCTTTGCGGGTTTATCCAGTTTCAGTCTTAAAAGGATAGATCTCTTTCAGTGGGTTAAGGACAAAATGCATTCATGATATGGTTACACGAAAGACGACGTACTGCTGATATTGAAAACTACTGGGCGGCAGTAGAATGGGGTTTTCGGTGTGATTTTAAACATAAATCGACCGGTCGTGCTGGCGTTGCCATTCCTTAGAACTGATTTGGAACCTCCTCTTACCATTGTATAGACATCAACCAATGAGAAATTAATCCAATGGCGCCATTAGTCCTTATTATTATGATTATTATTAATAACTGTCAACAGATACGTAACCATCTGTTTTCAGATCGTATGCAATCCTTTCTCGTAAAAGACAGGCCGCGTAGGCAAATCTAACAAAGCATACTCAATACAAATTTAGAACTATGAAGAAAAATTAGAAACAAAATAAATAATCTCATATACCAGAAGTTACCAAAAAATAAAAAAATAACAGATATACATAACAATCCTATCCAGATAAATTATATTATATATATTGGTTCGTGGGAATGGAATAAGCTCGATCAATTTATAGTGCTATAATGACGATAATCCGGATTTCTGTAAGAGTCTAAGACCAAAGTTTTGCTAGTTTTAACAATTCTTCTTTTAACATTTCTTGTGACTCAAACGTTGTTTAGGACATGAAAATGTATACATACGGTATCATGATGGAAATCAGATGAACAAAACAACAGTGTTGGATATCAGAAATAAAACAGAATTTTCAGATTCAAAGAGAGTAGTCAAATCAGATGCTAGATTATTTACCTGGAGACAACCCAGTCAAACAAATACAGATTACATTGTTTCCTGACTTCTGAGTATATGTGGTCATTAATTCGATTAGAACGAGATCTCCACAGCCCTATATGGAGACCTGATGGACATACATAAGTGGCCATGTTCTGCTGACCTTGTACTTCACCAATCAAATATTAATTTTTAAAGTATTGAAAGCGAACCACAACATTCCGAACATATCGTTAGCAATGATCATTCTCCCTAACACGAATTTGTAACGTTTTATCTGATAGGCTACTAAATAAAGTGGACTAGAAATGTGAAACTTATTGAAACAGACCTTTTTAACATATCTCACAGATTCATCGATTGTTATAATTTTTACCTTGCCTTTATTTACACTTCCCAGAGGTCATGGTTATTGAAAGTTCAACTAAAACTTATCAGGCAAAAGGGGTCAACGCATGCAGTTAACAACCGAATTGTAGATACTATTGAAAGGTACAATTATCAGGATGACAAATATGGCCCACTAAAACTGAAACTTGCATATAATTTAAACAAATTTAGAAAACGGAATTTGGTCCTAAACGAAGTACCAGGAGGAAGCGACAGTAACAAGATATGTTGAAGTTGACAAATAATTTAATTATCGGAGTGATTCAATTAAATTGTAAGAGGATGTTACATTGTTATTAATCCAAAATAATCATAAAAGGTTCAATCGCAAGTCCAAGGAACAGAGTATTCCGAATCAACTCCATGTCCTCAAATGTGCTGATGTGCCAGTAGTCTTGATGAATGCCACAATGACATTGCCCAAAACTTTTTTGAATACATTTATAAAACTCGCAGAATGATATTTTATCAAGAGTCAATAAGTACTTTGCAATTCCAACGAAAAATCTAAACCCATGTTTACTCCTAAATTGTATATAAACACAACATTAAATATATCTGTAGACTGATATTCAAACTAGAACATAGAAAATAAGAATGAATTATCTGATAAAATCTCGTTCCTATATAAACTGATAGGGCTCAAGATTGCAATATATTGCTGCTACTCGCAACACTTCCTAAGTAATTTATATCACGATAAACCAAGTCGCAATAGAACGTACTTGACACAACCACCGACAGGGAAATCGCCCCATACTTGTACATAGGTTTATCATTACGATTGCCTTTAAAACTTTTCAACGCCTATTTATACCTCATATGCAATCTATAGGTAACCACCAACAGTAAAAGACAATATATATATATATATAAACATAACAGGTTATAGATACTACATAACGCGCAAAGGTTGCACTACACTAACCGAATATGTATACAGATTCCACAAAATGCTGAATCAGCAAAGGATGATTTCTAATAGAAAAAAATTGATAAAAGCTAAGCTAATAGTAGCCTTCAAACTAATAAACACTTCTTCATGAATGATAGAAAATTGATCACTTTTGAGAACAACTCCTTTGAAGGAAAACTGTCCTTTAGTGAATGTGTTTTAGCATTATAGGATCCACGGATGAGTTTTAGAAGCAATTTTGCAATGATTTTATACAGGGTTTTAATTTTGGACCGTATTTTACTCCTCAAGAATTAACATGTGCATTACTAAAGGTGATATACCGAAAATATTTATTGGTAATTTGAGACCAGTTTGTTGCTTAATATTGACGGGAAAATAGCACTAGGGTCAATAATAAACTTGCTTGAAAAGGTATATCATTTTATTAGAAGTAATGCGCAGAAAATGCGTCTGAAACATACATTCATTGGCGAAAACGAAAGCATTTTGATCTGCCTCGACAAAACAGATGAATATTGTCATTTCGTCTTTTCTAATTTTAAAATGTCATTAGACGCTGTCTAATAGGATGTTTTAGAAAATGCTCTAAATTCGTTTAGCTTTGGAGATTTTACTTGTCAGTGCGTCAGAGTAATATAATTAACGTTTTCATTTTGATTGCTAAATATCTAATTTAGGAGTCTTTTTGTACTTAAAATCACCCAGAATTGTACAAGTTACAAAACTTTCGTTTTCTTACGAAAATAACTGGAATCAAAATATAGCAAAGCTGCATAACAAAACTTATACGTTTGGGAAAAATGGGATCTTTCTCTTGAACATCTACAGGTTGTAGAATATTAGAGCCAAAACATGGTATCTCTATTAAGGTCTATAGTTTTTACGTAATATACTTAATATGTTAAACCTTGAATACGACCGTACCATTGTTGATGAACGCTGACACACCTATATATCTTCCTTTGTGTATAACCGTGTGCATGAGAGAGCGTTTGGTCTTAATATCTGTTAACGTCGTCTGTGTAAAGTAGGAGTGAGGATTTTTAATAATTATGTTTAACACTAAATACAACGTATCAGCTAGTCTTAAAGGGATTCTTATTTTGGAATTTTTTATATCAGTAAAAGTAGATTGACTAAACATGACTTATGAACAGACCCGAAAGCATTACATTCGCTACCATAACTTTAAGCTATGGTTGATGGTGAACATGTATCGATTTAAAAGACAAATGACAATGGGTTATATCCCTTACGTATTAAGTACAGATGACGAGGGGCTAACCTATCAAGGCATACAAGAAGTATACAGACTCGCACTGGAGGCTCACGAAATCAAGACATAAGGAAAATCTATATTAGGTACAACACGAAAACGGAGCACACATACACAGATGTTACAAGTCTGAGTCAGAGAAAACACATGCAAAGCAGGTTCAAAGTAATAAGGAAAATGTTTACTTCTACAACTGATCATAGTAGTTGTATGATATGGGAACTGATGCTTTGTTGCCAAGATTGGCCTCTTGTCTAACGCTCATTAAAAACAAGTAAAATGACCAGCAATATACGTTTTATATCATAGTTGTATGAGATATTTCATGTATTGTCTCATATGAGCAGTTACTGAAGTTGATCTATGTTTTGTGCTCGCTAGCATTCAGTACAAGAAAATAAATAACCATATTTCATCAAATGTTTTATTTTAATACCTTCCTTAAACAAGTTATATCACACCATTGATCTTAAGAAAAGCCTGTCTTAAGAACAGCAGATGCAAAAGGATAATAGGCCTTTTATAGCCAATGCACCATAAATAACTGGATCGATGAAAAGGATAATAATATATATATCCATGAAAATGATTCCTTGAAAACGTCCAATATATACGAGGAACTCTTCTATAAAGGTGTATTACCCGAGGTGTGGAGTATGAGCCTGTCTTGAAATACAGATTAGCTTCGACAACGATAAGAATGGAAACTTTGGAAACGGAATCTAAACATGTACGTCTCTTTCAAAAAGAAATTGGAATTCCATTCATAATGACCTTATATTTCAATTCTTCAAAATAATTATAAATTATGTTTGATTTTAATTAACAATACCCACAAAATAGATCGTGGGGATAAGGGGAGAGTGAGAGAGATAAAGAGATAAACAGCTATATAAAACATTATAACTTTCAAACAAACGGTTGCCACCTCTTAGACCTGCTATTGTGTATA